>VZRR01000515.1:263958-402594 GCA_013398015.1 Oreocharis arfaki
GCGAGTGACCGATCGGGCGAGTGACCGGCCAGCCGGGGACAGGGACCCTCGGTGGCCCCGAGGGCGGCACGGGGACCGGCTGGGTGTCCCCTGGCCGCGGGCCGTCGGCGGCCGGAGCGGGGCAGCCCCGAGGGTTCGGCAGCCGCGCATCCTCTGCGCGAAGCCTGCCCGAGTCTCTTTAAGTTTTGAGGGATTAACGCTGCTTGGTTCCGGGCTGCCCGCTGGCTTTTCGGGCAGAAATTATATCGTGTTCCCCCTCGCCATCACTTCCCCCTCTCCCCGGATCGTAATAGCAGCGTTGGTGCCTTTGTAATTCTTTCGGCAATTCATCATTCAATTAACTAATAGCTCTATGGCCTTTCAAAAGCTGGCCAGCTCTCGCATGTAGGAAAACCTTCAATTACCTGCGGGGCTGAGGGAGTCAGGGTTGGGTTTGGTACTTTTCAGAGTAAGGGATCTGCAGGGCTCTGTTTTGGTGAGCAGATGACTTTGCTGAGGAGTTTGGAGTGCACGTAATTGTATTTACAAAAGCCGGAGTTGCAAGTTCTGGCTAACGTAAACTTCCATTCATTGCTGCCCTTGCTGAGAGCCCACGGTGCGAGGAAACGGCTCGTTCTTTAATGAAGTTTTTTTATTTGTATTCTAAGTGTCGTTCTGTGAATTAACTCTGTCCTGAAGTAAGGCTTTGGAAGTTACATTGTGCCCCGTTCTGCCCATGTAATTTCGAGTCCATTAGGAAAACCAGGATAGGTCTATGAACTGCACATGGAGAAATGTCACATTCCTTTGGTTTAACCCCTTGAGCACTTGCCTGGTTTCACTGAAACAAGTGAAGCAGACAAAGACAGCTTCTCACTGGGGTATGAAATGCAAACTTTTGTCAGGATACATGTATCAGCTATGTGATTTCAGGCACACCTGAACTGATAGGAAAGTCAAGGGAGATAAACAGATTGTTTGACAGCTTCCCAATGAAAAGTAAATAAGTAAAGGTGAAAACAAACCAAGCCATACCTCATACGGGACAAATATATTTTTATGTTGATTGTCTGATCTACTTCTTAAAGGGCATTTATAATAACAAAAGATATGGTACATTGGAATAGCAACATCAGTCCTTATTTTCTCTTCCATATACATATGTGGGCAAACAATGGCAAATTCTTTGAAAAACTTTGCAAGGAAAAAATCTACTACCTCCAGAAACAATTCAGGGTTTAGAGCTTTGAGCAGCATCTGTCCCCACCTCCCACAATTTAGTCCCAAAGTTAAACAAATCACATTGTACTGGATAGAGTTACACTTTACAGGAATTTTATAAATGATCTGTCAGGGTACGTCCTAGGTGTGATTAGTCGGACTTTTTGCTCCTCAGGTGTTGCTCCGTTCGGGTTGTCATTTCTGTAGCATTTGGTTCTTGGAGATAGATTCTAATAGACACGTATATTAAGAGTCTTCTCCTTCTGATGGTTTTTAAGCAGTAGTGCCTCTCAAATGAATTTGAGCTCTTTGTCAGGCACTAAAGAAATCTGTGTGTGTGAGTCCAATGAGGGCTCACGGCCCTGCAAACCACGAGCTTAAACCCCAGATTGTTCCAGGCTTGGGAGTTGTGTCTCTCACCACGAGGATGCTCATTTGTTTGCCCTTCTCCATCCGGAACACCGGGCTGGATCCCACTGTTGTCAGCGTTCAAATGACAATTGCCCTGTGAAAGCGTCTTTGCTACCTGCTCTGCTGTGGGAAGTTTGTTTTCTGTGCATGCACGGAGTTGTGTAAACAAACAGAAAACCCTGGGAAGGCTGTGGCAGCCCCGTTGGTTCGAAGAACACCCCGTGAGCAGCATACCTGGCTGCTGATGAGGCAAATCCTTTCCCCCTGCGCTTTCTCCGGACCCCCGGTGCTTTGCTCTCCCAGCGTGAGGCTCATGGCACTCTGCAGAGTGTTTAATTTTGAGCCCTGCACACGGCAGTTCCTCCTCCCGTGAGGATCCGAAAACACATGGGAAGCTTTTTGCGGTGCTGATGGCATCTGGTAGCCCCAAAACATTACACGTTCCATTTCCTTTCCTCGCCTGTGCATTACTAAATGCTCCAGGAGTTACAAGCAGGTTACAACAAAATAATTTAAGGTGTTGGGGTCGGAACAAACCCTTTCCCTTGAATATCCATTGCACTGGGGTTTTGTTCCGTTATCAGGAAGCTTGCCATTTTCTTTTAAGTGAATGGTTATTTTTTGTTTTTTCAGGAAAAGGCAGCTGTAAGGGCAGGCTGTGCTTCTTTTAATCCTGTGAGCAGCTCTGTGGAAATCTGCGTCCCGAACTCGAGGTGGAAGTTGTTGACAGGGGGTAAGGTCGGAGAGGGCCCTTTGGGCCTGATCCATATCAGCTGAGGTCAGTGGGGCAGGCTTAGCCCTGAGTGCCTAAAGCTGCCCACTGGTTTTCTGTCCAGCTGGGAAGGGATGCCAGGGATTCGTGTGTGCTTTGTATGGCACTTCTCCTATACGGTTGATTTTAAATGCTTTTGTTTGAAAAAAAGGAAAAAAAAAGTTCACACGGGGCAAAGATATTTTCAGCCTGAATTATGGTGCTGTTTGGCTTGGGCTGGAAGAATTACCTTCTGTGCGATAACACCGCACTGGTTTTTGTTATACCCACAACTGGCCACTCTCACAGCCACTGGAGTATTTTTTACTTCCCAGGGTGGTTGTGGCCATGCCCTTTTTGACACGCAGGTTTCCCAGGAAAATCAAGCATTTTGTCTTTTTGGTTGAAGGTTTGAGTCCAAAACATTTGTATCAGTTTGGCATTTTGGAAGGTGGTGGTACAAGTGGAGAAAATCTAATATATTTCCTTCACAGAGTAGTTAACTAGTGTAGGTAGAAAACTGGCAGTCTAAAATTACTTTGCTAAATTTAAATGTAAGTAAAAAGCAGGCAATAGGAAAAAAAAATGAAAGGGTATATCTAAATATGGAGCTGCGGCCATATCTGTTATATTTAAACTGCTTTTTAACCTCTTCTATTTATATTTAGTGGTCTGTGTATAATCTGGAGGGCTTAATTGAATTCAAGAAACAGCAACTTCACAATGAAACCCAAAGAGTTTATTCTGCTGTGGACAAGGTGCACGTCCTCGTTAATGGGCGATTTACCGAGAGTAAAACGTGTGCAGGGAGGTGTTTTTCATGTTGTTTGAGAGCAAAAACGAGACTTGATCTAAAATAAGCATGAATGGATTTGCAACGCGCCTGCTTTTCCCTCTCCGCTGTGGCAGGAGTATCTGCTGCTGCCTTGGGTGGCACTTTTCCTCGTGTGGAGTGTGAGATGCCGCCACAGCATTTATTCTTCTCAACTTACCCCTTTCAGAAATGCCCCTTTTTCATTTAGAAAGCTGCCACGGTCAGTGGATTGTTCTTGCACGCTGCTTGCATCAGCTGCAATCCCTCCTTGGCACAGCTTCATTCCAATAAGAAAAAAAAAACCACCAAACCATTATTCCAGGAACAAAATACATAGTTATTTTCGTTTGATAATGCACCGCATAAATATGAATCGTCTGCCCAAAGGAAAAACAATAAACACGTGTTTTCATTTTAGCTGGAGATACAACCAGCTTTGATAGGGGGTGGTTTAAACCCCAGGGCCTCGAGCTGTAGCCACACAACTCCAGGTGACCACAGTGGGTTGGGGAGTGGTTGCTGTGCACAGGTGGGGGGGTTGGTTTTGCTTTGAGGCCTTCTGTGCTGATTCATTTTAATATTTAATACGTGATACGACACCCAGGTGCTTATGAAAGGGTCTTGGCAGCAGCGCCGCTCCCAGTGCTGGTCCTTGTGCTTGGGCGCATTGGTGGGACACCCCAAAGCCTCTTCCAGGTGCTGCTCCTGCCAACAAATATTGACTCCACTTGTGTTTCAGGCCTCCTGAATTTGTCTGTAGCTGGGAACCCCACACACCTAATAACCGGGGAGGGCAAGGCTGGCTCGCCGGGGATGATGAGCACGGCGGCCGCGCGCGAGGCGAGTTCAGCAAATCCCACCTCAAATGTGGTTTCAATCAGCTCCGCTCAGACACCCAAGCTCTGAGCTTCCTCCAGGAGGTCCCTAATGAAACAGCCTTGTTTGCTTTTCACCTCGCAGAGGGAGGAAAGCCCTGATTGAGCTCGCACCGGCCGCGGCGGGAGAGCACTTTGAGGTGCTGGGCTGGACGGGGCAGCGCCCTGGAGGCTGCAGGGTCTGGGAATGCTGCCCGTGGCCAACACTCAGCTCCTTCCCCCAGGAGAGCAGGGCAGGTCGCAGCCCTGGCTGGGGCACAGGCACCCCGGCGAGGCTGTGCAGGTGTGAGTGGGTCAGGGGGAGGTTTCCCTCCCATCATCCCAAAAGCTTTGCCTGCTGAATTAGCATCTTTTCCTCCTGCTTTTTACTGTCTGCTACAAGTGGTCGGTAAGGGTCTGTTTTCTTTTTTTTAATTTTTTTTTTTCATTTTTTTACTACTATTATGCTGTTAAAACGTGCATTGATTTATCAGCTGTTCAGGTCATTTCATTTTTCTGGTTTTGGGAGCATTGGCGTAGGAGGAGCAGCTTTTTCTGCCCTGTAGATGACTTAAAACAAAATGGTTTGTGAAATCCGATTGATTTCTTCTAATTTTTAGGTTTCCCACTTCCGTCATTTTCTCATTGAGTTGATTACTTCATTTTTAGCTTCCCAAGTATGGATGTACGTGGTATACTTGATCTGATTTGGCTGAAAAAAGCCCTTTCAAAAAGTCACTTATGTTTCAGTACTCAGTAGTTACAGAGCATGCGGTGTGATTTTAGTGCAATTAAATGTACATGTAAAAATCAGGGATTTAGGAAATTGCACGATGTATCTCTTTCTTTAAATTACTCTCACTGAACGAGAAAAAAAGTGAAACATGCCAATCAAGCAATTCACTTTAGACAAACTGCATCTCTGTTATGGTTTATATTTTTCTGTGTGAGTAGAAAAGGGTTTTATACAGAAGGAAGTCGTGTAGTTATGCAGAAGGAAAGGCTTCGTAGCAAAATTAACGTTTTCTAAGGAGGCTTTGTCAGTTCTGAATAAACCCTGCAATAAATTTCAACCTGGTGGTTTAAAATTCTGTTTATAAAATGGACTGCCCTCTATAGGGTTCACAAATTATACACAAAGGATTAACTACTAAAGTAACATAAAGATGTTGCATTGCAACATGCAGTGAGACTAAACTGAAAAATCTGCTAGGAAAAGCAGCTGATTTGCAGGACTTGCCAAGCAGGCATGGGAAAAGTTCTCCATCATTTCTTCAAAGAACTGCTGTTGCTGTTCCATTGAGTGTTCTGATTGTAGTTGGCTCTCCAGAGACTTATAGAAGGTTTTTCTTGCACAGGCTTGTGCAAAACTTTGCATTAAAAGCAGGTTTGGTAAAGGAAAAAATAAAGGTTTTAATACCACGTTAAGACACGATAAAGGATTTAATAGCACATCAAGGTCTGGTGGATATCTTCTGCCTTTTCTTGAATTTCATTACATTTGCCCAGAATGTGAAGCTGGGAATTTGGACTGGTGCTCTTCATTCCTTTGCTACATTTATAAGTTCTCTGGTATTTTTATGTATTTGTAGCAAACAGTCTGTGGCAGTCTCTGTATCTCTTGCAACCAAGACAAGCCAAATCATCTGTCACCAATACGTGTGTCAACATCCCGACACCGCCGAGGGCACCTTCTATTGCAGGCACCACCAAGGCTTCATTTCAGCAGAGCAATTCATCACCCTCTTGAAATGAGGAGCTTGAGGAAATCTGAACCTGGCCTCCTCCTTCTTCTGTGCAGAGAAGTCAGGTCTAGGTGATGAAAAATGGCTTTAGGAGGGTAGGATTCACCTCACCTCGCTGTAGCCGTCCAAAAATCAAGGATCTGGCTGGCTCCAGTTGTGTAAGTTCCCAGCCTGGCCAGAGGCTTGGGTAATCTTGCCAGGCTGAGACAGTGATGCTCTTCTGGGAAAGGCACTGAAGATGCAGAAGATGTTCCATCAGCTTGGGTAGGAATTGGGGTTGCAGGACTGGATATTTTGGCTTTTATCCATGGCTGGCATGGAGTGTCCTGAATTCTGCATCCAGACACCAATCCAGGCCTCCCAGCAGCTGATCTTAGGGAGACTGAAGGAAAAAGTGTAAGTAAAATATAGCAGAGAGACCAGATGAAAGTTTTACAGTCTGAGCGGAAATTATTACTATTACCTATTTATTTTAATTTTAAAGTTTAATATTAAGTAAACATAGCAGTTTAATTTTTACTGTCGAGCTTCCTTTTTGTTTAGAAATAGGAACACTAGAAATAGCAACAGAAAGCCCTTTTATGCTTTCTGCACTGCTCTCTTAACTTCATTGCAAAATTTAGTAAAAAAACATTAGCCATCATTTCTTTCAGCTTCAGAGCAAGATAGGAATGGATTAATGCTGCTACCTTTCCATCAGGATTCTGTTCTGGTCATGAAGGAGAAATAGTAACTGTTTCAGGTGACTTTATTTTTTTTTAGGCCAGTCCAACTGTATAGGTGACAGCCCTGGGTCTATAGTTTGCTTAAATCTCTCGAAGCACAACAATGGAAAGCTTGTTTTGGACAGGCCAGGAGCTTTTTACCTGTCGGGGCAGTTTTTAGCCCCTCGATGACAGTGGTCCCTGCAAGGAGCACAGCTGATCTCCAGAGCTGCAGCCAGGCCTGCAAAGCAGCTCTGCATGGAGCCAGTGGGGAAGGAGGGGCGAGCTCTGTGCTTGTTATTTGCTTGTGCTTTCCATGACAGTTTGCAGGAGGCAGAGTTGTAACCAAATGTGAGCCCAGGGAGCTCGGCCTGTGGTCAGGCTGTAGAGCAGGAATGTGGGATGGGGGGTCAGGATCAGGCTGTTGAGGGATGCAGCAGCCAAGGTGAAGGGAATTTGGGCAGTCCTCCACTCCCTCCCTAGCACCTCCCTGTGTGATGTGGCATTTGTGGCACTGGGCTGGGGCACATCCAGCCTATTTCTGCCCCTCGGGCTTATCCCGGCAGGTTTCGGTCCAGGGTAGGATTTATATAATTCCCTCTTTGCCGTGTTGGTTCCACAGCACTAGAGAGGAGTGAGAAGCACTAGAAATCTATTTTGGTCACTCAAGTAAGCAGACATGACTCAGAATACTCACTGGGAACAGATCTGCTGGATGAAAAGGTGCCATTTTTACATAGTCACTTTTCTGACCGTGCCCTTTAAACTCTTACAAAAATAGAATCCTTTCTCTGGCTCGTCCCTTGGAAGGCAGGAACGGGAGTGAGAGTGAGGACGTTTGCTGCGCTGCTTCGGAACCAGGCAAACTGTGCACGTTCTGTCAGGCAAACGTAACATGTGTTTAACACCAGGGAGAGCAGAAAGAAGGCATTTGAAATTCGTGGGGAGGGGATTTGGGCTTGGATAGTTTTACCATTTGCAGTGGAAAAGCGTGATCCCTCGTTCCTGCCTGCTACGGTTCGATGAGTTCTGGCCAGCGCTCTGCGCCGGTTTCTGGCATCCTCGTGTCCCTGCTGGAGCAGGTTCGGGTCAGTGGGCTCGTCTGGAGCACGGAGAGGCTCCGTTTGACCACTGCCTCTGGTTCCTCTTGGACTGAGTGGCCTCAGCTGAAAATGAGCCTGCAACCACACTGACGTAATCCGTGTTTATGGACCTGTGAGGAAACAAATCATCGCTGGCAAGCAGAGCCCTGACGTGGTTGTCACTCACATGAGGGGCGAGTTCCCCCCGTGCTGCTGAGCCCAGGGCCCCTCCAGCTCCTGGGGAGGCCGATGGAGCCGGGCTCTTGCCCCTCCAGCCAGCTCCCCATCCCTGTCGACTCTCATCTGCATTCCATGGAAAGGATTAGCAAGGCAAAATCATTTCACAAAAAGTCACTCCCGGCTAAGTAGGTGATACTGAATTTTTGAGCTCTTCTCGTCTCTTTCTCGTTTTTAATGGTTTGGTAGGAGGCTGGAGCCTGGCTGGTGCACAGAAACTCTAAACCGGTGGTGTAAGCACACCACATGTGCTTCTGGGTGTTTGACAGTCGTGTCGCTCTCCTTTGGAGCATTGCTCTCTTGAAAAGAAAAACAAGAAGCCCATTTTAACGTATTTACCACTTTCAGTTGGTTTTACATGGGAAAAGAACGCCAACCCATAAATTCCTCTTCCTCCTCTGTTCCAGAATAATCGGTGAAAGAGTTTGAAAACTCTGAAATCCTGTTCAGTGGATGAAATCTTGACCTTGCTGAAGTGGCTGAAGCTTCTCTGATGGCTTTCAAGGGGGCAAAGCTCTTCAGCTTAAGTGTTTCTTCCTCATGTTTCTGCTGGGGCTGGAAAGCCCTGGAAGTGTTCTCACTGCTGTTTTCCTAAAGCCTTAATTCCCCCCAGTTACTACATAGCATTTAAAGGCACCGTCTTTTTCTCACAGGAAACAGCCACTGCTTTTTCTCTTGATAAAATTTCCCTTGTATGAGCTCAGAGAATTTCCACTTTCTCTGTGTGGGCTCATCTTTCATAGAGGAGGAGACATGGGTCATATGCCTGCAGGTCTCACAACTCCCTCCTGCTCCATCTCTGGCCTCCTCCCAGTCCCTTGGCAGGCAGGAGTCAGTGAAGATTTGCTGTCAAGGTCTCCCGTTCTAATTCCTCGCCGGACCCGGTAGCTTCCTCTTGCTGGGGAATCCTATTTTTTCTGGTTTAAATTTGAAAGGCGTTTTGGATATGATGACATTTACAGCCCAAGCACATCACCTCGAATATTGTCTCCTTCTCGTGAAGCAAGTCAGGTGATTTCAACAGGCAGGAAAAGGGAGGAAAAGCCCAGCAGGCTTGTGGGACACACAGGATTGTCACTAACCTGGCACTGAGTGGCCCTGGGGATGGTCCTCCCTTCTCAGCCCCACTTGTGTTGTCCGAAGGGAAACTTTAAACTCCAGTGTTTGAGTAGAGCTGGTTTAGAAGTTCTCTGTGCTACAGAAATGCAGAATCATTAAGGCTGGAAACCTGCAAAGTCATCTACTTCAAGCTGTGCCCGATGCCCACCTTGTCCCCAGCCCAGAGCACTGAGTGTCACGGCCAGGCCTCCCTTGGACACCTCCAGGGATGGGCACTGCAAACCTCCCTNCAGAGCCACAAGGTCCCCCCTGAGCCTCCTCTGCTCCAGGCTGAGCCCCTTTCCCAGCTCCCTCAGCCGCTCCTGGGGCTCCAGCCCCTTCCCAGCTCCGTTCCCTTCCCTGGACACGCTCCAGCCCCTCCAGGGCTCTCCTGCAGGACCCAGAACTGGGCACAGCCCTCGAGGGGCCTCTCAGTGCCCAGCACAGAGGGACAATCCCTGCCCTGCTCCTGCTGGACACACAATTCCTCATCCAGGCCAGGGCAGAGGGAATGAAGGAGGCACTCGGCTTCTCGGTGAACTGAATGTTACTGTTGTAGTGCTGTAATTACAAGGGTTTTAAATTGGGCATTGACAGCAGTTGAGAGCTGGTTCTCCACTGTGCTGCTGGCAGGCACTGAGATGTGTACCAGCTCCTAAGGGGAGCAGGCTGTGAGAATAACTCATTAACCAGTTACTCCACGGTGCTGGTACTCCACATATGGTGTCAGGGCTGCTGGGGGTCTGGAAGACATTAGGACGTGGTCTGAGAAAGGGCTGCTCAAGAAAGGCAGCAAATAACCCCACAGAGCCAGATCCCCATTCCCACAGCGCTGCCAGGTACGTGCCCGTGTCACCCTGAGCCGGGGAGCTGTGCAGGCATCCAGCTCCCTCACCCTCCTGGAGTGAGCCCAGGTGGGTGGATTGGGACTAATTGGTCGTGAGGGGAACCTTTGCTTGGTCACATCCACGTGGAGCAAGCCTTTTTCTGTCAAGGAGGATGAATATTTGCCTCTTCTTCCATGTGCTTCTGCTGCATGGGATGGGCTGAGGGATGCTGTTTCCACATCCGTGTTTCCAGTGGTAATGAATGCTGCGGGGAAGCGGACGGCGGTGAGCCCATTTCCTTCACAGTGGGAGGAAAGTAGTAATTCAGGAGACCATTAAACATTAGAAATACCTCTGCGAGGTCCCTACAAAGACACACTCCATTTCGATTAAAGTCCCGTAGGGCCAATTACCTGGGAAGAACATAAGAACTTAAACAAAAGCTGAGTTAGGTATGCTGCCCACCAATGGCTTCGAGCAAGAATGGATGCAGTGAGGAAACACTCGTGTGTGTTATGGAAGTGAGAACACTGAGAGTAGGTCTGTGTAATAACCCACTTTTACTGTTCCCCCAGGATCGGCGTGCACAGGAAATATCTGTGGCATGCTTGCTTTTCCTGGAGATGACAGCAGCCCTTTGGCAACCACTTTGTTCGACACTTTTCAAAACGTTGGGCTGTTGTTTTATGAATGTGCTTCAATTTGCTGGCTGCCTGAGCCTTTGTGCTTGGCTTTCTACCCTTCCTAAAGTTGTCCATTCCCATTCCAACCCTGGATACTTCTCCATGAGTGCCCTTAGGTATCTGTGATGATGCCTCTGTTTTTATCCATGTCACCATTGGGATGGGGCTGGAAAAAAATAGGGAAGCCAACAAAAGTCCCTAATGCTCCTTGTGTCAAAATAACCTCTATGGCCTGTGCTCCTCTGCGTGGGTGGCTCTGGAGTTCTGGAGATGGAGGGTTTGGGAAAACAAATTTGAAACACTTAGTTTCTGTCAGTGCTTGCTAGGAGCGGGCTGAGTATTTTGCACAAGATTACAAGGCAGAGTTTGATCCCAACACTGGGGTTAAAACCTGCCTTTGCTTCAGCTGCAAGACCCTGATTTTGTTTGAGCATTTAGCTGTTTACTGTTAGACCTGAGCAGCAGAGTGCACTGATCCTTCAGGCAAGGGGTTGTGAAAATGAGTCAGTTTTAAGACACTGGAGCAACATGTTCCTTGAAGTGTTTGCTGATGCAAATTGCTGCCTGGTCTTGAAATGGCCTCCTCCCTTCAACATCATAAAAGAACTTTCTTGAGAGAAGACACAATAAACAGTCTGAGGTCTAATAAGTGAGCAAGCAAGGCTGAAAGGTTTTAAAATACTGCTTGCTTAAATAAGAGTCATTAACATTGTAACTGATAATGAGAAAAATGCTCATGCCATTAGTGGTTTACCGCTTTGGTTCCGAGAGGATAAAAACAGCTTTGTAAAAGAGACCGCAGACTGTCCATTTTCAGCCTCAGTGCAGGGCAAACGCTTCAGGAAAAATACAAACCCCGTAATTTAAAATAATAATTCAGTGTTTGTGTTTGGGAAGCATGCTCGAAATGCCTTTTGAACCCAGGAGAGTGTGGTGATGTGTGAGCCCCAGCACTGGGTGTCCTTGCCTTGGTGCTGTGGTAGGACGCTGGTTCATCCACCTGCTGGGAGCAGTGCAGGAGCAGCCTCTGCCTTCCAGGCTGCCTTTGGGATCCCTGCCTGCATGGGGAAAGCTGAATTTGCATTTTCCAGGTAGTGGCCCAGGGCTCAGAGGGTACCTGAGGCCATCCAGGGATCCTTCCTGCAGCAACCTTGCTGTTTCCTGCTGCAGGAGTAGGGAATTTTTTGGGAAATGGTGAAATTTCAGTCCCAGCTCGGCTTGCTGGTGGAGGAGAGAAAAGGTGCTGGGTCTGGGAGGCACTCGGTGCCTCAGGGCACTGCTGGGACTGGGTGGCTGAGGAGCAGTGGCAGCAGCAGTGGCGTGACCTTCTTTAATTCACCCATCTGGGCCAGGTGATCTTTTCTTTAAGGATGGCTCCTTCTCCTTCTTCTGCACCTCTTCTTCCTCTGGGCCCTGTCTCCTGCTCAGTGCCTGGGGGCCTTGTGTTGACCTCAGCCAGGACTGATTCAAACCTTTGAGAATCGCTGAATCATGGAATGGGTTGGTTTGGAAGGTACCTTAAGGATCATCTTGTTCCAACCCCCAAGAAAACCTGGTGTTTCTTCCGGAGAAAGCGACGTTTGGGACTCAGCATGCTGCATTCCTTGTCTTCAGTAAGGAACTGGAAACAAGGGCAGGAGGAGGTTGAAATGTGTTCTCAGACTATCTCTGGTTGTAAATCCAGCTGCCCTGGGTTTTGCTGGTGCTTCCTGCAGCCCTGCTGCATCGACCACAGGCCTTGCCCTTACGTAAAGATGGAAAGTTCGCCCAGCTCCCCCCAGGAAAATGAGTGTTGTGCCTTATTCAAAATGAGAACTCAGTCAAGGCAGGAACACGGCTGGGCCAATGACAAGAGAAACAGAGCCGTGCCAGGGTGAATTTTTATGGAAATGCTCTCTGAATAGTATTTCCATGAAAAGGCAGCTTACTCGCAGATGGAGGCTGCACTGCATGAAGGAGAGTGTGTTGTACCACACCCTGGATCTGTCAAGGTCTATAAACTTTTCACATATTTTAAGTTCAGGCAACAGGGAGGCAATATTTAAGACACAAAGGTTTTCTTCTTTATGTCAATGTAATTATGTTATCCCCAAAGGAAGAAAATGTAAGCCAGAGGAAAATAAAGAGGGAAGTTTGTGGAAGAAACGTTTCAAATATAAAGTAAAGGTCAGATGTCATTTGAAATAGAAAGTAAATTGATCTATCAGAAAGGACACTTTTCAGGATCATGGAAAGATCCTGATTTGACATTTCAGCAGCATCCTAGAGATAGCAATGACTTGTAGGTCTCTGTCAGGGGGTGTGGTGGTCCTTTTAGTGGAGGAGCAGGAGTGGCTTAAAAACTACAGAAACTTGAAAACTTCTCCCCCTTGGTGGCAATGGGACTTTTCTTGTTCACATTACCAGAATAAAAGATTAAGGGAACCATATAAGAAGCAAGAAACAAAGGATGATTGATGTTAGTGTTCAAAAAGTGGGAGAGGGGAAAAAAACCTGAGCCCAATCTTGAAACTGCCACACTTGGATTTACTTAAACATCTTTTTTTTTTTTTGGAGTTGTTGTAGCCTTCTCAATGGGTTGGTTTCCAAATTGCCTGACTGATTTCACTGTAGACTTAGTGGCTATCAGCAGAGCTCTTCCAAAAGGTGATTTTTGAAATGAGTTGATTTTCCTTTGTTTCTGGGACTTTTCCATGTCACACCAATCAAGTCTAAAATGTGCTGAGAGAGCAGTTCTTGAGGCAGCCTTGAAAATTCTTCAGCCTTTTCCTGCGTGTTGCTTTCTGAAATAAAGGGGAATGCATTTTTTAATTTATGATGGCTTATAGCTTGATGTCAGGGCTGTTCTAAGAATAATAATCAAGGATTGTTACACTGACTTGATTGTTTACATTTCCTTTTGGCACTGCCAGTGGTAAGCCAGAGGTAATAACACTAAACATATTCCTCTGTCATCCTCTCCAAACTTGTCACCACGGAACAGAAGATGGCTGTGCGTGTGTTTTAAAGATGAAGGCGTTTGACAAATGCCATAATGTCTTCCATAAAGGTCTGCAGTGGAGATCCCATTACAGGAAACCTTTGGAATGGGGGGGCCTTGGCTCTAGGAGTTGGGAGTGGAGATGAGTGACAGCCATGCTTAAACTGTTGGATTTGTGAAAGGGGAAAAACAAACTAGAGAGGAATCTGAGCAGGGGATTGTGAATTTGTGAGCGGATCTGGTGGTGGCATTGCAGAGTTACGAGATGGGCTCTCTAAGGGGTTGGTAGGGCTGTTGCTCCCTCATACTGATGTCAGTCTGTTCCCTGCATCCCAGTCAGCTGT
The DNA here is from genome assembly GCA_013398015.1 of Oreocharis arfaki. Taxonomy (NCBI): domain Eukaryota; kingdom Metazoa; phylum Chordata; class Aves; order Passeriformes; family Paramythiidae; genus Oreocharis; species Oreocharis arfaki. The sequence continues at coordinate 277,689 of VZRR01000515.1, forward strand.
GGAGTTGAGGATCCATGGTTTTTGAGGACTTTACAATGAAATGACCGAGACTCACCTGTCAGGAGCACCTGGGAGCGCATCCCCCTCGCTCAGTGGCAGTGGGACGTGTCCTTGCTCCTCTCTCTGAACCCCCAAGCCCATCTAATAAATGCAATAAGCCAGGCAAAGGCATCAGTAGCAAGTGCTGACACGGGTGGAACACCCCTGAGGACGGAGCAGGGGATCCTGTTACCCCTTGTCGGGCTGCACAGCCTTTCAGCCGGCACAGAATGCATGTTAACCCTTTCAGAGCTCTCCCGGTGAGCAGAGAAAGGGCTTCTGACGTCCCCGAGGTTTGGCTTTCAAAGGTTTCAAATATTCCAGAAGGGCCACAGGGATGGCTCAGCAGATCTTGGGGATGGCTGTCCCAGGGTGGCGAGGACAGGGCTGGGTTCAATCTGCCACAGGCAATAAAGTGTCGGGGCTGTGCTTTCATTCCCTCACAGCCTTGACTTCCAGCCTGCCATTTATCTGGGGCTCTTTATCACCCCTCGTGTCCTTACAGGCACATCTCGCTACAAGAAGCAATTCAGCTCTCCTAAAAAGAGGAAAATTCAGTTTGCATCAATACATGACTGCCTTCTATCTCTGCTGAACCCCCACACACCCACAAGCATTGCCATGCACCCCTTACTTTGCACTGGAAAGGGGATATTACATCTCCAGGTTATTTCCCCAGTACTTTTATTGTTCAGCCCATTACAGGAAGGGTTCAGGGAGTATATCCAGAAAGATGTTTTTGTTCCCCCACCATGGGTTTCAGTCCCAAGACTGCCAATTAAATTATCCCATAAATCCTCCATTATAGGTAGTAAAACCTAATTTTAGATTTCCTGCCTGCTCTAGTGTCCTGCCTGATTGCTACCAGTTGGAGAGAGGCTCAACCTGTTAAGCAGACAATTGGAGTGAATTGGCTGTTTCTTTCTGTGCCACATGTGGAGAACTTTTTAATATCTGGCATTTGGTCATAATTCTCTCTGGCTATTTTCTACCTTTTAGTAGCTCAAATGTTGGAGGGTTTTTTGTTGGTGGGTTTGGTTTTTTTTGTGGTTTTGGGGCATTTTTTTGGGGTTGAAAAATAGACATCTGCCATTTATTCTTCTGTCAAAATGTTTGTGAGAGACAAGCCTGTTATGCTGTGGGTAAGGAACAATGTTACTCTGACTTCACCACTAAAACATTAATAGTTTAAAACCAGTTTTTATGTAATTCTGTTTAAAAGCACTGTGTTAATAGAGCTGACACATTCCTGTGTAAGCTGAAAATGTCTCAGGTTGTCTGAATATTCTTTCATTCTTGTTCAAATGCAAATACATTGTTTAGCTGCAGTGATGATTTTCTTGAGGGCAACTTCTGCCAATCATATTCTTATGGAACAGCATTTATTTGAAATACAGGCTTACTAAAAATTCCTATTTTACTCTGAGGATAAATGACCTCTTCGCTTGGCATTTTTCTTCCTAAGATTTGCTGAGGGCAGCTAATAGATAAATTTGTCACAAAAAGTGGGTTTATTATGTGGATAAGGTGTAGGTGCCTTGGTGTTTGGACCAAGGGGTATTTGTGTTCGAATATCCCTTTGTCCCTGAGATTGAAGTAGATGCAAGAATCTGTGAGGAAGAGCCTAAAACACTATGAGAAATTTACAATAACTTTTGTTTTGTTGCTAGAGTTGTTGTTGTTGACCTGGCAAAATTCCTGGGCAAATCACAGGTTTGGATGCTGTGGAGGAACCTGTGGGTATCTTGTACCTCCACAAAGCACTGCCTGTATCTCCTGCCTGGATAAATTGGTGATGTTTTAACAACTTTGTGTAAAACCAGGGAGGTGTGTGACAGTCGGGAAGAGACTTTTCCATCTCCAGAGTACAGTGACAGGAAGATTAATTCGAGATACGGGGTGTGTATAATCTTACAGGTGTTCGCAAAAGGGAAAAGTCCTGCTACGAGACATCACGCAGAAGGAGCAAATGCTGCTTCTCATGGAATGATTTGGGTTGGAAAGGATCTTAAAACTCACCCAGTTCCACCCCCTGCCTTGAGGAGGGACACCTTCCCCTATCCCAGGCTTCTCCAAGCCCCATCCAGCCTGGCCTTGGACACCTCCAGGGATGGGGAGTCCACAAATTCTCTGGGCAACCTGTGCCAGGGCCTCCCCACCCTCACGGGGAAGAATTTTTTTTTCCCAATATCCCATCTAACCCTGCTGTCTTTCAGTTTGAAGCCGTTAATATCATGTCACACTAAACACAGGGGCTGGATCAGGACTTGCCTTGAGACGCAGCTTTTGTCGATCCATCAGCCTTAGAATCATAGGATCATTAAGGTCGGAGAAGACCTCTAAGATCCACCCAGCCCCACTAAACCATGGCCTCGAGTGCCACATCCACACACCTTGCTGAACACTTCAGGGAAGAGGTGGTTCCACCATCCTGTTCTGATGCCTCACCGCCTTTTCAGTGAAGGATTTTATTCCCTAATGTCCAATCTAAACCTTCCCTGACACAACTTGACGCCATTTCCTCTTGTCCTGCTGAAGTCCTTGCCTTGCCCAGGTGAACTCCAGCTGAACCTGCTGGTGACAGCCCCAGCACGTGGTGGTGGATGGATGGCAGGAATCTGCCACTTAGGAAGTGCCTGTCCTTGCTGATGGGCAGGGCTGTGGGCACAGAAAGGGTTTTGTTCCGATGGGCAAATCCATGTTTTTTAGTGACCCCAGTCCGTAGTTTGTGAGCTGCAAAAGGAGTCAGCCCCTTTCAGCAGTGCTGTCCTGTGTGGATTCTCTGATGTGCTGCTTTGTAGCCCTCCCCTCAGTAGGTCACCCACTCTCATTTCCTTGCTTCAGCCAGCTGTTTGCTGCCCTCGATCTTGATGGAATGTAGTATTTGCAGGTCTATTAAACCCTGTTAAATTCAGGAAAAAGCAGACAACGATTCCTAAGCTGATGGAAGAAAAGGTCAAAGAACACTCCTTTGTGCACACAGCGTGATATCTCAAGTCTCATTCCTTGAAGAATGAGGCTAAAAATGGAACCATCGTGGTCTCCTTGCTGAAGGGATCTTCTCCACCTCGCTTTGTTTACTGTACTGCAGCTCAGCTTGGGGAGATTATCATTTGTTGAGTGGTGCCTGAAGCACTGTATAAAAAATAAAACATACACAAAGACTAACAAAGAATAGAAGAAAGGAATTCAGGCCTCCCAGTCACAGCACTGTGCCTTTAATGGTTGATGAAATATTATATGCATGCTTTCAGTTGTATTATTTGTCCAATTTGGGAACCTGGAGATAGGAGGAATGGTCACATCAGTGCTCAGGATGGAGAATAGGAGAAAGCAGGAGATAATCGATGTTTTCTGTACAAGTTAAGTGCAAGAGTGTCAGGCAGGGCCTTTTGGGGTACAGAGCTCTGTGAAATGCTGTTGAGTTACTTGGATGTAGTTGACTTCGGGAATCAGCGGAATTGTGCTGCATAATCAAAATTTCAGATCCCCAAAGGCAGTGCCTATAAAAGAGGCCGTGAAATGCAACCCAGGTGACTTTAATGCATGTTTGTTGTACTCTAAATTTCTAATTTAGGTGCAGTGAGAACAGTAGGATCATGGAATGGTTTGGGTTGGAGGGAACCTTACAGACCATCTCATACCAATCCCCTGCCATGGGCAGGGACACCTCCCCCTGTCCCAGGCTCCTCCAAGCCCCAGTGTCCAACCTGGCCTTGGGCACTGCCAGGGATCCAGGGGCAGCCACAGCTGCTCTGGGCACCCTGTGCCAGGGCCTGCCCACCCTCCCAGGGAACAATTCCTTCCACATATCTAACCTAAATTCCTCTTTCAGTTGGAACCCATTCCCCCTTGTCCTGTCACTGCAGTTCCTGATGAATTGTCCCTCCCTGGATTCCTTGTAGCCCTTCAGGCACTGGAAGTTGCTGTGAGGTCTCCACTCAACCTTCTATTCTCCAGGCTGAAGAGCACCAACTGTCCCATCCTGTCTCCATGGGGAAGGTGCTCCATCCCTCTTATCAACCTCTTGGCCTCCTTGGGATGTGCAGTTCCATGTCCTTGTTGTGAAGGATCCAAGAATGACCCTTCTTATGAGAGGCATGGAAGAAATGAGCACAATTTGATACCCGTCCAGTAACGCTGGGAGTTCTGCACTGATTGATTGCACTGGGCACTTTCGTACTTATCTCATTTCAAAATATTTGCTTTTTTACACCAGGCTGAGGATTTTGCTGAATATCCAATATCTTGCATGGGAATGCTCTTAGTTCCAGGTATCCGGCTTCAGAATTTGAACAAGGCTTGTGTCAAGCCTGTGCCGTCTTGAATATGCTACTGTTACCAGAAAAAAAGTCTCTCTGGTATGCTAAGAACAGGGGACGTGCTGGGGTTTGCAATTTTAGCATTACAGATTCTTTATTATTAATAGATTAGCGGGGATTTTTCCAAAGACTCCTATGAGTCAGAAGAGTTCCTGTTACTAAATTTCATATATTCATTTATTTATACAACTATACACGAGGCCTTACGGTCTTTTCAGCCCCGAAAGAGCCAAGGTACTGTAAATGTAAATGCAGTTTATTGAGTCCTGGAGATCATAAATATCTCCTTTAACATCTGATTTATCTTTGAACTATGTGCATTGAAAGGAGTGTCTCAGCATTAGGAAAGAAGGGGCATTTGCTGCTCCTTTGGACAACCTGTGTATTCATACCCAGAGCAAAACTTTGGCAGAGAGTGGTTAGAATTAAACTGTCACCACCAGGCCAATTTTACTTTACATTCTGCGAGGTTATATGAGTTTTACAGCTTCATTTATTTTCTTGATTAACAGTCCAGTCCTGCTCCTGACAAAGTCTCCCCTTTTCTCTTCCATTCCTGTGGCTTCCCCAAGACGAGCAGAAGAGATAAAGTCTTGGGCAGAGGGAAATGTGAGGAGAGGAATTTCAAGGGAGGAAATTCACTCTCCCAACATGAATTTGTCTGGATTTTGTGACAGCATTCTGGGTTTGTACCGTGGAGAAATTGTCCAGACAGATCTTGGTGATGCAGGACCTCGGTGCACAAGGGAGCCAGCTCCGGACAGTGCCTCGTGGAGCCTCTGCCATGCTGGTAAATCATGGGATCATGGAAAGGTTTGGGTTGGAAGGACCTTAAAGATCATCCAGTTCCACCCTCCTGCCAAGGCCTGGGACACTTTCCACTAGACCAGGTTGCTCAGAGCCTCATCCAACCTGACCTTGAAAAAGATCAGTATAATACTGATATTATCTTGGTCTTTCCTTGCCATCTCACTACTACTGGAGTGGAATAACTGGTAGATATTGTTTTCTTGGAAACTAAAGGTGATTAGAGAATGCCTCTCTTTTATATTTCCTTCAACAATAATTAAAAATAGAGAGAATTAAGAACGTTCTCAATAATTGAATGACTGTAATAGAATATTCTCAGCAAAACGATACACTGTGCTTTTATTTTCCACAAACAAGCAAAGGTGGTACATCAAGACATGCAAGTGATGGTGATAATGCTGAGGTTATTGTACCATAGAAGTGCAAAATGCAATGAAAATATAAAAAAAAAAATCTGATGAAAAAATATTTTGTGTTAAAATGATAAACTAATGTGGGCCTGCCATAAAATATTGCAGAATAAGAGAGGATTTAAAAGACCATAGTGGGCAGAATAACCTTTGGGCAACCTGGGCATCGCAGACTGTGTGTGCTGCTGTTGCTTTATTCCCAAGGGTGCAGTAAAGTGAAGACTGGCACAAAGCAGGGTATTAGTTATCCTCCTTGACCTTCTGACATGACAGCCAGTGCTNTGAAAAAATATTTTGGGTTAAAATGATAAACTAATGTGGGCCTGCCATAAAATATTGCAGAATAAGAGAGGATTTAAAAGACCATAGTGGGCAGAATAACCTTTGGGCAACCTGGGCATCGCAGACTGTGTGTGCTGCTGTTGCTTTATTCCCAAGGGTGCAGTAAAGTGAAGACTGGCACAAAGCAGGGTATTAGTTATCCTCCTTGACCTTCTGACATGACAGCCAGTGCTTTATTCTGCTTTTCCTTTGCCATTATCTCTTCTTCTTTCCTGTGGAAAGCAACACCTAGGAAACAAACTGTCCTCTCCTGTACATTCCCTCATACATATTATGCTTTTTTCTTTTAATTGCCTTTCACCTGATGACTGTGTTAGAGGCAGCCTGAAAGAATGTTAGATGAGCAGGGAATCTGGCTGTGGGATTACTCCCAGAGTGATTTTTTTTTCCCCAGTGATTATGGAAAATAACATCTTTGCATGGTCGGTGCACTGTTTACCTGTTAATTTCTATGAGTGAGTGCAGGAAGAGCTTTTTGGCTGGTGGGGCATCATCTGTGCTGGTTTCCAACAACCTTATGGTACCTAAAGTCTTGCTTTAAACCTGTAGTTCTGAGTACTTTGACACTCAGTCACCACAAGTGTCCCATTGTTCCGTAGCTGAGATGAGAAGGGGGAGTACTTACAAGTGTAGGAAATTCTTTGTAAGGAGTTCTTGCTCCTAAGCCCAAATTATTATTTTTAAATCCCTTTCATTTGTTTCACAGACCCTGTGGGTGTCCACGATTGTGCTTTAAAACATTTCCAGTAGTAGTTTGTTGTTTCGGTTTTTTTTTTCAATAAAACCTTTAGGCATAGCGTGGAAAAGTCTGTAGCTCCATGGTGGAAATACCTGGGAAGGAGGATTCATCCATGATTGTCCCTGCTAGGATTTTAACACGATCTGCTTCCATCTTGCTCGTTTTGATTTTAGAGGATGAGAGTGTGCTTGTATTTTTTTAGGTAAATATCTTTGATTGGACTGTCCTGCCTCAAGGCCAAACTCCAGAAAGAATGCCTTGGACTCTACAGGAGTCACCCCACAGCTTGCAGTGGAAGATTTGCTGCTTATCCCCGTGGAAGGGGTTTTAAGCTAAGGCAATGCAAACTAAGCTGCAGAACAATTGCAGCTCCCAAGAAACTTTTATGTTGAGGCCAGTGCCCATTTTCTGCCCCAGCGTGAGGAACAGAAGGCATCAATTAAATTAATTTTACTTACTTAGTGCTGAAAGTTCATGTGAAGACCCTTCCTCTAGTTAACAGCATGACTGGAGAGGAGAAAGTTTACTTTGTAGCTAGACATTAAATATTTATCTCCTTAAATGCCACTTCATTTTTTTTCCTTATATTCCGTAGCAAGAATTCCACGGGGAGAGAAGAAGTTTCTAGATTAGTGAGGGAAGCTGCCCAAATGCAGCTCTGAAGAGGTTTGATCCAAGCTGGGGATTTGGTTGCTGTTTTAAAATTCTTCTTCTCCCCCCGTTTAGTAGCTGTGATCCTGGCAGGGACGTGGGGTTTTGTGGCAGATGGTTGTTATACACACTGGAAGGACTCGATCCTTCCAATATGCTCCATAAGCCATTAAACGCTGTAAAAGCCTGGCAGACTTTATAGTTTGCATCCTGCCATTAGAGTTCCCTCTGAAGTCTGTCAGAGGGATGTAATTCCACTCTAATTAAAGCTATTCCCCTTTTCCAAATGTGAAACCGGCCTAATTAATGACTAATTGTTTCACAAATATAAACGAGGCCTAATTGTTCCTTGCCCCCTGACTGCGTGCCCTGCTTACTCCCAGCTAAGCACAACTGCTGTGGAGGGTGCTTTGTCTCCATTAAACTCCCTCTGTAGCCACTGGAAAAGGGAAGATATTTGGAGCATGTTATTTTTCCGTCGATGGTGAACGTGGTCTCCCCGAGGGGGCATTTTTGTGGGTCCCCAGCCGCCCTACAGGCCTCAAAAGTGGGATGAAGATCGTCAAATCTCTGTGCTTTGTGCGCTTCAGGAAACACCAGCTCGCCTTTCTGTGAGGAGAGGGGGGAAAAGGATGCTGGGAGCAGCTACTTGAGGCAAGATGGAATTAATGGAGGATCTTTAATATCTGAGACTGGGTCAGTTACCTGCTCAAGGGGTTCCTCTGCAAGGTGTCAGTTGCTTGAAGATGAAGCGCATAAATTATACACAACCCATCCTGCAAACACTCTAAAAGTCAGCTTCCAAGTTGCTTCGTTGTAAAATTATGCCACATTGCCACTGCAAGCATCAGGCAGTGAGTGGGAGTGACAGTACTGATTTGTTCTTATCATCCCAACTCTATTTCATCAGCACAAAGATAAGTCAAAGCTTGGGGTGCTGAGGACAGTGATTTGCTTTTTTATTTCTACTGAAAAGGCAGAGTCACTGCTGTTAGAGATTGGGTATTGACATTTATACACACCTGGAACATAAAAAAGTGGAAGAAATTGGATCTGCATTTAAAAGAAATGTTTTGCATCGCTCAGTTAAATTCTTTGAACTTGCAGCTTGCTTTATTTCCTTCTCTTCTTTTAGGGGTGCATTTGTTTAAGGAACAGCAAGACCGATGTTACAGAGAACATAAATCTTGATCTACATGCTAACATGCCTAATAAAAGGTCTTTAATACCAACATACCTGAGTTTTTCTAATGGTTAATAAATTCTTCAGGGAACCCAAAATGAAATTTTAGAGCTGCACCAGAGCTTTGAATGCTGCTGAAGCTGTGATCATCCATTAGTTGTGACATGTCAAGTCAGTGGTTTGAAGAATTGATGAGGCCACCGTGGCCACATGCCAATTTGTTTTTAATGCACTGGTGGGTGGCAAAAAGGTATTTAATGTGAAGTCAGTACGAGATACCTACAATACCTGTTTGGCCCTCAGAAATGGAACATAGTCTAATTACCTGTTTTAAGGGTTCGTATGCTCTTGAAATAATGCCTTCACTTGTAACACCACACACATGTACAGATGTACCCTCAGAGATGGACTTTAAATCCCTCTTTTAGCTGAACTGAATTGCTGCAACAGTCAGGTAGTAGCCAGTGCAGCACTGAGCAAAGAGGTCAAAAGCATGAATGGAAAAGTCCAAAGTTTGCGGAATAGACAAAAAAAAATGTTATTACTACCATCTATGGCTGTGTAATGGGAAGGTGTAGAGAAGACAGAGCTACACTTCTGAGGAGAGCAGCAAAGTCCAAAGGGTTGCAATTTAACTTCCAACAGTGGAAACTGTGACTAGCAATAAGAATAAAAACCAGATTGCTGTGAGGGTGGCCATGACTGGAGCATGTGGCCAGAGCAGGGATGTAATTCATAGAATCATCATAGAATCATGGAATGGTTTGGGTTGGAAGGGACCTTAAAGCCCATCCAGTGCCACCCCTGCCATGGGCAGGGACACCTTCCACTGTCCCAGGCTGCTCCAAGCCCCAGTGTCCAACCTGGCCTTGGGCACTGCCAGGGATCCAGGGGCAGCCACAGCTGCTCTGGGCACCCTGTGCCAGGGCCTGCCCACCCTCCCAGGGAACAATTCCTTCCCAAGATCCCATCCAGCCCTGCCCTCTGGCACTGGGAAGCCATTCCCTGGCTCCTGGCCCTGCAGCCCTTGGAAATTGTCTCTCTCCACGTTTCCTGTGGGCTCCTTCAGGCCCTGCAAGGCCACACTGAGCTCACCCCAGAGCTTCTCCTCTCCAGGCTGAACAATCCCAGCTCTGGCAGCCTTTCCTCCCAGCAGAGCTGCTCCATCCCTCTGCTCATCCTGGTGCCTCCTCTGGCCTCTCTGCAGCAGCTCCACGTCCTCCCTGTGCTGGGCCCCAGGGCTGGGGCAGCTCTGCAGGTGGGGTCTCACATCAACATCCATGGTGGGAAGTTTACATTGGTAAGGAGTAGAAATGATGTGACGAGGGTTGAATGAAGAAAATAGAAGCAGATATAAAACTTACCCCACATCATAAGGTCCTGTCCAGCACAAAGCAGTTTAAAGGCTCACAGCTGAACACCACAGTTGTTTTGGCAGTCCTCTGCCACCTAGATTGGTTTTCCTTTGCTAGGTCTCCATGGTGGGTATGGACTTCACCATTTGGGAAATCTGAGGCCAGGCAGTGTTTGGAGTCCCGCTGGACACGCCACCTCCACTGACAGCATCTCTGCAGCTGACATAAAAGCCATGTGCTCACGTTGCCATCACTACTGGAGATTGGTGTTGGAGCTGGTCAGAGTGAGCACAGAAGGGCCAAGAGGGTTTGGGGATAAAAAAAAATGATGATTAATTTTTTGGTGGAACATCTTTCCGCTCTCACCGAGTATAAGGACGGGAGCGAGGCCTGGAAATTAAGAATGTTTTAGACATCAAAAGTGGAGAAAAAAAAAAAAGTGAGCGTTTTCTAGGTAATAATGGGAACTGGGGAAATGTCCTTTGTAGGTATAGTGGGAGCTGGGGAAATACCCAAGTGAGGACAACAGGAAAACAGAATGGGAATTATTTGTAGTATTAAAACGTACTCATTGATCTTGCTTATGGTTGGATCTTTGGGGAAGAGGGGCTGAAGCACAACAAAAAAATGCATGGACGTACATAAAAATTTATTCTAAACTCAGACTCTGCAGTCAGGTTTAGAACTACCGTAAAATCTCAGCATTATTACGTGTCTATGTCTCATAATTTTTTAGCAGGAGAATTTGAGATGGGATCTGTTGCTCTGGAGGGAGAGAACAAAGGAAAAATGTTGATTATAAAAGTACTGGAAGAATCTGAACAATTTCAGGTTGGGTCTGTTGTAACGAGGTGTCCAATCTATGGCTGGACCAAAAGAAGGGGTGGATGGCCAGCTTGGGGTGCAGTGTGTTAAATTCCTGTGCCGAAATTCCCATGCAAAGTCACGGCCCTCAAATACCATCCTAAATACACCAGTTTAATGGGGCAAGGCATTATTTGGGTTTCCCCTGCTCAAGGAACAATTGGAATTATTCCTGCCTCTGAAACTGCCCTCTATTTCTGCCAGTGCTGGGAATTAGAGATTTTCTGCTGCAGCATTCCCTGCTGTAAGAATTGCTGCTTCCTTCCAGGCATGAACCCCTTCAGAAGTGGGTGAAACACACGTGTGTGCCCACGTAGTGGCTGGAGTTTGACCCTGCATGGCTGAAATCTGTGCTAGTTTTGCTCTTTGACAGCAATGGGTTGGAGCCCTGTGCTCGTTGGGTGTTTTTGTGAGCCCTCGTGGAAGGCACGACGATAAATGGAGCGAGATCACAAACTCTGGCCCCATTTCTGCAGCAGTGCATCGGCCCATCTGTAGGCCGTATGTCAATAAAAACAACTAATTACAGAATAACTAAATATAAAAGGCCCCACTGCTTAAGAAAACCCTCCTGCATCCCATTCCCGAGCTTCTTATTAGATCTCCTGAAAGTCTGGACCGTAACTACTTGTTCCATTAAACCCTGATTTTGAATTCAAGCTAAGCCAGAAGGAAGCTGCAGCCTTGTCCTTGCAAAGTTCTGTTCATTCTTGCGCAGAGAAGTTGTAGAAGCTGTGGATATTCCATTCCTGGAATTGTCCAAGGCCGGGTTGGACAGAGCTTGGAGCACCCTGGGATAGTGGAAGGTGTCCCTGCCCGTGGCAGGGGTGGCACTGGGTGAGCTTTAAGGTCCTTCAAACCCAAATCATTCTGGGGTTTTGTGGTGATTCCATGGCTTTAGACCTTACAACTATTCCCATTTGTTTTGGGGGAAGTGCTTCCAAAGTGGTGGCACCTCTATCTCTTTTCCACGCTGGGGCCTTCCCAGGCTTTGCTGGAAAGGGGGGACTGAAACCTGCCTTAACCCTGGAATTACTTTTCTCCTCCAGCTGGAAATAAAATACATAATAATTGTTAATATTTCTTTCTCTCTTATCCACATGAAAAAGCAGCTCTGTGCTGCTTTTGCTGCAGGTTTTTTTGCCTGCTGTGAATTCAGGTTTGGTGAACTAAATACATTCCTCTTCCTTCTGTTTTTAGTACATGAGGAAGAATACAGGCATTTCCCTTGCCATATATATAGAAATAATGGGAGTTTTTTTCCATGTGAAATTTGTTTCTTTGAATTTCTAAGTCAAACTTGCATTTTTGCACAAAAACTTGCTTTGCAGGTTCAGTAATGTATTATAAATTTAATACTACTGCTTTACACACACTATTAGCAAATACATTTAGATCCTTAAAATATTATTTTTCCAAACACTGGACTTTACAGTTTCACGGATGACAGGTCCATGTTTCATCTAGCAAAGTACTTCGAAATCCAGATGCTGAAAAAATGAGCCTAAAATTATGCATTCAGTCAGTAGCAGCTATTTATAGACATTCTTCAAATGCATTTGGAATAAAAAAATGAAAACAAAGCTGTGAAGGTCCCAAATCAAAGCATTATTGAAGATTATTTATATCCTTCCAAGGTACTTTTTTCGCTAGGGGTGTGGCATATTTCTATTTTTGTAATGCATTAACGTTTTTTATTGATAAAGTGAGATTCAAGCTGCAACAGAGGTGCCAGTCTTTCTGATCTGTATATTTGAACAGTTTTTGCAGTGCAGGTCAACACTTAATGGAAGTCACTTCTTAAATACCTTGTGTTTATACAGCTGTTCTGGTTTTTTTGTTTTTTTTTTTCATTTTGCTTTCCAACATCTGAACTGAAAGTGCCACAAGTAAAAAGAGAAATTTGAAAGAAAAAGAGGGATTTTGTGCCAAAGACATACAAAAGGAGTAAAAAAGCATTTAGCAACAGAAAGGAGGATTGGTCTGAAGAACTTCAAAGGGTGTTTAGTTTTGTTCTGTAGTCAGATGATTATTTCCACTGGAAGCTGGCTGTATTTACTGATATGCTGAAGAAGGATCACCACGAGTAGTTACACTTTGTCTTAAGAGTGCTTTAAGGGAGAAAATGGCATTGCCAGTCACTTTGTTGGTGCCAGTGTTCCCTCTGAAGCCCCTTTGCCATCCTGAGGGTGGAGTTTCGAAACAGCAGAAAAACCCTGCAGGGGATTGAGAAGGACCTCCCACACTTCTGCTTTGTTTGTCCTTTCACAGAGGACTCATCCATCCCTCCCCATATCCCACAAACCATCCCCGTCCTTCTGCCAGTGCAGGGGACACCCAGACGTGCCTGGAGAAGGGAAGCAGGTGCCACAAACGCCTTTGGAAGCAAAGCTCTGCTGGAGGACACCCCAGTCGAGTGTTGTTTCACTTTCAGTGAGTGTCCTTAGCTGTGCCAGGCTTCTTTTTGGGAAAGTTTCCATGTTTTTTTTTTCACTTTTCACACTCCCTGGAGCACCTTAGGTCCAGCTTAATTTCTTCTCTTTTAGGTCCTGACTGGGGTGTGCAGGTAGAGGCTGGGAAGCTGCATCAGTTCATCATGGAATCGTGGAAAGGTGTGGGTTGGAAGGGACCTTAAAGATCGTCCTGTTCCAACCCCCTGCCATGGGCAGGGACACTTTTTGTAGGCCAGGTTTCTTCGAGCCTCTGGTCTTGAACACTTCCAGAAATGGGCTTTTCTTGGGATAGATTCCAAGGTGTTCACTGGAGCTGCCTCATGGGTGACTCCCCCAGGACAGGCAGCTCCCTCTGCTCTTTGCAGCCCCCTGGACCAACAAAAGCAACTCCATAAGCACAGGAAAAAAAAATAAATTCTATTTCTCATTAAAACACTCTTTTCCTTCATTAGAATGAGAAGCATCCCCAGAAACCAGGGGGGAGAAAAAGCAGGACAACTTCCCAGGGCAGATTACAGAAACATTTGTTGCATCCCCAAAAGTGAGTGCTTGCATGCAACAGATTCAGTGCCAGTACATTCTGTTCCTGAACAACATATACGTTTCTTGAATATGACAACTGAAGAAATTTATTGAAAGCAGAGAAAATGTTGACTATTTTTTTTCCTTCCCCATGTATTTCTAAGCTGTCATTACACTTTAGAGCTCCCTAAAATGAACTGAAGACTCTCCAGTTTGTAGGTATTGTTTTTCATTGTAACAATTCAGGACTCTTCAGGACAGAACTGTTGGACAATCTGCAGTAAATAATATATGGGTCTAATGTGCTCAGTGATTATTGAAAGTGCATGGTGTATGTAATGTCCGATTATGCAAATTTAATCAAGTAGTTATCCTTGAAAAAGCTGTGAGGTGTTCACACAATTATTTATGACTTTTTATAATTACTGCTGTTTGCTTATTCCGTCTGTGCCGTCAATTTGTACTCCATGCTTAAATGTGGTTGAAAATATGAATTGCTGTGTGTGCTGCAAAAGTTGTCCTGATTCTGTACTCCCATTTTCCACGGGATTATTAGAAACAGATCTTCTGTGAACAAAATCAAAACTAGAGGCAGAGGTATCTGACAGCTAGAGGGCAGCTAGAGAATCTAGTCCAATCTTGTGTACATCATCTGTGCTTCAGGTTCACAGGGGAACCTTCCCGGTCTGGAAAATTCAAGAATGAGGAGTGAGTGCAGAATGCCAGCATTGGCCAATCCAGCAATCTTTCCTAAAAAAAAATGGCCATAAAGTCTAAGAGGCACGAGCCAAGGAAGGCTGAAGGGCCTGATAAAACCCACCATGGGATGGTGATGTGAGACCCCACCTGCAGAGCTGCCCCAGCCCTGGGGCCCAGCACAGGGAGGGCGTGGAGCTGCTGCAGAGAGGCCAGAGGAGGCACCAGGATGAGCAGAGGGATGGAGCAGCTCTGCTGGGAGGAAAGGCTGCGAGAGCTGGGATTGTTCAGCCTGGAGAGGAGAAGCTCTGGGGTGAGCTCAGTGTGGCCTTGCAGGGCCTGAAGGAGCCCACAGGAAACGTGGAGAGAGACAATTTCCAAGGGCTGCAGGGCCAGGAGCCAGAGAATGGCTTCCCAGTGCCAGANCTCAGATCTCTTCCAACCCAAGTCTTTCTGTGAGTCCATGATTCTATATGTAATTTGTTATTACTGAATTGGATCTTGTCATTTCACTTTCTAAAACACTTTAATTTGCTTTTATCTTTCAAAAGAAGGCATGAGTTTTCCTTACCTTGTCTCTTTAGCCTCGAGATAATTAGTCATTCATTATTTTTCAAACAGTTTGTGTATCTTTCCTCAGATGTAATTTTAAGTGCAGCACCAGTTAAAATGTTTGAAACAGCATTTGGCTGTAACCAGTGGAATGATTGCAAATTAGAAACTGCTCTTTGTCACTATATATCTCTCCTGATGTCATCCTGCTTTTCCACAATGCGATATTTTTCTTTGGAAAGTTGTATTTCTGTAGGGCCATAATTACAAGCTGCAGTCAGGAATAACGTGGTGGTTACTCCGTGGCTGGTGCACACCTTCAGCTAAGCTTGGGACTTGAGCTGAGTTTGAATAATTAAACACAGAAATCTGCCAGAGCAGCTCTAGCATGGTGCAGAAAGGCAGCAAATTTGACTGGATCTCAGAACTTTTCTGGTGACCTCTGTGGTTTTTTCACTTGGAGGGCACAAAGTCCTGAATTCCTGCCTTGGTATCCTGTGTGTGTGTCCAAGTATCCTGCAACAGGATAAGCATCAGGGAGTAATCACCATCGAACACCCCTGCCTGGTATTAAGACACACAGTCAAAATCTTGAGCTCTGGAAAGTGGTTGGTGCAGTTAAATGTGTCAGACGTGACTCAAAAGTCTCCTTCCTTTCCGAAGATATTACTTCATTCATGTTAACCACATTTGTAAGTGGCCTGGGCTGAAGAGATAGTGTTTGGGGAATTCCAAACTCTTTTATATGCAGTTGGGAGTTTCAGGAATGGCTGCTCTGCATTCCACATTGATATCTAATCCTCATTATGGCTTTGAATAAGAACATGGTAATTCGCCAGAAAAATAAATAAAACAAGTTATTGGTCAGAGACGTACTATATAGGGAGTACTAATAAAACCAAATATTTTTGGCTGTAGTTTAAAGTTCCTACTGTAAATGAGCTAATTTCGGGCCGTATCCTCCCCTGAGATGATGGGCTGGAACGTGAGATAAGCAGTAGCTGCCCAGACACTTTTGGGTGGTAGCACAGAAATGTGCCTTCTCCATCAGCTCCGCGTTCAGAGGGGAGGAGGGGGAATTTCCGTGGGAGAACTGACCCTTCCCAGAAAAATGTACTCCGAAGAAAATCCATGTTTCGTGTCGATGAACTCCAGGAGGGACAGACACAGGCACAGATGGCAGAGACACGTTCTCAGATTGCTCCATGCTTTTTTGTCCCCACAGACTTTAGGGACATGGAGTACTGCTGTTAGTCCAGAGCCAGCTAAACCCTGGCCATCTGTGCTTCCCAAACAGGTGGTGGCAGTGGCTCGTCCCTCAGCTCCTGACTTGCTTATGGTGATATTGCAGTTGTGGTCAGCTGGAACCCACGGCTGCTTCAGCCAGGGGCAGGTCTTACCTGCAGCCCGGAGCTGGGACTGCTCCCTCCAGCCTCGTCCTGAGGTCTTGCTGCCTTCCAGCTGGTGCTGCTGGAAGGGAATCCCATCAGAAAGAGGATTTGCTGCCAGGTAGAACAGTATTCTTCCTCTGAGTGACAGGAATAGCGTTAACCTTGTGTGAGGGGGAGAACTTGGCCGGCATGGCCATGAAATCAAATCCTCAGGAGGCTTTTCAAGAGCAGGGCTGGGTGGGGAAGTTTTCCTGATTTCCAGAAAAAAATTCTGAAAAAAAGAATTTTAAAAAAGAAAGAAAAAGAAGATTTAGCACCTCTCCTATGAGGACACACTGAGAGAGTGGGGGCTGTTCAGCCTGGAGAAGAGAAGACTCCAGGGAGACCTTAGAGCCCCTTCCAGTGCATAAAGGAGCTCCAGGGGATGGAGGGACAGGGAAAGGGGGAATGGCTTTAAGCTGCAGGAGGGCAGGGTTAGGTGGGATATTGGGAAGGAATTGTTCCCTGGGAGGGTGGGCAGGCCCTGGCACAGGGTGCCCAGAGCAGCTGTGGCTGCCCCTGGATCCCTGGCAGTGCCCAAGGCCAGGTTGGACATTGGGGCTTGGAGCAGCCTGGGGCAGTGGAAGGTGTCCCTGCCCATGGCAGGGGTGGCACTGGACAATCTTGAGGGTCCCTTCCAACCCAAACCATTCTGTGAGTCCGTGATTTACTTCTGGAGGTATTTCTTAAAAGTGAAAAATCTGGAAATATTTTTTTGCTGCCAGAATTGATCCAAAATTGCTTGCCAGAATTGCTTGCCAGAATTGATGCTGCCCCATCAATCAACTCAGCTTTTATTTCTCCTATTGATTTTTTTATACAAATAATGCCATATTATAAAAAAATCCCCCATCCAAACTAGCAAGAGATGTCACTCGAAAATTATCAATGAGTTACACTTCTATTTAAATTGCTCCTAGAGATCTAAGCACATCAGACAGTGCATAACGCAGCCAGTGGGTTCTGTCCTGCAAGGCCAGGGTGAGCACAAAAAGTTAGCACTGAGAATGGAAAGTTGAAGAAACCTCCTTGCTTGACACATCTTTTCCTGTTTTGGTTTTCTTGTCCTTTATGTTGTTTTATTTATGGCATTCACCTGCAATCAAATCTTACCCTAACAGCAAATACTGACTGCACGTGAACAGCCTTGGCAGCAGCATTTCTTGAGGGTGCAGATCTTTCCTCAAGGTTTTATTGTTGAGGCTGTTAAAACACTGAGAGGTTACAGCAAAAGAAGAAATAAAAAACCCCAAAATTGAAGTGGTTATACCCAACCACAAGTTAAACACAAAAGCTTTGAGCCTGTGTCATGCAGCTCTGCTGTGTCATAGCTCCCTGCCAGTGCAAGAGTTGTGGTGTTTCGCACTTGCCTGCTTTACAAATAGGAATTATAAACATTTCTGTGGCCTTTCCTCACTGGACACTGCTGGGTTTTGATGTTTGAGCCATTTTCCCCCAGAAATCTGTGTGTGGAGGGCACAGAGGGGCTGGGGCTGCCTCAGCCCCTCCTGGGGCTCCCCTCGGCTTCTGGGCAACCCCGGGTGCGAGCAGGAGCTGCAGCACTTTCTTCTAAACCTGAAAATATTAGAGAAGGGAAGGCATAAACTTACAGTACCATGCTGGGCAGGAAGGTTACTCTGATTGCTGAGCAGTTCCCGAATTGCAGGCTTGTAAGGATCTTCTGCTCCTCCTGAGTTTTGCCCAGATCAACGAAGGCAGGGTGGGTGAATTTCTGGGCTGGTTCATACAGCTAATTCCAGTGGATGAGGATTTCACCTCTTGTCTTCTTACTCCTGTTAAAAGACTTAATTTAAATAAATTAATAACAATGTAATAATTTCAATAAAGCCATATGTTGTGAATGAAGCAGCAGCACAGGGCAATGACTGCACTCCGGTTTTCTCTTAGTGGATCCTTGGACCTTTAGGCTGCTTCTAGAGTGCAGCAAGCCTAAATTTGACTTAAATTCGCTATACAAGGGCTCTCTCATCATAACTGGAATTATTTTAGGTGTCCAGAAAGGCTGAAAATCACAGGTAGCATATTTATCTACCTCAGAAGTGCAGCTCTAACCTGCAGCAACAGGAGCTTACCCTGTTCCTGCACACCACTGCAAGCAGGTTTAGAGTGCTCTGCCTTTTGAATATCCCAGCCTTTCTCTCTGGTACACACTGGTGGGACCCAGGCACACAAAAAGAGATTTCCTGACAAAACAATCCAGCAAGGGACATCTCTAAAGTTTTCCAACAGCTGAAAAACATCCGTTCCTTTAAAATATGTGACCAGTCCAGTTGCATGACAGTGTGAGGGGGTCTGAAAGTCCTGCTGGCACTGACTTGGGATATTCTGCATAGCTGCTCAGGGATTCACCTCCTGTGAGTAATGGTAAACATCCCAAGTCACGCTGGTAGAAAATCGATGTGATGCCACTGTGGTTATTCATCACACCAGAGTGTGCAGCCTTGTGTGGACCACCAGTCCCGGTGCTGGGTGCCTGTCACAGGGAAGGGGGGTTTTCCTCAAGCCCTTTGTGTTTGATTATTCTGTCAGTGCCACTCAGAGCTGTTCTCCTGTCTGACAGTCACGTCTCAGGCAGCAGGGGCACAAGGTTCCTCAGAGAGAGCCACTGTCCTGCAGGCAGAGCTGTGTCTCCCAGGCAGCCTGTGCTTGGATCACCAGTTAATGTTGTCCTTGCTTCCAGGGCATCAGGAATCAGGCCCAGTGATGCTGGCACCTCGTGTGCTGATGGTTAAAAAGCCCTTCATTTACCCAGATCGGCTACAACTGTGGCTGTATTCGGAATATTTTCCCCTGTGCAGATAATTACTTTTAGCCTGGAGAAAAGGAGGCTCGGGGGAGCCTCTACAGCTCTGTCAGGAGGGTGCAGGCAGAGCGGGGTCAGGCTCTGCTCCCAGGGAACAGGGACAGGACAAGAAGAAACGGCCTCAAGCTGCTCCAGGGGAGGGTCAAGCTGGACATCAGGAAGGAATTTCTTCATGAAAGGGTTGTCTAGCATTGGAAGGGGCTGCCCAGAGAGGTTTGAAGTCCCCATCCATCCCTGGAGGTGTCCAAGGAAGGCCTGGACATGGCACTCAGTGCTCTGGGCTGGGTGACAAGGCGGGCATCGGGCACAGCTCGGACTCGATGACCTTGCAGGGCTTTTCCAGCCTCAGTGATTCTGTTACTTGTGATTTTGGCCACGTTCATTCATGGCAAAGAGCAGCCCGAGCTGTGTTTCTGTTTGCTGCAGCCCTGCTCTGCTCCACGTGGGCGTCACGTTGCCGGAGTTTGGCCCGGAGCCCTTTTCTGTCAGCCTTGCTCACTGCCCGGTCATGCTTTGTTGCAGCACTTTGGTGCAGGGTTTAGAACACATCAAGAGGAACTTGCTGGGGTTTTTAGGTGAGCACAGCGTGCCAAGTTACTGAAAATGCACCTAAATTCCTGTCTGTGAGGTGAGAAAATGAGAGAGGTTTGTGTACAGCCCCCCTAGAAAGGGGACGTTCAGCCTCCCAGTCATTTGGCAATACACGTGTCCATTAAAGAGCTTGATCCTCTTGATACATCTATAGGAAAGAAAGAGCAATGCAATCACATCTGGTGAGCCCTAGGTCTGTACATGATTCCCCAACCCTTTGATGTACTTACATAACTCCCCAAATGTGTGCACAGAAAGGCAACAGGCTCCAGAGCTTATCTATCTACCCTTGCATGGGGTAGCACTGGCACACCCAGCTCTGGCTGGTTTGTACAATAACTTGTTTCTGTCTTGATATTTTAATCTGTCCTGAGCATCAGAGGGGAATTTACATCTCCTGTCTCAAGTATTGCTACTTGTCACTAGTGCCATTGTTCTTGTGGGACACTTTGGATGTGTCAGGGCATGGAAACCAGTCCTAAAAACCTGTACTGCTAAAGCTGGATTAATCAATGCAAGTCTTGACTCAGGATGCCAGGAAGTGTAAGAAAACCTGCTCTGTGGCCACGGATACGTCCTTCTGTGAAGTCATGGAAGCACAGAATGGTGTGGGTTGGAAGGGATCATCTCCGTCCACCCCCTGCCATGTGCAGGGACACCTTCCACTATCCCAGGTTGCTCAGAGCCTTATCCAGGAAATCCTTCCAGGACAACCCTAAATCAGGAAGGCACTTAAGCGAGTGTTTAACTTTCAGTTTGTGTTGTAATGCCCTTGTCTCAGTTTCCTGAAAAGAGTCTCCCTAAACCAGGCTTAAGTGTCAGTTTTGGCTCTTGCCTTAAAGTCCTGCTAATTTAGGGGATGCAGGGCAAACCCTAGAGCCACGAGCAGACCCTGCCATAGACCATCGAGCACAGACATGACCAGCATGAAATTTGGGCTGGGGGTGGAGGAGGGTATGGCAATAGATACCATCTGCTTCAGCAAGTTAGTACCAGATGTCTGGAAGCTTCCAATTCCAGCCCGTAAAGGTGGAGCTGAAATAATTAAAATTGTATTTCTGTTTGGAACGAGCAAGGAAGACTGTCACAGCTTTTATTTTTTTTAGCCATGATTTCCAGAGGTGAAAAGATAAAAATCTTGTGTTTTCCAGGCAGTGACTTGTCCCACTTTAGAGTAGGAAGATTTGAATATCCAGGTGAGAAAGAAGAATACACTGCTAAAGGCTGAGTTTAAAGCAGAATTCTCCTAAGTTCACACCAGTACAGGGCAAAAGTCAAATGTCCAGAACAGTTGCAAACTCATTTTTCCAACTTGTATTGGACAATACTTGCTTTTCTTTGGTTCTCATTCCTTGTGGTGCAGAGCTGGCAAGTGGTTTGCAAATGTTCTCTTGTCATCTTCTCTTCCATATAGGATCCATCTATTCAGGGAAAAGATGTGAAGTGAGTGGCCTGGAATAGCTCAGACAACTTCTCTTTAGCCCTGAGAGCTTCAAGGCTGAGCTCTGAGAGAAAGATCAGTTTTGAGTGACCCCGGGCGTTTTTGGGATGGAGTTCCCACCTCTGAGCTCAACACGTATTTTTTCCAAGTCTAGGTTTTGTTGGAATTTGAGCAAAGGCTTTAGAGAGACGAAAATAAATCTGGATGTGGCACAAATCCCCTTTCCTGGGTGGGCTTCTTTAACTGGGGGCGAGGTGCAGTTGTGGCAGCGCAGTGCTGGGAGTATGAAAACACTGAAAACATGATCCAGCGCTGGGTTCAAAATATTTTTCTGTCCAGTTTATGTGGAAGTTAGCAGTTTCCAGATCCTGCGTGTGATGTTTCGAAAGCTTAAAATATGAATCCCATAAAACCCAGTGAGGATGTGGCAGGCATGGATTTTACTGGGGAAAGGAGGGAGGGAACTAAAAGCACGTCAGTGCTGTTGGTGTTTCTGTCTGACTTCAGTCTGAGCAGCGTTGCTGGTGAAATTTTGCTTTTACTGAAAAAGCATCTCTTGCTTTTGAAGTTCTGTGCAAAGAGAAATCTTCATTTAAAACCATGACGTCGGCATCCCATTTGATCACCCACAGATAGCCGGGGAAAGTGGACAAAATGGGAATTTGGCTCGTTAAGGGGTTTCTTTAATGGGCCATCAAATGAACTACTTTGCTTTCATGGGTTTGAAGGGGGAGGAGCTGGCTGTTTTAAGCAGTAAGGGGGAAGTGTACTAAGCTCTAAATGGTGATGCCTTTAATTGCACTGTTCTGTGCAATTCATGCAAATTAAACTCGCCTAGATCGTAGACGGTCCCCTCTCATCACTGCCTCTGGGGCAAGCTGCAGCTCAGTGTCAGCCAGGCAATATTTCTCCTAAATCAATAGGTAAAAATGCAATTTGATTTCCAAGTTAGTGTAAATGGGAGAGCAGATGATGAAATTTAAAAAAAAAAAAGCTGGTGCTGAGGAAGATTACTGGTAGTGCCTTGCTGCTTTAAAAGTTGACTTCAAGGTCATGAGCAGAAGGAAACTTCTTGTGTGAAAAATTGGAATTTCCAGGCTTTTAAGGAGAATGGAGAAAACTACATAATTATCTTAAATTGTATTCATGTTCCTACATTTTTCCACATTTTCTAATTTCCTGATTGATTTATTTATCCCAATTCGGGATAGCAGTTATTTGGTGTTCAAGTTACTGAGTAGTACTCTACATTATTTACATTAAATGCTGTTGTTATTTGAAAGGGCTTTAATGGTTTTCCACCCCCTACACATGCAGACAAATGCACCCCACCTGCCCCAGCCCCTCTGCACTCCATTACTGGGCATGGATAAGGGATTCCAGAACATCCCTGCTCTGAAGTGCTGTTAATTGAGGGTCTGGACCAGATTTGCAGCTCTTGTAAACGGGCACGGCTTCAGTGAAATGGTCCTTTTTTATATCAGCTCCAGATCTGTCCCAGTCCTGCAGCGTGTTTCTAAATTGGGAAGAATGGCTTGTGGAAATCTCTGATATCTCGGGTGAATAATGGGGCTGGGCAGGGCAGAGCATGTCCCAAGTTTTTTTTTTGGGAAAACTGTACATTGCAAGTAAAGACCGTTTTTTCCATGAGAATTTCAGGGCTGAGTGTTTTCTCCTGCACAAAATAAATCCTCGACACTCTACGGAGACAGAAATGTCTTAGAGCTTCAGCTGTGCTGAGTCTCAAGGAGGTCTGGGGGAGGAAAGATGCTTATCAGTCCATAAAGAGAGATTTCTATTGAAAATAAACTTCTAATGTATAATGATACGACTTTTGTTTCTCTGGTTATGCAGCTGCCTTGGGATCTGAGCTCCTGGTAAACACGTTGGCCTGGTAAAGGACATGATTCAGACTGTCCCAGATCCAGCAGCTCACATCAAGGTTAGTTTCCTGTTTATTGCGAGTTCTCAGATGTTTAGAGAGCCATAAAATTAAAGAATATGTACACGTACCACAGCTTTTCTTGCCTGTTTATAAATCGTGCTACTGCCCAACGTGGGCTTTTTTATTCCTCAATATTTACTCGCTATTGTCTGAGTCAGCCCTGCAGTCTTTGTTGCTGACACCTGTGTGATCTGCTCTGAAGTACATGGATATTTTGAAGAGAACTTTTTCTAAAATTAACCCTCCTTGATCATCCTTTAATATTTGGTGTGTTTGTCCTGAAAAATACTCGATTTATATGTCCCTGATTCTGCTCCACAACATCCAGTGGCAAACACTGAATTCAGCTGCAGAAGGAAAATGAGCATGATGCAAAAATTCAGATCCAAACAAGCATGGCTCACATATATTCAGTGCAACGTTTCAAATGCTTTAAAACCAGCACTGGTTTGCTATATTTCAGAAGGAAGTGTTTGCATTATGACTATTATTATTATTATTAGTGCTGTGGTTTTCTTATCCTTCTTTATGGAAGGCTTGGAACCTGTGAGACCTGGCAGATGTAGCTGGTGATGTGTTGCAGAGAACAAGTCATTCTGGAGTATTGCACACAAACTTCATGAGGAACTGGGGTGAAAGGACAAAGGGGAATGGGTTCAGGCTGAAAAAGGGGAAATTTAGGTTGGATGTAAGGAAGAAATTCCTCCCTGTGAGGGTGGGCAGGCCCTGGCACAGGGTGCCCAGAGCAGCTGTGGCTGCCCCTGGATCCCTGGCAGTGCCCAAGACCAGGTTGGACATTGGGGCTTGGAGCAGCCTGGGATGGTGGGAGGTGTCCCTGCCCATGGCAGGGGTGGCACTGGGTGACTTTTAAGGACTCTTTCATTCTTTGTGACTGCCTTTCTGTCTGTTTTTCTTTGAAGTTGCATTTTCTACAACTTCTTTCATGGAGTTTTTCCTCAGCTGGCTGCCATCTACCACTCGGCAGCTCTCTCTAGAAAAAGCTCCACTTTACAACTTATTTTTAACTGAAGCATAGAATAAAAATGAAATATTATTTTAAACAACTCCCCTTTTCTGTAAAATGCAGTGAATGAAAGAATCTCTCTCTCTATCCCTCTATGTTGTTTTTGGGTCGTGTTTAGCTACTAGGATGAGTTGCAGTAGTGGGAGAGCTCATTCTTTCCCCCTCTACAAATTTCCCAAATCCAGCACTTTCCCAGCCTTCTGGTCCTCAGTTGTTTTTATGGAAAGAGCAGAAAAACAAACCCTCACCCCCACCCCAAAAAAAAGGAGTCTCCCCTCAACATGGGTTACAGCCAGTAAGACTTCAAAACACTGGAGGGGATTTAGTACCTCTTCATGCTGTCTAAATGCCCACAGCAGCAGAAATAACATAAAGAATAACTCAGTTTCATGCTTTCTGCCAAAACTGGTGCCCAAAGAAGGTTTTTGTAACCACAGGAGTTAGTGGGAGAGGGCAAGGCTGGGTATGAAAGTATCTTATTACAGCAAGAGAGCTGCATAAAAATCTCTGTAATGGTGGTGTTCAGGGGAATCGTAGGAGCCTGTTTCCAGCAGAACATCACCCCAAAGCTGATGTTTTATTGAAAAAGGGTGTGAGGAAGGCAATTACTTTAATGCTGTGTTTGGGGTAGGAAAGCTGGCCAACTCCACTTCAGGTCCTTCTGATTTCTGTTTATGTCATTAGGGCCTGCTGTGGTCTAAACACATTCTCTGGAAAGCTGCCATGGATGCTCGGGTCATTTAGGCTTTAAAAGTGGACACAGCTACACTGTTAAAAACGAGCCAGGATAAAGTGCAGGGGGTGTGGGAAAGCCTCTTTGGTTTGGTGGTCTTTTCTGTCTGTGCTGAGCACAGCTCTGGTGCCCCCAGCATGAGAAGGACGTGGAAGTGTTGGGGTAAGGCCAGAGGAGGCCACAAAGTTGATAAGGGGAGCAGCTCCCCTATGGAGATGGGATGGGAGAATTGGGATTGCTCAGCCTGGAGAAGAGAAGGTTGTGTGGAGACCTCAGAGCACCTTCCAGTGCCTGAAGGGGCTACAGGGGAGCTGGAGAGGGACAATTCATCAGGAATTGGAGTGACAGGACAAGGGGGAATGGCTCCAAACTGGAACAGAGGAAATTTGGGTTAAGATATTGCAAGGAAATTCCTCCCTGTGGATGGTGAGGCCCTGCCTGAGAGAAGCTGTGGCTGCCCCTGGATCCCTGGCAGTGCCCAAGGCCAGGTTGGACATTGGGGCTTGGAGCAGCCTGGCACAGTGGAAGGTGTCCCTGCCATGGCAGGGGTGGCACTGGATGATCTTTAATGCCCCTTCCAGCCCAAACCATTCCATGATTTTATGATTCTATGATCTGTCATGATGCAGAAGAGACAAACCGGGTTCATTACAATCATCCTTGATCAGGTTTTGTTTAATTAACTGTATTCTGTCCCATGGTGGTGTTTCTTTATATCCTTCAATTAGCAGACACAGCCTCATTCATGCACATTTAGAGCTGGAACTTTGAAAATTCACCTTCTAGGAAGTGTCTGGATTATTAAGATTTGGCAGATTTCAAGGTTTAAGTTTTCTGCCTGAACATGTGTGGAAAAATAATGTAAAAGATACACGAATACGGCAAGATGAGTACTCAGAGACGTCTTTTTTTCTTTCAGAAAGGGAGATTTCATGAGCAGCGTGTGAGTTTTGTGTGTGCTGTTTTGAAATCAGCCTTTTCTGCTGCCGGGAGGAAAATGTAACAAATCTCAATGTTCTTGTGCTCCATTCCTGAATGGGAGATGATACGAGCTTGGATTCTTACCCAGAATTACCCATTCTGCACCCAGGCAGATCCTGTCCAATTTTGGGAATGTTTGCAAAGCCTCAAAATGTGTGTCCTCCTTCTGTTTGGGCAGCTTCATTCCAGAGATACTACAGATTAAGCTTTACATTTCTCAGCTTGAATGAAGCATCTGACATTGATCTGGTGACCCTGTGGCTCCCTAATGTGTAATTTCACCTGACTCATGACTTTGTGCTATGCCCGAGCACAAAGGAAAGAAACATTCGATGTGGGCAAGAAAAAGATGATATTTTTAGATTTTCATTTCCAGTTCAGCAAAATATGGGGAATTCTGACCCTGATCTTTGAGCAGTTTCATACACTGAGTGCCTGTAAGAGGACTGAAATAAGTAAGACTCCTCACATTGATGAAACTGTGGTTTTGTATGGGCAAGACTGTCATTAACACACGCTTTAATGTGATATTTTTGTTGTTCTGTTATCATTAAACTCCAGTTCTTACAACCATAGCCACAGAAAACTGTGAAATGCTGCCTGAGATTTGCATGTTTTGTTCTTAGGAATTTATGCTTTGTAACTACTGACCTTTAAATAAACCCCTTATTTTTTTAAGGGTTAAATTTTAGTTTCAAAAAAAGGTCAAATGTTTGTTTGACTCTAGTTAGCTCGTGCCATCACTGTGAGGGGATTTTGTGGGACGAATTTTCAGGGAAAACGAGTTACTGCTGTTCCTTTGGGCCTCACTGGGAGAGGAAGAGTCCAGGGCATGGTTTGTAGGTAAAAAAGTTACTGTATTTAGCAGGAATGGTTTCTATCCTGGGATAATGGTGTGGTTTTCATTGAATCAAGGCTGGTGGAAGATCTGATCTGTGCATATCTGATTTTTTTTTGGTGATGATTTTGAGATGGGTGAATGGCAGCAGCTTGTGGTTTGCACACCCTGGTTTTTCATTGCAGAAGGTGAAGAATGGGAACAATTGACACCCCAGGCAGCTGAATCGAAGAGGACATTCTTGATAAAAAATTCTCAAAGGGCATCAAATGTTTCGAGCCAAGCTCAGCGGGTCTGTGTCTGTACAACCTCATTTGTTCTGTGGATGTAATTGAGGTTTTTGCCCCTGAACCTGTCAAATTTGGGTTGTCAAATCTGGAAGCTGTTCCCGATACTACAATGAATGAAAACCTGGTTTCTCAGAAGAAATAAAAGAATTGCTCCATAGCTGTTTCTTCTGAATTTAGCATTATTTGCCTGAGTTGTGGTGGCACATCCACATTTCCATGCACAATATCCCATATTGTCACTGGAAGTATCACGAAACCTGATCTCAGAACTCCTTTGTTGGCCAAAGAATATGTTGGGTTTCAAATTGTGGCAGTGTAGAGATGCTGCTGGATGTACCTAATCTGTTGTGTTATGGTTAAATCTGATTTTATTTTTTTTTTAACTGGTATTATTTGTTAAGGAGCATATTCTGGGTCTGATATAATCTGTTATTTTTCCTGGAACTGTCGAGTCTCTAAAAAAGATCCAAGACTTTGTTATGTTGGGAGTTTTGTAGGCACAATACAGTCTCTGCCTGAACAGGCAGGGGGACAAGGAGGGAAGGACAACAGAATTATTATTATCCTCCAGGATAAGGAGGATAAAGCCAGGCTTTTACCACCACCTCTTTTGGGGGTCTTGCCTAAGCCAGAAGCCTGCTCCTTGTGGATTCTTTGCATGGCTAAAGCACTTCTTTCACTGCCTATGAAGCAATATTTGGGCAGCTCAGCTGGGAGTGAGAGCATGGAAATCCGAGCCAAGGATACGAAGAGCTTTGCCCAAAGCCCCACGTGAAGTAAACTGAGACCCAGTGCAGCGTGGATGAGGAGGTGATCCATGTGGAGCATGTGTGTCATCCCAGGTGATAACACACTCCCATCCCTTCCAGAAATTATGGAATAACTGCTCCTGAAAGCAGCTGACTGATGAGCCAACCCTCCTCCGGGTAGGAATTGGTGGTGACCCCACAGGCAAAAGTCCTGCAGTGGCCTCTCACTGGGAGAAGGTGCCTTTAGCCCCAGAGCACGGAGGTGAACAAGCTCCTGGATGGTGTCTGGGCTGCAAACTGGTGCCTGGCAGCTGCTCAGGGATAACTGCTGCCTGCTCCATGACATATGTGAAAAGGTTTTAGTATCAGCAGCCCCCGAAGCTGAGCAGTTGTAACTCCATCCCCTTTTCTTACTCCTCCCTGTGGATTTCATTCATTACTCTGGAGGAACTTTAAAAGCTCTTCCCCTGCTTTAGTAGTGACAGGGTAAAACCACTGTTTGAGAGTCACTGTGCTCCTTGCTAACTGTGCTGGATCACAGCCCCTAAATCTTGTTTGAATGATCACCATGGCTTACTCTGTGTCCTCAGAAAATGAAGTTTGCCGTGGATGAGTTTATAAACAGAGTTTACCATGGATGTGGGTGGCACTCCTCCCCTCTCGTGCTCATGCAGAGCTCCCACACTGCCAGGGTTCGGGTTTGCTGTGCTGTTCCCCTCCTGTGTCAGCACACATCAGTTACCTGTAATAGTGCCAGAATCACTACTGGATTTTGAACTCTAGAATGGCCTCCTAGGCAGAAACTGTGATTCACTTCTCAGCAGCTTAAAATTCTGGATGGTAACCAAATGATTGCCATAGAGTTCCAGTGAGTAAATTCTTCCTTCTTTTTGTTATTTTTTTCTTTTCTCTTGAACTCTACCTCTTCTGTCTGCCTGAGCAAATACCTCCTTGCTAAGGGAAAAGAGAGATAATGGCTTCTGTGTGCTATAATTGATGAACTTTCAGCAATTCGGAGCAAATCCAAGATTGCTGCCAGCAACCAGATGGAAAACAGTGTTAATGACATGTTCAAAGAAGAGCATGTTATTTTGATAGGGGATGGTCTAGAGACTTTAATCTCTATTGTTATAGGGACTAATGGCATGGATAATTCCTTAAGTGGGGCCATTTTTAAACAAAAATTATCTTCTTCATAAGCAGGGAAGAGCAAACTAAAGAGTACCAAATGCATTTTCAGAGCTCTGGCTGATAGATGTGCTTTACACAAACCCTTTGTTACATGGAGTCACATGTGTTTAAATCTCATTTCTGCAGTCTGCCAGACAGCTGAAAGTCTGGACATTTCCACTGGTGGTGGGTAGAAATCATAAAATGGATGGCCACGGAAAGCAGAGCCAGGGTGGGAAGCTGAGGGTGGGGAGAAGCTACGAGAAGAAATTGGGAAAGACGGACGAGACAAACTGGAACAGGAACAAAACCGGTTATACTTTGGGGACACTGAGAAAGGAGATTCCTCCTGTTCTTCTTGCTCTGCTCCAGAGCCTGGAATGGGACTGAGGGCTCCCAAATCTCAGCCTATAAAGGTCTCTCAAGCCCACTGCCAAAGAATTTGTCCCCTCTTCCTTAGGTTCTGGCCACCCTGGTGTTTGGGATAAACAAATCCACAAGCCCAAGTGTCCAGTGCTGTTTTGTGCCTCCAAGGCCATGGCTTCTGTGTGTGGCTTCATTGAGATGACTGAAGGGAAGGGGTGCAAGAAACTCTGGGTCTGGAGCAGCCTTGGGACTCTCTAAAGAGCTGTGTCCTTCTTTCTTCAAAACTGGTAACAGAAACCACCTGCCCTGGACTATCCTCGCACAGATCTGCAGAGCAAATGCTGAAGATGTGTGGAGATTGTCTCCCAGCAACTCAGAGTTTGCTGTTTAATACACACTGGATTTGTATTTTGCCTTCATCTGGCCACAAATATCCCAAGAAATGGGTCATCCTTCACCTTTCTTGAGAGATGATTCCTCGTTATCGTGAAGTGTTTCCTCGTATTCAGCCAGCCTGCTCCCCTCTTTGACAAACTTTTGTATATCAGCTCTGTACAGATTCAAACTCCTGAATTTCACACTGACTTTGCTCCTCCTCACCTTCTCAAAAAGGGAGATTTATAGGGAGAGCTGATGGGAGATTTTCAAGCACCTGTGCACATTAGTTCTGCTCAAGGTCCATTTTGGGTGATGGGGATCAGGCAGCTTCGCCCCTCACCTCTGCATCCAGCCCTGCTTTCAGCTGTCCTGGTCATTTGGTCACAAATGTGGTCACAAATGTCCTCTTTGTTACACTTCTGGTAATAGCTGGCAGGCATTTTCCAGGGGCTGTTGCTCCAGCAGCCCAGACAGGCATAGATGATCCTCCTGGACTTGGTGATGTGCTTCATCTGTTCAAAAATGAATCTCTCCTCTCTCTCACTCTTCCTCCTCCTCCTCTCTCTTTCCCCTCCCTTTTTAGAAAATCTCATATTTCAAGTTGTTCTAAACCCCATCCTCTTTAAATCTGAAATTTTACTTCATTATTTCCTACCCATGTTCTTATCTCCTCAAGACCCTTTTGGATTATTTCACCAATCCTGCTGGTGTCCCAAGGTTGACTTTGGGGTGCAGTATCTTTGCTGATGTGTTGTTTTATCCCCTTCTTTAGATTGTTAATACAGACATTACCTCATAAACAGTTATAGGCATTTGATTAGATACCTTTCACCAACTTGCTGTTTTATCATTTGCCATAAGTCTTTTCCCTGTTGTTCTGTAGGATATTTTCAGACTCCCAGTGTTCTTTCCCAAGACAATTCAAATTCTTGTTGTGGAAAATATTCTTTAGTTCAAGTCAGTATCGAATATTTGGGTATTTCCGTACATGTTTAATTAGAAAGAGAAACTGAGTCCGTGCAATATGTGTATTCTTGGTGCAATTTTGTTTATTTATCAAAAAAGTGTGTCTTGTCCTTACCTAGAAGAGCAGAAAGGCTGACTGCTGTGCCCCTAAAATCCCATGGCTGTGGCCAGTGAGTTCTGTTCCCAAGAGGCTCTTGTTCCCAAGTGCTTTCTTCACTAGCACGTCCTCCTCAGAAATTCAGCTTTTTGCTGCCTAATAACCTGTAAACCCCAAATGTTGCCCTCCAGATTTACAGCATGTTTAAATTCAACTAATGTGGGTGAGTTTTACTGTAAGATAAAGAATCCCAGAATATTTTGGGTTGGAAAGCACCTTAAAGATCATCCCATCCCACCCCCTGCCATGGGCAGGGACACCTCCCACTGTCCCAGGCTGCTCCCAGCCCCAATGTCCAACCTGGCCTTGGGCACTGCCAGGGATCCAGGGGCAGCCACAGCTGCTCTGGGCACCCTGTGCCAGGGCCTGCCCACCCTCCCAGGGAACAATTCCTTCCCAAGATCCCATCTCACCCTACTCTCCTACATCTCTAGGCCCATGCTTCTGTTGCTTCCAGTAGGTTGGGGGTTTTTTTGTGACACGGAAGGGATAAATTTCTTCTGCTGCCGAGGCTTAAAAGAGTGTTTGGCATGTGTGTTGTATATTCCATATCATCTGTGATTGCCTTGGATCAAAGAGATAAACTTGCTGGCAGTCATTATCACCTCCTTGAACAGCAGTAAATGTGTGGTGGGACACTGTAACCTGCTATTGCAAATTCCGAGTAGCACTGGGAAGGAGGGAGGTGGATCTGAGGTGTGCTGTGAGCCCTCCAGGGTGGGTTGACACAGGTTTCTATCCGTACTGGCTTGGTCACGTCGAGAGATTTTCCAAGATCCCAGAAACTTGGCCTGTCCAGGCTGTGAATAATATGGGAGAAATCCTGGCACGGGTTGCCCAGAGAAGCTGTGGCTGCCTCATTCTTGGAAATACTCAAGACCAGGTTGGATGGGGCTTGGAGCAACCTGGGGTAGTGGAAGGTGTCCCTGCCCATGGCAGGGGGGGGTTGGAACTAGGTGGTCTTCAAGGTCCCTTTCTTCTCAAACCATTCAATTACTTTAGGCATATCTGGGTTCCCTTTTTAAAGAAAGGGGGAGACCTGTATTGGGAAGGGGTTAATTTTCCTTGGGAAGCACCTGTGCCTTCCCACTGTTTCCATGGGCACTCGGTGTAGTTACATTAAACACAGGGAGACTCCTATTTAGCTCTTTTTGAGATGGATTGTTCAGCCTCGAGAGGAGCCCCAGCTGAGAGGGGCCCTCAGGCCTGGCTGTCCCTGGCTGCAGGGAGGGCTCCGAGCAGGGCCCAGCCTCTGCTCCGGGGGCCCAGCAATGGCACCAGAGCCACGGGCAGGGCCTGAGCCCAGCAATTCCCCTGCACAGGAGGCACAGCTCCTGCCCTGGGCAGGGCCCAGCCCTGAACAGATTGTCCAGAGAGGCCGGGGGGTCTCCTCCTGGGGATATTCCAGAGCTGTCTGCACACAGCCCTGTGCCCTGTGCTCTGGGATGGCCCTGCTGGAGCAGGGAGGTGGCACCAGTGACACACTGTGGGCACTTCCAGCCTGACCCATCCTGTGTGACACAGCTGGCACACGTGTCCAGGTCTGGGACAACAGAGAGCTTCCCTGCCCCATGGTTGGACTGAAAGGCCCTCAAAATGAACTCAGAAAGAAAACCAAAAATTGTTTAAAACGTAAGTGGAGGCCAGCTGAGGATTCAGTTAAGGGAAGCCACCAACACTTAAGTTACAGCTTCAGAAAATCTTTGCAGTTCCCCCAGAGCTGTCCCAGAATTGCAGCCAGCCGGCTCACGGTGCATCAGCCATCGCAGAGACATTATTAACTCAGACAGAGGAAAATACACTTTCAGTTATTACATGCTAATAAAGCACAAACTAAACAAATTTAGGCAACAGGAGCAATTATGCCATTAAACATTTAACTGCAAGATTGATTTTTGGATTACTAATAATCTAAACCAAAGCGTGCACACACACAAAGAGGAAGGGGGAGGGAAGGGGAGGAAGGTAATTTTACCAATTGAATCTAATCAGGGCCTCAATTCAAATGCGTGGCCGTAAATGTCAAAATACGTAAGATCTGATGCAAGAGCAGAAGTGGAACCAAGATGGATGAGCTTTCCTCACTTGACCAGATTCTTCTGGCTGGGAGGAAGTTAAACACATGGGGTGGGGAAACTTGGGGAGTTGGGTTATCTCCAGAGCTCCCTTCGAATACTGATCTCTGTTTCTGAGCTGCCTTTCGAAATGGGTAGAGAGCAGTGAACTGAGGCACAAGCTGTGGGCTCAGCCTCAAGTTTGCCTGAGCCCTTCCACATTCTTCTGCTGTCACCTGCAGAGGAGGATGAGCTGGATCCTTGCTGAGTCAGGAGGGAATGGAGAAATTGCCCTCCCTACCTGAAAAAACCTGTTTTCTGTTCCTGAGCTGCAGCAGAAGGTGGGTTTGAAGATCGGGGTGGGACACTCTCACAGCTCCAGGGTTGTGTTTGTAGGGCAGGGCTGCTCCCTTCGAAAAAGTATAAATCTTAATCAGATCAAACTGATGTGCTGCCATATTTACCCAATCTCACTGGTTGTCCTACATCATGTTTTAGCATATAAGTTACATGACAGAGTTATCCAGGGGTTGCCAGCTGACACAGAAACAAACCCTCATGTTAAATTGCCTGCAGATGTCCTCTTCCAACTCCTGTAAGGAACTTCTACCAGTTCTCTCTCCCCCCCACCCCCTTTTTTTTTGTGTGTGTGTGTTAAATAAAAGCAGCAGAAGAGGGGGAAAACAATCTCAGTTGAATCTCTGTGCTGGTGCCTCTGTTTGCAGGACAGGAAGCCTTAAGAAGACAATGCAATTTATAGGCAGGCGCAACAAAAAACCCTGTAAGGATTTCCATGAGCCTTAGTGGACCAAATGAGTCGTGGTTATTTTGAAGGCTGGAGCTGACTGAATAATGCCAAGTCTAAGGCTGCCAAGGTGGGCTTGTCAGAAGATTCAGACCTGAGGAGGTGAGAAGATCTTTATGTTCTGTTGGCTATGATTTATCTGATGATAGAATTTATGGTTAGAGTTTCAACTAGGCATCCCTTTTGTTTGGATATTAATCTTAATAAATCAGGATTTTATCTGATGGACTTAAATTCTTGCTCTGTTAGGCAGAAATCCCCACGTGAGGTTGTGACATTCTTGAAAACATTCACTGTTTTCATTTGCATAATTAGGGATCTTTGTTTTGTTTTCGTTGTATGAATTTGCTGGAGTTGGTGAACTTTTTGCCTGGCTGTCTCCCTTGGTTGGGGAAATCACAGAATGTTGTTTCTTTTCCCTGGCTGGAGGAGTACGGGCTATTTATGCTCAGTTTTAAAATAGACTTTTCTGTGAGTGCTTGCACTGCTCTTTGCAATTGGGATATTTCTGGAGGATCAGCCCGGCCAAAAGCAGTTGCGAAAGGTTAGTGGAGAGCAGAGCTGCCATTTAAACACCTACGTGAAGGAGCAGCCCTTCGAAAGCCGGGAGTGCCAAACAACTCCCACTGGGAACAATGGGAGCCGCTGAGTGCCGGCAGCTCCCGAAAATCTGGCCTCACGTGGCTTCCAAAGGAGATTAATTAGCAAGTCCAGCAATGTTTGGGGGTTTTTTTCTGGACTTGCTTAGCTCTGCATGGAGAATATTTCTGCACTCAAGGTGTGCTCAGCAGTGGCAGGTGATGGAGGTTCCTCCTGGGAAGGTGGAGTTCCAGGTGGGTTGGGAGGCAGGCAGGGAGCTGGGCAGGTGTTTCCTGAGGTTTTTTTCGGGAGAACTCTGGCCAGGAATGTTGAACTTTACTGGGCAGGTAGAAGGAAAGCCCTGGGGAGCTCCCTCTGTAACAACCCCACATGGATTTTTTTATTTCGTAGTTTTCCCGTTTGTCTTAAACTGCTTCGGAAGTGACATAAATGAAACCAGAAAAGGCCTCTCTGGCATTACTGAAATAGGGATGTCCAGATGGGAAATTACAGTAATATCACTTGTGCATTCAAACTTCACGTCCTGTGCAACTTCCATGTGTGGGCAAAGGAGATAAATTCGCTCTCTGGACCTGCACGTGCGCTTCTCTCTTTTGAAACACATTTCTCTTCCCTTCTCTGATCATGGAGTGAGGTCTGCAGGAAAAAATAGGATTAGAAATTAATGTTTTGGGAGCTTTATTTCCAAACTAACTTATCCTTGTGGCTTTCTGTAATGTTGTTTGGGGTTTTTTAAAATTCTGTTTATCACAGATCACCAGCCACTTTTTCGGTGAAGCAGACCAAGAGCAATAAGACCGTGATAAAACGAAGGAAGATTACTTTTGAAAGTCAAATAAGGAGTTTTGGTTATTGTTGCTTTTCAAACATGGCAAGCAGGTTGGGGACCAATATGTTTGCAAACGACCTAAGTCTTCCCTTCCAGTGGTAATCCGTATTCTTTTGAAAAGCTAATAAAAGTGGCGTATGAAAGAAATTCCTGGGGCACTGCAGAACTCACCCTCCTAGGGAGAGAGCCAGATGTGCTGGTTAATAACCTTGCAGGCATTCAAAGCCAGGGCAGTAACTTGGTATCACCTAAGCCAGACGTTGTGTGTCGGTGCAAGGCAATATCACATCCTGGTCACATTCGCAGCAGAGAGCTGCGAGACATGTGGAGTCTTAATAAAGGAAGGGATAAAAAAAAAAAAAAAGGAGAAGGAAAAGAAAAGGAGGGGACAGGCAGAAGGAGAGGGAGACAATGTGTCTGTCCTGAGAAGCAGCAAAGGAGCAGACGCACTCCTCCACATGTGCGTTAGTCTGTCAGCCTGGATTCTGCTCTCCAGATGTTGGGGTGGATCCTGTGGCAGGGACTACGGAGGGAAAAAAGGATTTTAAAAGAAATCACATTTCAGGGGTGAAATTAACTTTACCGGATTTTTTCAAAATGCAGCCTCTCGGTGTGATTTTTTCAGAGTGCTTTAGCGAAATAACAAATTCTAGATTTAATGGTTTTTACAGGCTTGCTTGGCAGCACCTCCTCCAAACGCAAATGTTTGTGTGCGAAACTTGTCAGTGGCTTTTAGAACCAACGTGCCTCAGAGTAAACAGCACATGAAAGTTGTTCTCAGCCCAGTCCTACTGAACTGAAAATTGTTTGTGGCGGGGGTCCCGAAATCCGATGGGTCTTTCTCAAGGCTCCATCCCTCAGAATCAAACCCTCTGAGAGCTTTGGCCGTCACATCAAAACGGTGCTTGTGCATAACAAAAACATCTATATTTGCAGTGGCAATCGGAATTCATCAGCGTCAAGTTGAGATTTTTTTAAAAAACGCCAAATTTGCTTTCCCAGGCGCGGCAGAAAAATAAATCACTTATGGCATTTATGGTATATTTGTAATCCGAAACTGGTGGCTTCGTGTTACCGGGCACGACGTGTGCGGCGGATAAACAAACACTGCTCAAAAAGAAAAAAGACAAGCCCCAGCTTTGTCTGCCTGACGCTTCGCCTCTGTGGCTGGGATCCCACAGCCAGGGCCACACGTGCCTTTCTGCTGAGCTTGCGTTCAGGTTGAGCCGGGCTCAGCCCCAGGCTGGTCCTCGTGGCAGGACAGGGGTGTTCCACAGGGCACCGAGGATGAGGTTGGTGTGACCCAGTTGGTGCCAGTGAGGGGAAAGGGAGAAAGTCCCTGGGTAAATATTTATGGGAATGCGTTAAACAATGCGGTTGTTCTTGCCTGGAGATCTTTCATGAGGCCCAGGAATGCAACACTGACGTGAAGAGATGGTGATACACAAATATGACCAAACCTCACGTTCGTGGCTGATAAGGAGTCACTGCTTTCAGCTGTGACGGAAAGCAGAGTGTGGGTACGTGGAAAACTCCAGTCGCGGATTTTTTTGATCACGTTGCAAATAGAAACGAGGCAATTTCACGTCAATATTAGGACAGAGCACTCTGGAAGCAGTCTGGATGTTTTCATACATAATCATGGCTTCAGTAAAATTGTACGTTTACTGAGACAGCTGGTGTGTCTTTTCCTGGGTTGGAATAAGATCAGCTGAGTAGGGCTTGTGAGAAATCTCAGTTTGTAGTTTTGGTAAAAGCCAGAATCAGAGATTTCTTAGTGGTATTTTGCTCTTGGATACGATCTTGACTCTGCTGGGAATCCCAAAAAATGAGTGGACCTCCGCAGCCCTTTCTTGCATCCACCACACAAAATACTTGGGGAGGTGCAGCACCATTTAACCAGGGGGAAAATAATATTTTCCTTCCTGATACAGCCAGGGTGCATCTCCAAGTGTGCCCCACACACCTCAGACAGGGCGAGGAGTGCTGGGGCTCTTTGGGTGAGAGGTTTCCAGGCTGAGCTTTCCGTCGTCACACACTGGAGTTTGTCAGAGGGAGAGCCTTGGAGCCGGCCGGGTGTGATTCATCCCTCCCGGCAAGGCCTCTGAGGCAATCTGACATTATTCGGGCTGATATCATTAATTAATGAGGGCTGAATGTTATTCTTAGACACTGGGTTGAGTATTGGGTAGGGAAGCCTATGAAAGGGCTCTTTGATTTCGGAAAATTCCTACGGCACTGTCAAATTTGCTGACGAAATTAAATCATCTGCCAACTTTCCAAGTTAAGGAGCACATCCCTTCTGAAATCTTGACTGAGTCTCCTCAGTGCCTTCTTGGGATCAAGGGATTTTTGGATTTATGTTCATGCCAAACAAAAATGATAGATAGCCTCCAAAACCAGTCGTATTAAATCTATCAGGCAGGCTCTGGAGAAAGCATTTCTGTTGGTTTGTTGTAGCACAGGTTTGATCCTTCCCTGCCTTTGCTTTTGGCTGTGCTTGCGTGCTTGGTTTAAAGGTAAAGAGGAGCCAGATCCCAGAGTTTATGTGGAGCCTGGGAGGTGGCCACTGGGTCATGCCTGGGCAGTGTGACCTGCAGCCCCCCCACCATGGGATGTGCTCATACAGCTCAAACAAACCCCAAATTTAAGGGGGTTTTTGTCTGGTCTCAGAAAACATGCTCCAAAGCAAATGCAAGGAGCAGCTCTCCTTGCTCCCAGCGCTCCTGTCCTCGGGGCTGGCGCTGCTCTTCTCTCTTCCCAGTGCTTTTCCTGCCTCTCTTCCTGACTGGCTGCTCCCTGCACGGACCTTGCAGGTGTCCAGAATCAGCCCAGCCTTTGCAGGCCTCTGGCAGCAGATTTATAAATAAAATGCTGTCATTTCAGCCCAGCCCCGGCAGGGCTGGGAGCACAGGAAGCGCCGTGCACATGTGGGGCGGTCACACATGGATCCCATTGCAGCCCTAATAGTGCTGGGATGGGGGGGAGAGGGCTGAGGGGCTGCTGCCAGGTCAGCTCCCTCCCTCCCTGGTTTGTCTGTCTCCAGGCTGCTTCGTGTCAAGAGAGGTGTCCAGGCCTGGCCAGCTCCTCAGTTTGTTCTTATTGCCACAGTTTTGGGGCATGGATGTGGCACAGGTGGCCAGCAGCACTGAGCCCACACTCTGGGGTTGAATTAATGAGTGTAGGTGCTTTTGGGATGATGCCCACATAGTGATGGTGATTGTGTCCCCAAGGGTTCTTCTGGAACAAGGTTTGGACCTGGGGGTGCTGGTGCCAGGGGCTGGACACGAGCCCAGGGGTGCCCAGGTGGGCAGGAGGCCACTGGCACCTGGGCTGGATGAGGAATTGTGTGTCCAGCAGGAGCAGGGCAGGGATTGTCCCTCTGTGCTGGGCACTGAGAGGCCCCTCGAGGGCTGTGCCCAGTTCTGGGCCCTGCAGGAGAGCCCTGGAGGGGCTGGAGCGTGTCCAGGGAAGGGAACGGAGCTGGGAAGGGGCTGGAGCCCCAGGAGCGGCTGAGGGAGCTGGGAAAGGGGCTCAGCCTGGAGCAAAGGAGGCTCAGGGGGGACCTTGTGGCTCTGCACAACTCCCTGACAGGAGGGGGCAGCCTGGGGGGTCGGGCTCTGCTGCCAGGGAACAGGGACAGGAGGAGAGGGAACGGCCTCAGGGGAGGCTCAGGTTGGGCACCAGGAGGAATTTCCTCATGGAAAGGGTGGTCAGGCCTTAGCAGGGGCTGCCCAGGGAGGTGGTGGAGACCCAAGGAAGGCCTGGATGTGGCACTCAGTGCTCTGTTGTGGCACCCAGTGATCTGACTGATCCCAAGGTTGGGCTTGATGATTTTGGAGGTCTTTCCCAAGCTGAACGATTCTGTGATTCCATGACTCTGCACTGTGGATCAGGTTTGTCTCTCAGCTGTAGCACACTGTGCTCGGGGCAGTCTGTGTGAGACGTGTGCCTGCACACACACACAGCTGGGAGCAGAGCAGCAGCCACCTCAGCTGAATAAAGCATGAGAATGTTTACTGCTTGGGAGAAAAAAACAATCTGTTACGGATTGTGCTGATTAGAAAGAGCCTTGACGTGGTACCGTACGTTCGGCAGCAGAACGACCTGAGTTATTTGGATTCCCCATTTAGTTTGGTGTGGCTCACATCCATGAACCAGGCTCTAATCTCCAGTTCTGGCTGCTGGAGTGAGGATTTTTTTTGTAGGGATATGTGTGTGACTTTCTTTAGATATCTGCTCTAGCGGCGCCCTTAAAGCATTTTGCTCCTGTTGCCAGGATCAACAGACGAGGTGCAGGAACAAACTGATAAATTAAATAGCAACAAGTTACCCAGACCTAATGGTATTAATCCAGGAGTTTTGAAAGGCCTGAAGAATGAAGTGCCTGAGCTGCTCACGACACAAATGTATGGACTCAGAGGAAGTGGGGAACTTAAGAGTGACAGTCTTTGTACTTACTTTTAAAAACAAACACGAGAACAGAGCTGGGAAGCACCTCCAAGCCTTACTGCAGGGCAAAAATAACACCTAACCAGTTGCAATAATAAACAATGGCAAAGTTATAAATACACCTCCTCCATCACCCATATGAAGTGGGACGTATTTTCCAAAGGAAAATTGGAAGTCTTTGTAATGTAGCGCGTTTTTTTAGATCGCACAAAAAGAAAAAGCAGATTTGAAAGAACGGGTTTGTTTTTTTAAAAAACAGCTCAAAAAGCTTTCTTGTCAAAGGAAAAAGTGACATTCGGTCAGTCATTAAAAAT
The DNA here is from genome assembly GCA_013398015.1 of Oreocharis arfaki. Classification (NCBI taxonomy): domain Eukaryota; kingdom Metazoa; phylum Chordata; class Aves; order Passeriformes; family Paramythiidae; genus Oreocharis; species Oreocharis arfaki. Next base: position 317,564 of record VZRR01000515.1, read on the forward strand.
GGATAGGAAAGAAACAAGAAAAAATAACAAGGAAAAGCCATGAAAAAACCAGTCAGGACTAATTTTTCAGGCTGGCGCTCAAGATCAGTAGCAGGGTGTCTCAAATCCCATCCTAAATCTGGTGTCGTTTAATCCTTTTGGTAATGTGCTGGAAAAGAGGAAGCGAGACCCCAGTCAGATTGGAGATGATATCCATGGTCATGTATTTTTTAGGTTATTCAGGACAAACTGAAGGAAATACAGAATGTTTCATCAAGCCAAGCAGAAAGCGCTGCGCTCTGACAAATGCATCGGAGAAAGTAATGTAAAAAAAATCTGTGCCATTGAATAACTATCACTGCAATTAAATACCCTGAAAAGCACTTTTGAGGCACTGCATTAATCTTCTCCCATGCTGCAAACTGATCTCTGGCTCTTTGCTTATCAGGTTCTAATTTATAGTGAAATACGAACCTGCATCCTATGACAACCATTTCTCTTTGATAACTTTCTTAAAAGTTTTTTCTGCACAAAGTCCTAAGCTTGTGGTACACTTGTATCCTGTCTGGGCCGGGCAGTGATCCATGTGGTGCAGTGGCTGACAAATGACAGGGATGGTAATTAATACCATAATCAGCTTTTGGAGCTGCTGCGATGGAGTCAAAATGTTTGGGGTTCAATTTGGATTGAAGGCATCACACAGAATCACAGGATGGGTCAGGCTGGAAGGCCCCACAGTGTGTCACTGGTGCCACCTCCCTGCTCCAGCAGGGCCATCCCAGAGCACAGGGCACAGGGCTGTGTGCACACAGCTCTGGAATATCCCCAGGGAGGAGACCCCACGGCCTCTCTGGACAATCTGTTCAGGGCTGGGCCCTGCCCAGGGCAGGAGCTGTGCCTCCTGGGCAGGGGAATTGCTGGGCTCAGGCCCTGCCCGTTGCTCTGGTGCCATTGCTGGGCCCCCGGAGCAGAGGCTGGGCCCTGCTCGGAGCCCTCCCTGCAGCCAGGGACAGCCAGGCCTGAGGGCCCCTCTCAGCTGGGGCTCCTCTCGAGGCTGAGCAGCCCCAGCTGAGAGATTCCAGAAAGGAAGAAATGAAATATAAAAATGAAACACAGAAGAGTTGGTGGTTAGTTATGTATTAGAAATCTACTTCGTAAGTCTCTTCTGGCCAAGGAAATGTCACTTGTTCAGTGACTGTGACAATAAAGGTCTCTGGCCGTACTGTCAAGTGATGTCCTTGGAAAAACGCTTTGAGGGAGCCTCAGGGTCAGCTGTAAGGTGTTATATTAGGCTGTGAAGTTTCTACTCAGGTACCATGCCAGTATTTGCATGTGGACTGGGCACTGGGAAGGGACTGGGAGCCCTTTTGCCTGGGACAACAGTGTGGCGCAGGAGGAATCTGTGTGAGCATCATTTCCATCACACCGGTGCCTTCAGGTCCCTGACGAGGGAATAGTTCAGTCTCTGTCCCTCGAGGAAGCCTTTTTCCTTTCCAGAGGAGGCTGCCAGGGCATGGGTGTGACCAGAGGTGTGGACAACATCTTGTTTTCTGGGGCCTGGACTAAAACCACCACTAAATAAGCACCTATCTGCTGAGCTGGATTTAAACTGTTGGTGTGGATGACCCAATTCCTGTTTACAGCTTCGTCAGCTCTCAGATACATCAGCACTCGGGGAACTGCACACTGCAGTGGCCACATGCTTCATTCAGAGTTTCCATCAGTATCAGCTCGAGCAGAGGGAGCCAAGTTGATTTCTCACTTATGTCAGTGAGATCCCAGAGCGCCGTGAGTTCCCTCGGATCGGGAGCTGCAGTGCCTGGCACTGGCTGCCCGGGGCCATGTTCTTTGTAGGGTGTGTTTCCTGCCTTCCCATCTCCGATTGTTTCTTCTTCCTGATGTCCTGCAGATGAAACCCTGCTCTGGATTCCATGCCATGCCTGTTCTGTGACAGAATCCCAGAGGGGCTGGGGTTGGAAGGGACCTCTGGAGATCATCCAGTCCAACCTCCTGCCAAGGCAGGGTCACCTGGAGCAGTGACACACAAAAGTGTCCAGGTGGCTTTGGAATGTCACCAGAGAGGGAGACTCCATCACCTCCCTGTTCCAGGGCTCTGTCACCTCCATGGAAAGAAATTCTTCCTCATGCTGAGGGGGAATTTCTTGTGTTTTAGTTTATGGCCACTGCTCCTCATCCTGTCACTGGGCACCCCTGAAAAGAGACTTTATGTCTTTAGGATCAAGATCCATCTCACCTAACTCTGAGAGCTAAACCTGTCTTCAGAGCTCATGGAAATATTGGCATATCCTGAGGGTACTTAAACCCATTTTAAAATAGATTTCAAAGGAGCCTAGGCAACAGTTTTAATCTAGATGTCAAATTTTTGGGCAGCTAAGGTGAGATAAAGATAATCTCTCTAAAGGATTTACATACATTGCTGCTTCTTGATTCTGTAGTGGCAAGGTGCATTCACAGGCTTGAAGAGTTCCCTTAAAATAGAATTCGCAAGCCAGCTTTATAACAATGGACCAGATGGAATGAAAGTTCTACCAAATATGTTTCAAACTGCTGTCTTGGGTAGTTTTAGCACCTAGTTAAGGGTGTCAGAGGTGCAGGGATTAGCAATTTGGATTTACAAATCACTGCTTTTGTCTTTTAATGTTTTCTGTGTGAGATAGGAGGGCAACAGTCTCTCATGGCCTCACGAGAATGTGAATTTTTAAAATTTCATAATTCCCTTCTGTATGTTAATTTTCCTTTCACCAACACTTGTAGAATTACTCATAATTAAAAAAAAATATATTTAATCTTGTCCCTTTAGGAGCTCAATGAAATGTTTTGCTTTAACACTTTGTGTCTGCTTGGATCTGCCTAAAAGTTAAATAATTTTATCTTTCTTTTTTGTCTGTGCTGGAAAGATGTCCTTTAAAATAGATCCAAATGCACAACCCTGCGACCCAAGCTGATGGTATCATTCCACACAGATCCCTGTGCCTCCCCTCCTGCAGATTTTAGCTTTTCCTGACAAGGAGGTACATCATTCCTGGCCATTTGTACCATATGGTGAGGAACTGCAGCTTTTATCCTGAAGCAATCCCTGAGTGCTTTTCAGACAATTTTTATAGGAGTCCCTGCACTCATCGCTGAAGCAGAGCCGGTGCTGGGGGGAATGTGGCAACCACTCAGAGGAAGTGGTTGCCATGTCCCTGCAGCCTCTGGAAAAGTCTGCAGCACTTTGGAAAAACTGGGACCCCTCTGCAAATTGTTGGTATTTGTGATGACATTGGTCATGGGAGGCCCGGCCTTCAATGTGAATAAACAAGATATGAATAAACTGCAGCCAGGGCAGGCTCCTCACCCTTCCCACTTCAGGATGAGGGGAAGAAAAACCAGCTTTGTTTTTGGCTTATCCTTATAGCCAACACCAGGTGGAGGTAACAACCCAGGTGGTCTCTGTTTCATAGAAATACAGAATATTCTGAGTTGGAAGGGACCCACAGGGATCACCCAGTCCCAGCCCTGGCCCTGCCCAGACCCCCCAACAATCCCACCCTGGGCATCCCTGGCAGCGCTGCCCAAACGCTCCCGGAGCTCTGGCAGCCTCGGGGCCGTGCCCATTCCCTGGGGAGCCTGGGCAGTGCCCAGCACCCTCTGGGGGAAGACCCTTTCCCTGCTCTGCAGCCTGAGCCTGCCCTGGCCCAGCTCCAGCCGCTCCCTGGGTGCTGTCCCTGTCCCAGGGAGCAGAGCTCGGAGCTGCCCTCGGGAGGAGCTGCAGCCCTCGGGCAGCTCTGACCTCAGCGTCCTCTGCTCCAGCTGGACAGAGCAAGTGACCTCAGCCTCTCTCCTCTCCACATTTGTTGATCTTCAGACAGATTCAGATCTCTGCCAGTTGCCTGCTCCATCTTGAGCTCTCCCTTTGCTTCAGTCACCTGCTGTGCAGTGAGGAGATGGCACCTCACCAGCAAAGGAGGCAGAAATATTTTCCCACTTCAAGCATCCTTTAAGAAAGTGGATTTATCAGGCAAAGAGCTGCCATGTGGATGCAAAAGTTAAAAACAAACACCAGAAAATTTTCTGAGGTAAACAATGCAGAATTACAGAATGGGTCAGGTTGGAAGGGAAGTGGCTCATCTGGTGCCACCTCCCTGCTCCAGCAGGGCCATCCCAGAGCACAGGGCACAGCATTGTGTCCAGATGGCTCTGGAATATCCCCAGTGAGGGGACTCCACAGCCTCTCTGGACAATCTGTTCAGGGCTTGGGCCCTGCCCAGGGAAGAAGTTCTGCCTCATGTCCAGCTGGAACCTCCTGGGATCAGTTCCTGCCCGTTGCCCTGGTGCCATTGCTGGGCACCCCTGAGAAGAGCCTGGTGCATCCTCTGACGCCCTGTTGGATGCCCAGTGCTAGAAATCAAAGCTTCCTGACGTCATTTCAGAAAAATCAAATTAGTGATTTTCCTTTGTGAAAGTTTCTGAAAGGAATTTCTCTTCTCATACCCCTCTTAAAATCTGTGGGATGTTTGAGTCAGAGCTGTAGGGTCAGGACTGGCATCCATTGCCCTCTACAGCAGAGGGAAATCTCAACCTGAAGAAATGAACCAGCAGCTCCAAAATGGTGAGGTTTGTCTTTGAGAGGCGTAAATTCTCATGATCTTCTAAGTACATGCCTTAAGTAGAGGCTCTCCAAGACAGGTTTAATGGGAACACTGGGATCTGGTAATGCAGGACTTCCCACGGTGTCAGCTGGGCTTTTCTGAAAAAAATACGATAAAAATGAGGCCTGTGACAGCCTGGGTGGAGCTGTGTAAGACAGAGTGTATGGCTGACAGCATTTTTCCAGGAAACTGGACAGTGGGCCCGTGATTTCAGATGCTTTACTCGTTCCTGCTGGTGATCCTGATGAGCAAACCAGGCTGGGTGAGGCTCAGATAACGCCTGTCCCCACTGCTACAGACTTTCATGTGGTTTAGATATAGACCAGTTAAATTGTTTTGGATGAGGGATTTTAACGAGAAGGCAGTTTTGGAGGTGCTAGCTGTAATAGCAGCACTGTTAATATTACTGTTTTTGGCATGGCAGACACGAGAAAAGTATTTTTAGAGCCAGACATCTGAGAGGCTTGACAGGGGGTTGCATCTCTTCCCTCTGTGTTGCTCTGCATGTGGCTTTAACTTGAAACCATTACTCCCTCCGGGCCAGCAAAGAATTTTGGCTAAAAATTGCCTTGGATGTGGGAGACAAGGATGGGCTTCACACGTGTGGGCAGAACCCACCACACATCATACTCCTCCCTCTTCCAGAGATAAGCTGTGAGGGAGTTTCCTGAAATATTTCACTGACGGGAGCAGAGGAAACGTTGTTTTGAAGGGAGAGGTGCTTTAAAGAAAGGAAGGAATCTGTAGTTACATAACTTTCATTGCTGTCAGCCTGCGTTTTAATGACTTTGATTTTCAGGTAGCAAATCAGTAGAAATCCATTCTCAAGTGCTCTGTTGGCTGCGTTACTCCAAAGCATAAGCATGTATTTGAAAACAAAACTCTGTAAGAAATACCTTTACATTAAAGTTGTTTGATTTGGGGTTTTTTTTTATTTTTTCTGAGAAGCGAAAAATTATAAATAATTTAAAGGGACTGAGTATATGAAATTGCTATTTCAAAGCTAGATATTAATGAACACTCAGTCAGGGAAGCAGTACGAGATGTTAAACCTCCCTGCTTTGAAGTGCTCTGCTCTCTGAANCAGAGCTCGGAGCTGCCCTCGGGAGGAGCTGCAGCCCTCGGGCAGCTCTGACCTCAGCATCCTCTGCTCCAGCTGGACAGACCAAGTGACCTCAGCCTCTCTCCTCTCCACATTTGTTGATCTTCAGACAGATTCAGATCTCTGCCAGTTGCCTGCTCCATCTTGAGCTCTCCCTTTGCTTCAGTCACCTGCTGTGCAGTGAGGAGATGGCACCTCACCAGCAAAGGAGGCAGAAATATTTTCCCACTTCAAGCATCCTTTAAGAAAGTGGATTTATCAGGCAAAGAGCTGCCATGTGGATGCAAAAGTTAAAAACAAACACCAGAAAATTTTCTGAGGTAAACAATGCAGAATTACAGAATGGGTCAGGTTGGAAGGGAAGTGGCTCATCTGGTGCCACCTCCCTGCTCCAGCAGGGCCATCCCAGAGCACAGGGCACAGCATTGTGTCCAGATGGCTCTGGAATATCCCCAGTGAGGGGACTCCACAGCCTCTCTGGACAATCTGTTCAGGGCTTGGGCCCTGCCCAGGGAAGAAGTTCTGCCTCATGTCCAGCTGGAACCTCCTGGGATCAGTTCCTGCCCGTTGCCCTGGTGCCATTGCTGGGCACCCCTGAGAAGAGCCTGGTGCATCCTCTGACGCCCTGTTGGATGCCCAGTGCTAGAAATCAAAGCTTCCTGACGTCATTTCAGAAAAATCAAATTAGTGATTTTCCTTTGTGAAAGTTTCTGAAAGGAATTTCTCTTCTCATACCCCTCTTAAAATCTGTGGGATGTTTGAGTCAGAGCTGTAGGGTCAGGACTGGCATCCATTGCCCTCTACAGCAGAGGGAAATCTCAACCTGAAGAAATGAACCAGCAGCTCCAAAATGGTGAGGTTTGTCTTTGAGAGGCGTAAATTCTCATGATCTTCTAAGTACATGCCTTAAGTAGAGGCTCTCCAAGACAGGTTTAATGGGAACACTGGGATCTGGTAATGCAGGACTTCCCACGGTGTCAGCTGGGCTTTTCTGAAAAAAATACGATAAAAATGAGGCCTGTGACAGCCTGGGTGGAGCTGTGTAAGACAGAGTGTATGGCTGACAGCATTTTTCCAGGAAACTGGACAGTGGGCCCGTGATTTCAGATGCTTTACTCGTTCCTGCTGGTGATCCTGATGAGCAAACCAGGCTGGGTGAGGCTCAGATAACGCCTGTCCCCACTGCTACAGACTTTCATGTGGTTTAGATATAGACCAGTTAAATTGTTTTGGATGAGGGATTTTAACGAGAAGGCAGTTTTGGAGGTGCTAGCTGTAATAGCAGCACTGTTAATATTACTGTTTTTGGCATGGCAGACACGAGAAAAGTATTTTTAGAGCCAGACATCTGAGAGGCTTGACAGGGGGTTGCATCTCTTCCCTCCGTGTTGCTCTGCATGTGGCTTTAACTTGAAACCATTACTCCCTCCGGGCCAGCAAAGAATTTTGGCTAAAAATTGCCTTGGATGTGGGAGACAAGGATGGGCTTCACACGTGTGGGCAGAACCCACCACACATCATACTCCTCCCTCTTCCAGAGATAAGCTGTGAGGGAGTTTCCTGAAATATTTCACTGACGGGAGCAGAGGAAACGTTGTTTTGAAGGGAGAGGTGCTTTAAAGAAAGGAAGGAATCTGTAGTTACATAACTTTCATTGCTGTCAGCCTGCGTTTTAATGACTTTGATTTTCAGGTAGCAAATCAGTAGAAATCCATTCTCAAGTGCTCTGTTGGCTGCGTTACTCCAAAGCATAAGCATGTATTTGAAAACAAAACTCTGTAAGAAATACCTTTACATTAAAGTTGTTTGATTTGGGGTTTTTTTTTATTTTTTCTGAGAAGCGAAAAATTATAAATAATTTAAAGGGACTGAGTATATGAAATTGCTATTTCAAAGCTAGATATTAATGAACACTCAGTCAGGGAAGCAGTACGAGATGTTAAACCTCCCTGCTTTGAAGTGCTCTGCTCTCTGAATGGAATAAAATTGAAGTAGTGTAGAAGAATTAACTTGAAAGCTGGGAGAGGATGATTCTGAAAGCCTCTTCCCCCTTTGATGATGATGATGATGATGATGATAGTTGGTTCAGCAACAATGGGTACCAGGTCTCAAAGGTGAAATTTTGCAGCACATTCCAGATGGACAGAGCTGCAGACATTGTGAATGTGGCTTCAGGTTCAGGACTTTGCAGTAAAGTTTTACCAACAGCAAATGAGGAAAAAGCATTTTTTTTTCTAGAATTGTGTGAGGCGTTTTTTTTCTGCCCAAAACTAGATGTTAAACTGATCTATAGACACATCAATAGAAATAACTTCATTTTCCGAGTGAAGGTTGGTGGCCCCTTTTGGAATTTGGGCAAGCCTGAACTTCACATCTGAAAGGTGACTCCAGAAGGAGCCAGTCTGACCAGCCTGGAGCTTCCAGATAACCAGCATAAGCAGAAATATTTCCCCTGCTTAAACTCAGCTTTAGCCTGAAAGGCCAAAAAATTTCCAAACGGAGAGAAGTGGTTTAGTTTCAACACTGAGGCTGTTTTGAAATCTTCCCCTCCTCACACACACGTGCAATTTGGCTGCTATTTATCACTTTAAATTGTTCCCTATCAAATATGAAAAGTGTTATGAGTAGCTGGGATGAAGTGCAGGCTCTGAGGAAGACAGTGATGAAACTCCCCTGGCTCTAACAGAGACAGGATTTAACCCTCACCCTCTTTTTCTTAGCTCTCTGTATATACTTTCTGTTGGTTATGAACTGTATCACTCCTTGCTGTTTTATTTTGGCAGGCTTCAATGCTAGATAATAGCACATATTTTTAAAAGTCAAGTTGCTAGCTTTGTAAAAGGAAATTAAATACTCGCCTCTAAGCATAATTAGTCCATTAAAAAAAAAAAAAAGGAGATAGTAGAGTCATCCAGAGGTAGATGACAAGATAAACTGGTGAGTAGAACTCTTTAGGGCCAAGTGTTTGAATATATTTTAACAAATTATTTAAGTTCTAAATACTGTCTTTTTTCCCCTTCCATAGTTATCCATGAACATGGAGTTATTTTCTGCATATTTGTACAGATGTGTACAGATACTTGTACAGATATTATTTTGAAGTGTTCACACAATTCATCAATCCATTCATAGCTTGAGCAAGCCCCAGCCTGAATTCACTGAGCTGATTTAAAAGCCTCCACTCAAGCTGTAGGACTGGCCATCTCCCTGCATTTCCTTTCAGAGAATTTTGTTAATGGATGATTGAAACTGTCCAAGCTGCAGGGCCAGAAACAAATCTAGAAGGGCTCATTTTCCACTGGAATCATCCTTCTGTGCAGAACTCCCACAAATAAATACTCAGTGAAAAGCCACTTGTATCTTCAGCCTCCAAAGCATCAGTCTTGCCATAATTTCACGTCAGACATTTCAAAATGTGCCACATCGAAAACATAAAAATATTTACTTTTTTTTACAACTGTAGAATATATGGATTAGCCGTACTTATTTTGGAAGGCTGAGGTAGCACCCAGGCTGGTAATTCCTTTTCTGTATTGAGTTATGCGTACAGTCACTAATTGTGCTACATTTTAAGGGAGTTTGTAGAAAATTCTCCTGAATTTTTAATAGCAGTGTTTATTGACTCTTGAAGACAAGTGATTAAAAATGAGCTTGTGGAGTGTCAGAAATGCCAAACAGTAAACACTTTATTTTAAATATACAAATATTTGCCTGCATTGATTAATGTTTTCTGACACATAATGATAAAGCATTAATGTGAGCAATATGTTACACAAAACCACGATAATCACCGAGGTTCTGTGACATCTTTATAACCTTCCAAAATCCAGCATGTGTAAACTTTGTTAAATTAGCGGTGATGTGGTTTGGCATGGAAGCAGCTTGGGAGGTTTGGATGAAAAACATTAACCTTGGCACTTGAGGTTGTTTGTTTGTTTGTTTGTTTGCTTTTGAGGGTTTTTTTTTTGTTTGTTTGTTCTTTAAGAAGAGCCACCAAAAATGTATCCACGGATTCATGTATCTTAGGGGGTTTTTGTAAGGTTTCATTTCCCCTGCCTTCAGACATCTGCAATGTCTGCATTTTTAAACTGTTTATCTGAAGCTGCCTTTAGAGAATCCCAGAATCATCGAGGTGGGAAGAGCCCTTCAGGATCACCCAGTGCCACCCCAGCAGCCCCAGCAGCACCCCAAACCCTGTCCCCAAGGGCCACATCCAGACTCCTCCTGAACCCTCCCACACACAGTGACTCCACCACTCCCTGGGCAGCTCATTCCAAGGCCTCACCGCTCTGGGAGGGAAAAATTGTTCCCAGCGTCCAACCTGAGCCTCCCCTGGTGCAATTTGAGGCCATTTCCTCTCCTCCTTTCCCTTGGGACACGGCAGCAGAGCCCGACCCCCCCTCACTGCCCCTCCTGTCAGGGAGTTGTGGGGAGCAGTGAGGTCCCCCCTGAGCCTCCTCTGCTCCAGGCTGAGCCCCTTTCCCAGCTCCCTCAGCCTCTTCTCATCCGACCTGTGTTCCAGCCCCTTCCCCAGCTCAATTCCCTTCTCTGGACATGCTCCAACCCCTCAATGTCCTTTTTTTTTACTTTTGTGAAGGTGTTTTCTCCTCCAGTGGGAGGGAACCAGACATTATTAAGGGCAAAAATAACCTCATCTGAAAGCAGCTGCAGCAAACGAGCCAGGAAACACAAATCCTACTAAATACATCCCCCTGATTCCCTGCACGGATGCTCTGGAAGTGTTTTTTTCCCTGGGTTTTTCCCACCTGCAGGGGTGGGAGGCCTTCGGGAGGAGGGCAGAGTTGTCCGGGGGGCGGTGGCCTTGGAGAAGCGGAGCTGTCCAGCACCTCCAGCTCCTCAGGGCACGGCGGCTGCTCCGAGAGGGGACGGGGAGAAACCCCGAGCTCCCCATTCCCCCAGCAAACATTTCCCTGCTCCACAGCTGCTTCCAGCATCGCTTTTTGAAGCCTCCCTGTTCGCAGCACTCGGAGGGCACCGCGCGCCCCTGACACCATCCACAAATGTTCAGCACAAGTGGGGCTGGGCCGGCGGAAGCTCTGCTTTGAAGGATGCTCTTGGAAGGCTGCAGCCTTCAAAGCTGGCTGCCGAGCCCTGCCCTGTGACACGGGGCCTTTGTTTTGCATAAATGTTTGTTTTAATGAGGTAGCGCGATGCAGAGCATCCAAATCAAAAACATGTGATGCACCCTAGGCAAGAGAAAGGCAATAACTACGCAGATTTTTGAGGAGGGCTAGTCATACCACAGGCTACCATTATAACTGAAAAAACAACAAGAATTTTAATATAGCTGTCTGGCCAAATGTATTAATTTAAATTGAATGGCTTTTTCTGATATTATAGCTGTGAGGCACAATGTTCTACTGGCAGGCATCTTCAAAACCTTTTTTAGAAGATTTGCTTCAAATTATTTCTGTGCACCAGATCTTGATGGTATGTGCATTTGGGAGTCTGACCAAAGGGGAAAAAAAAAAAAAGCTTTTGATTAAATCAATGACCTTTCCTGGAGGTTGAATGAAGTGGAGATTGTAATGCAAAAAGCTACCTCCTCCAACAGTGTTTTCTTCAAAACATTTACTCTGAGCTCTCCTCCATTAGCTTTGTCCTAAGTTGTCCACAAATGTTTGTATCCTTGTGCCAGCACGGAAATATTCTTTCCCATCAGCAAATCCTTTCATATAAATTTTACTCACTTCCATGATTATTTCCCCGAATAATTTGCTGACCACCAATTTCCATTCTTTGCCAGAGAATCCTGTTGTGTTTCTCCAAAACCTGGTAAAACTGGTTTCCCTCAGCTAATTGCATCTCTTGGCAGACTAGAGGCGTTTTCCTGCTTGCTTGGAGAAGAAAAGTGTGATCATTTCTTAATTATTTTCTGAATTGATACAAAATAGCATCAACTTGTCCTGGCAGATATCTTTGTACCTTGTTATTATTCCTTGAAGCAAAGCTCTGGGAATCCACCGAAACCGAGAACAACGTGGAGCATCCTCCCCGGTGGTTGATGTTCATGAAAGTTGGGTCTCTCAAGGAGACCAACACCTTGTAGGATATTAGGCTGCCTATTATTCAATTAGATTGCAAATCCATCACAAATTCCACCAGAAGGCAGAGGTTCAGTGACAGATCCTGTGTGGAGCTGCTGGAGGGAAAACTTTGCTTTTGTGCTCACCTGAATGGCTTCATTTTCACTCGGGTTGGGCCAACCCACAGACAGCCCTGACACAGCTTGGAGTGGCCTCTTAGTATTTCTTCTGACGCTCTCAGGGGTGGATACTGATTCTCTGCAGCCCATGTTGTCTTCTAGAGCAAAAGAAATCTGAAGTGACTGTTCTAGGAAACACATTTCTGTTTTGTTTGTTGGTTTGGTTTTTTTTTTTTTTTTTTTTTTTTTTTGGCTTGTGGATGTTTGATATACCATAAGTCAGAGAATCCTTGGATGGTTTGGGTTGGAAGGGATCTTAAAAATCATCTGGTTCCAACAATCTGCCATGGGCAGGGACACCTTCCACTGTCCCAGGCTGCTCCAAGCCCCAGTGTCCAACCTGGCCTTGGGCACTGCCAGGGATCCAGGGGCAGCCCCAGCTGCTCTGGGCACCCTGTGCCAGGGCCTCCCCACCCTCTCAGGGAAGGATTTTTTCCCAAAATCCCATCTAACCCTTCCCTCCTTCAGCTTAAGGCCATTCTCTAGTTACTAATTCCCTAATGACTAATTTCTGTTTTCATATCCAGACAATTTCTGGTGAATTTGTGTACTTAGGTGAATGTTTGTCTGAATTTCCATCTCTACCATTGGTCACCAGATTTGGAGTGTTTGGAGTTTTTCTTCTGGCTTACGTGCACTTGATTACTTGAAGTTCAGAGTTTTGGAGGACTCAGTGCTGTGGTTCAGCTGACAAGGTGGTGTTCAGTCAAAGGCTGGACTTGATCTTGCAGATTTTATTCCCAGCCTTAATGATTCTTTGATTCCGTGTCCAAGCCTGCATTGAATTTGAGCATTTTCCAGGAAAATGTTCTGATTTATAAGCTTGGCTCTAACAAAACAGAGACAGATTCTTCTTTTATCCGTGCCCCCAGCTGTAATTCTCCCAGGGCTGGACCTGGAGAGGTGCTGGTGCCCCAGGACCTTGGGTGGGAGACCACTTTTCTGCTAGTCCTGCAACTCATTTTCTGGAAACTTTCTGTATAATAATTAACATTTTATTAGCTCCCCATCTGAGGCTTTTGTTTCTTCCACTGATTCCTGCAGTTCCATGTATTCCTACCTGCGTTTGCCTACCAGTCTTGGATTCAGGAAGCAGCCAAAGCACGTGCTTGACATTGAGGATAAGCTTAAAAATCACCGAATGTAATGGGGTTTGAGCATCTGCTTAGAGTGAAATCTAAAATTAAACGTCCTTCCTGAATAAGGATGTTCTCCTGAGTCAGCCCTGCATGCACTGCCTCAGAATAGACCCTGGCTGTCCCTCGAGCGTGTCAGACACGCCGGATGCTCTCAGAAGTGGTTAATCTGATGAAAGAATTCATCTCCGAGTCATAAAGAAACCACAAGTTTCCTTCACTTTCAGTCTGCTGCTTTGATATCGTTGGTCAGCAGTTCTCCTCAGAAACCATCCCCCAGTGGAGTCCCATCCCTAATGATCCATTTTACGCAGCCTGATTTACCCACTGCATAAAGACGTTTGTCCCCCTGCCGTATCCTTTGCATTTCTTTCCTTGGATGTTCTAAATATTTGGGGGAGGGGGCTCTTTCCATGTGTGGCCCAGGGAATCACCATGAGATTGAAGCCTGAAATAACACGGTGATTAGAGCATGAATTCATGTGTATCCTTTCCATAAGGTACTTTATTGCATGAGATTGATTTTAATCTGTAGGTGTTCCTGTTTAAAAATGCTTGAGTAACTTCAAATAAATAAATAATTTTTTTTTAAAGTGTAGGGAAAAAGGCACCCCACGCAGTAAGAAAATTAACCTGAGGGTGAAAATCCCTCCAATGAACCTTCACCCGTAGGGGCTGAACATTTTGTTAAGAGCTGAACACACGAAAATCATCTTTGTAATTGCAGAGTCGGTTGTTTTGAGTTCGTTTGTACAGTCTTTAAATCAATAACATCAATTGCCACATATGATTTTGGATATTCACGGTGCACAGAGTTCTGTGGTTTGGTATAGGAAGCTTGAAAAAGCAACCTGTTTTCCAACCTTACTTGAACTAACTTGTATCATCTTATTTGTTATCCCCTGCCATTTTTTTTTAAAGGACAATTTCTGGAATGACAGCTGAGTAACATCAGCCTTGTTGTAACTTTTAAACTTGTATTTCTATCAGAAGCTCAAGCCAGAAAAATACCCCACTTCTTGGCAGTTGATGAGAACCACTGACTCTGATTTTTAACTCTGCAATTATATGGTTCTGTGTCAATAATGCATTCCAAATTCTTTCCTCGTGGAGAGAGCTGTGTGCCTGGCAGCGTCTCGACGGACTTGCTTGGATCCCGCTTGTGATGTTGGCAGATGCTTTGGTTCTGCACATGCTTGGCTTGAACAAAGCCTGCACAAACAGAACTTGGAGAGAAATGCTTTCTTTTTATTCCTTTATAACTCCATTCCTGTGTGCTGTTGGTATTCCAATGGCAAACAAAGCTTCCCTGACCCCCAGGCCTGGGGCTGCTGATGTGCAGGACCCGGGGTAGGTTTGGGATGGAAGGTTCTGGTTCAGGAAAGTGTCTGACAGAGTGTCATGTTGTATTTCTGGTGTTTGTAATTCCCTCTGTCCCACTTCTCACTGGAGAATTAAGGAGCAAGTGGGAGGCTGAGCTGTGGAGGAAGGTGCTGATGGTGAATATTCCCCTGGCACTGCTGTGTTGGCAGTTCAGGGATGGAGGTGATCCCAGGGCTGTTCCTGAGCATGTCCTGGGCTACTGTGGACAAAGGACTGAGAGTTCCCTCCTTGAAAACTTAGTGAATCATCCTCTTTCCTTCCTTTTCTTTCATAAGTGCCCTGAAAACCAAGTGTGGAAACCACTTAAAAATCCCAGCTCAAGGGAGTGCCTGGTGTTTTCAAAGCCAGCTGTTGTTTTTGTTCAGGCCAAAATGGCACAGCAGGTTTGTCCTGAGCTAACAAATGTCTTCAGCTGTCCCCAAAACCACATTCTTTGGCAAAATAACTGCATTGCCCGTAAATAAATAGGATTTCACTGAGCTGTGATGGAAGTGATGTGTATGGGGAGAGGTCTTGGGAAGTCTGGAACCTTGGAGGGGAAGGAGCTTTGTGTTTGAGTGCCCAGGTGTTAAACCTCCTGGCCACCCTAAATACCTGTGTTTAGTTGGAAAAATAGGCTGATCTGCTGAGGAGCTCCTGAGGCTGTCCTGGCACTATCAGTCATGTCAGCAGCTCAGGGTGAACAGTTGATCCATCTGTACAGGGCTATTTTTCAAGTGGCATTTTCCTGTATTCTTGGTATGACATTTATGAGACTCATCTCTAAAAAAAGTCCATTGAGGACTATTTTTCCACATCAGGCAGGAAAGTCCAGGTTTTCTGAAGTTTTTCTGCATTTTTTTTCACCTGCTGTTTAAATCACTCAAAACTCTGATGACCCTGATCAGTCTCACAGGTGACTGACCCACACTGGACATACAAACCAGTGGCTTCAATCATTTGTGCCTGAGGGCTGTGAGGGACCATACCCAGGCTTGGTTCCAGATACAATGAAGCATCTCATAAAAAGTGAAAATTAAAAAAAAATAACGTCCCAATCCTGCAAAACCACATCCATAAATTTGTTCCTTATATTTTATGTAGTCTTCACTGAGCTCGGTGAGAACATAGCGCCCAGTTGTGTAAAGATAAGCCAGCTGTGAGTCTTTGCAGGACTGGAGTTCACGGCTGTGGTGTTGTTTTCAAACCCAAAATGAGATCATTAAAAAGGAATCCAGCGGTTGCAGTCACCAAGTGACACATCACAGGTACCAGCAGTGTCCTTTGTTGAACCTAGGAACTGAAAAGCTATGAAATATTAACACTTAACTAAAACATAAATCTTGGTTACTTTAAAGTCTCAGGAAAATTTTTCTATTTTTTGCTCCCTGTTCTCTTTTTCTTTTTGTTTTTAATGCCACTGCATAAAAATGAAATGACAGTGGCGTGAATAACAATTTTTCTGCCCTCCCATCATAACCTATTTGCCACTTACAAACCAAAATGGTTTGGGCTGGAAGAGACCTTAAAGATCATCTCAGTGCCATGGGCAGGGACACCTTCCACTGTCCCAGGCTGCTCCAAGCCCCAATGTCCAACCTGGCCTTGGGCACTGCCAGGGATCCAGGGGCAGCCACAGCTGCTCTGGGAAACCTCTGCCAGTGCTTTACCAACCTCACAGCCAAGAATTCCTTCCCAATATCCCATCTAACCCTACTCTCTGACAGTTTGAAGCCATTCCCTGGGTCCTGTCCCTGCAGCCCTTGGAAATTGTCTCTCTCCACGTTTCCTGTGGGCTCCTTCAGGCCCTGCAAGGCCACACTGAGCTCACCCCAGAGCTTCTCCTCTCCAGGCTGAACAATCCCAGCTCTCGCAGCCTTTCCTCACTGTCTGGGTTGTTAAAACAGAATTATGTGTGGGATGCTGGTTACAACTTCATGGGGTAAAAGAGCATCACCCCTCCATCAGGGCAGACACTCAGGGTAGGAACAGATCGTACTGGGGGGACTTTATGGGACAGACTTTCCTCAAGGAGATCCCATCCAGATTTCCACTGCTCCTTTTGGGGAAGTGCAGTAGGAATTTAGATACAAATTTTTTAACCGGGAGTCTCTTCTGTCACCATCCTGCACTGTGAGAAATTCTGGGTTAATTCCAGAGTGAATAAAATCAAGTGATTCAAAGTCAGCTCCAGACAGGACAGTTTAAAAATCCACCTTTCATCTGAAAATAGAGATGAAGACGCAGACACACCATGCAGGTGCCTGCCGTGAAAAGTTTGGCATCTTTTAGGGCCAGGCCCAAAACACAGATCCTGTCAGAATAAATGCCCCATTCCATGGAATAATGCTGCATGCAAAGTGCAATTCCTGTTCTACTGGGTCCCAGCTGATTGCGAGTGGTTGTTGGGAAAGTCACGGGCCACCAAGGTAATTCAACACACGTGCTGTAGCAAGTTCTTCACACATGTCTGGCAAGCCTCTCACAGTAGGAGAAGGCTTTAGGGATTCTTTCCCCAGCCTTAAATCGTGCATTAAATCCTGTCAATTGTTGGTTCCCTCCCTGTTCCCACTTCTGCTCCTTTTGTGTGATTGGGCAGTACTTTTTGTGCCGTGTAACACGATCAACTTCGAGCCCCTCGGAAGCTCAGAATTTCCAGTTTGCAGAAAGCTCTGCTAATGTGTCCTTTTGTTGGATTCTCAGTGGGTTGAAAGTTTGATCCCATTGGAGCAAAAGGAGTTTTGCCATTCGTGTCAGTGGAAGCAGGACATTGCCTTTACTTTCATTTCTATATATTTATTTCTTAATACTATATTCTTATTCTGTATTTATTTCTTAAAACACTCTGTGACCTACAAAGTGCTTTAGCTATGGGTAGAAAGGTTGTGATGATCATGGCAAATCCCAGGTCTGTAAAAGCTCTGAGTAAGATTTAACTTGGCAATTCAGCTTTTTTTTTTTTTTCTAAATGCCCACAGTTTTTATCCATTAAAGTAAATGAGTAGTCCCCAGGAGAAAATACTTTGGTTTATCATTGCCAAGTCCTTTGATTTCACTGTAGTACTTTACAGATAATAATCTCATTTTTTATATGCTGTTGGAAATGTCTTTCTCTAGATGTACTGAGGTTTGGAAATACGGAAATCAGATCAGGTAGGGCTAAACGTGGAATTTCTTGCATGTTTGGAATAGTTGGTATTTGACACCAGGCCTTACAGATCCAAGGTGATCGATATTTTTAATTTAATTCTGTAACCCTTATAAAACCCTGTAACTAAGCAGTGTTAGTTAACAGTGATTTTTTTAACTTTTTTTTTCCTCACAAGGCATATGGTATTAGCGGGTCTTAGAGAGACACAGAAATCTCAGACAGTTACAGAAATGTGTGAATTTTATCCTTTTTGGACCACACAGCCTGGTCTTGGGAGTATTCCTAGAAGATGTAACATCACACTTCCCAAATGCTTAATTTCTAATGATTATTTTGAATCTTATGGCAAAATAGAGACTTCCCCTTTGGTGGAGGGCAGCTGTCTGAGGGGAAGGAGGCTGATTGACACTGAGGAAAAAGATGGATGGGGAATCCTTTTTTTCTGCTGTTTTTCAAATATTGACCTGCACCTGAGCTCATAATTGGCATAGAGGTGTTTCACAGTCCTGAGGGTTTCTGTTTATGCCTGCTGGAGTGGGGATGGGGTTATCCCTGAGGGTGGGCATGCACCTCGAGGTGCTCAAAGGGTGGCAGATTCCATTTTTTAAGAATGATGCGGATTAGCCCCGGTCTTTCGGGGTCACTGGGTCTCAAACACAGATACTCCACATCTGTTTCTTGTTCGCAGCCACTAACAAAGAAGTACAATATCGAGAGAGTCCCAAACAGCAGAGTGTGAGAGACACTTTAATAGGTTCCATTCTTGATGAAAATCTTGGAGCAGCCGCACTAATGCGGGGTAGAAATCCAATATTCCAGACGTATTTGCTGTGTGCACTGGCCATCAATCCAGGGATGGGAGGACTTTGAAGGACACTGTCCAATAACTACTTCAAACTATTGTGTAGTTCAGTTAAAATTACCTAAAACATTTGGAAGAAAGTGAGGAAAAATGTTGGCCTTTGCCCTCGAAGTTGCTTCTTTTTTCCTTGCAGAGAAGTTGCTTTTCTGAAGTATTTCGATTTGGTGTTTTGTCTCGTTTAGGTTTTCTTTTTTGTGTGTCCTGTGTTATCATTGTCACATAACCACCTTTAAATTAGCATCAAACATAACACAAAGAGGTTTTCATATCAGTGACGACTTTGAGCTGAAAATTTCAGTGCACTTTAATTCATCAATTAATTAATCAATCCACACAGCACCCCTTTGGCATTTGGTGGTACAACTGTTGATACTTCAGAGGTGGGAGATTAGGGAAGAAAGGAAGGAACATTTGGGTGAGCTTCATCTCACATAAGCAGAGCTGTCAAAAAATTGAGAACAGCAGAGGTTCACTTTGTGGGTAACAGAGAGAAACACTTTAAAGGTGAAACTCATCTCATCTTTTCCAAGTAGGAGTTGTAGGAGAGAGTGAATAAAATTATGAATGTGGTTGTGTTGGGAATTGCAGAAATCTTGGAGAACTAGAGTAGTTCTGCCAGCTAAATTTAAAAACCTTGAGGTCTGATGAAGTGAATCCCACTTCTGCAGCCAGGGATTCAGTTCCCTGTCTGCAAATGAGTGTCAGCACTTCCCTGTTATGAAGGACATGGCATTGACTGTTGAAAATAATTCCAGTGTCAATTCCAGTGTCCAAGAGAAGCTCCTAACAGAGCTTCTCTT
The DNA here is from genome assembly GCA_013398015.1 of Oreocharis arfaki. NCBI lineage: Eukaryota > Metazoa > Chordata > Aves > Passeriformes > Paramythiidae > Oreocharis > Oreocharis arfaki. Next base: position 336,834 of record VZRR01000515.1, read on the forward strand.
CCATTTCCCAGTTCTGTGCTGTTTGTTTTATGGAGAGACTATAGCTGCTCTCCAGAAAAGGTGGACAAACAGTGGTGTAGCCACCAAAAATACTTTGGCTGGTAAAATCTTAAGTAGCTTGGGCCACGGATAAGAGTTGGTAAATGAAGTACTTTGATTTTTCACTTTGGAAACTCCCAGTATTTCTTTTCTGTAAAGCTTTTTCCCTGGGAAAACAACCCATTCTTGACTGCTGTTGTTCCATGAAGTCATGTTAAATAAAAAAGGTGTCCCCAAATCAGGTTCTCTCACAAGTTTTCGGCTCTGCCAGTGAGTTAATTCATTGTGACAGGAAGGAAGGTGGGGATGGGGGAAAAGTCATCAAGGGATTAATTGTCCAAATGGTTTGGAGCAGCTGAAGAGAAGCAAAAGTGGGAATGCACTAGGGGCAACCAGCCCTGAGAGCAGAACTGATGGTGGGTGCCAGGGCAGCAGGAAGAAATCCTTTCCCTGCCTCTGTTGAAGTGTTCTCTTTACTGAAAGGCATCAGTGCTGCCTTGGGAAAGAGCTGCTCCCCGCCTGGTGTTGGAGGATGCTCCTTTCCAGGGGCAGGGAGCACCATCTAGTGACCGCAGGGCTGCCCACAGGGCAGGGAACAGGGAAAGGCACGAGGACACTTCCCTGCTCCTCCTCTGTGCTGCAAGGCCTGGCAGGGAGGGAATTGAGAGGCACAAAAGCTTGGAAGCAGTGCTGGAGGAGAGGATGCTCTTTGTAGGGTGCAAGTTGCGCTGTCCCCGTGATCAGGTAGTGATGATCATTTTAATTGAGTGGCTTTATGGGCTGCTGGCTTCCCTGTGGTATTTGGATTTTGGGGAATGCAAGTGCCTGACTCCCCTCACTGTGCCTTCCTCCTGGAGCTGACCTCCACGTTACCAGCCACGGGTCAGTGGGTGTGAGCCCATCCCAGAAATGAATCCTGGTTTTCCCAGCATGGAGTTTGTCCTGTGCCCTCAGACCTAGCTCTGCATCAGAGCCACTCAGGCATGGAAGGAAGAGGTCCCTGCAGCAGCAGCCCCAAAGGCGCAACAGTCCCGGGGTCAGGGGACCAGGGGGTCTGGGGAGCAGAGCCCGTCATCCCTGAGCTGCTCATCCTGCAGCCCCTCGGGCACCTTGTGGAATTCCATTCTCTTCCTCAGCAACTCTGTTTGTGCCACTGCTGAGAACATAATTGTGAGACTTTTCTTTGTGGTGAGGGGAGATTTTACCCCTCCGTGAGCAGATTTACTGATTTACTCCCCAGAGCCAGTGGAAAACTGGGAATTAAAGGGAGACAGTCCAGCTGAAGGGCTCGGAAAGAGTGTACTTGACCCTCATACACACAACTGGGCATGGCCAAACTGATGTTGGGAGCTGCATTTAAGCAAAATGCTGAATTTTTATGAGGGGATTGAGACCTTTACGAGTGTGTCTTCTTGTGCCATGGAGTAGCTCTAATTTGCTTGGATGTCTTCAAATCTTCTTCCAAAAACTGCAGTGCAAATTCTTTTATTGTGCTCCAGTTTTTTCTGGTTTGTAGCCTGCTTCTACCTAGAGGAGAACCTTCATTTTTACTTGGAAGGTTGGCAGGAGGAACAAAACTCACTTCTTTTCTTTTAATACTCACATCTGGAGACACAGAGGTGACTGTGTCTCCAGTTTGCCAGTTATTTAACCAGAGATTTTTGTGTAGTTGAGGGGATGAAGGTCACATTATTACCATCACAGAGTGTGTCTCTAATCTCTTGGTCAGCCCAGAGCAGAGTTTCTGCTTTACCTCCCAGACAGCACGAAGGATTACAGATCTATTTACATAGGGAATATTGCAATGTGTTGCCTTCATATTTCATAGAATCATGGAGTGGTTTGAGTTTGAAGAGATCTTAAAGATCTTCTAATTTCTACCCCTGCCATGGGCAGGGACACCTTCCACTGTCCCAGGCTGCTCCAAGCCGTGTCCAGCCTGGCCTTGGGCCCTGCCAGGGATCCAGGGGCAGCCACAGCTGCTCTGGGCACCCTGTGCCAGGGCCTGCCCACCCTCCCAGGGCACAATTCCTTCCCAATATCCCATCTAAACCTACTCTCAGTGGGAAGCCATCCCCCCTTGTCGTGTCACTCCCTCTCACCTGCACACATGTAAAACACATTTTAGGTGTTTAGGTGAGTACACACACCAAGCATATTCCTAGTACATCCTAGAAAGGATGAAACAAGCAAAACAACTTTTTTTTTTTAATTTGGAATTTCATCTTCTTCGTTTCAGACCCTGGCTAATCACTTCTTTTGCATGGTCAGACCAAATCTTCAGGTCTGTCCAGGGCCCAGTCGTTTTAAGCAGGTTTAGATCAGCATGGAGCAGTTCCTTCATCTCCAGTTTAGAAAGATCTTCTTTAAAGAGGGAACTCGAGCCCTAAAGGTAGAAAGCACTTCAAGCAGAGTTTAAGGGTGTTCAGGAAAGAGTTTAAGCACAGCTGTAGCTCTAAAGCATGTGCAACCCCCCTGCTTTGATCAAGACACTTAAGCACATGTTCAGTGTTAACACATGCTGGGGAATTTTGCTGCTCCGTAGTTTCCAGATGCAGGCTGAAGGTAGGAGAATATTCCAGCAGGAAGGACCCGGGACAAATTTGGGTGACAAGCTTGAGAGAGAAATTAGAGGGGAGGATTAGGTGACCTGTGTGGATTTTTAGTACTTTTTTTTGTGTGTTTTTATTCTGTTTGTTGACCGAGTTTTTCAAACTCACAGGGCGTTATTTCAGACAATAACACAGAGTTGCCTAACGTAACAAAAACTTTTTTCTTTCTTTTTAACCTTAAAAAAAATAAGAAAAGAGGAAAAATAATAGAAGTGTTTGTACTCTTTTTCTTTTGCTACTGGATGATGGTGATTTGATAACCCAATATTTTCCTTGCCTCGCAATACCAAGGCTCTGCTTGCAATTTGATCAGCATCAGCGTAAGCACTCAGAAATCTGCCTGTGGGTATTAGTTTAAAAGTCAAATAAACTTCACTGGATTCTTTAGCACAGAATGTGTGCCAGTTTAAAATGGCAAAATCCTTACTGGGCTGTGGGCTCTGTAAAACTTATATAATAATAATAGAGCTCAGCAGTGCCTTATGCTTCCAAAATCCCTGTGTAAACCAAGAGGAGGTTTGTGTATATGGAGGTGGGATGGAGAAGAATCATTACTAAAACCTGCTTGTGAATGAATTTGTTAGATCCTCTCCACTGGGGAGCTGGAGCTGATACTCGCAACCTCTCGATATATTGGAGGAAAAACCAAAATATCAGGGGCTTAACTGGAGTGGAAGTCACCCAACTGAAACATTATGCAATGCTTTGAAATTTCAAGAGAAAGGTTCTAATCTTTTGGCTCTCTTGCTCATTGTTTGGAGATGAAAAGGGAGGAAATCAACATCCCCATGAAATACAATTACTATAAATTGCTTTCTTTTCATACTGCTCATAATGAAAATAGGGAAGTTACCTGCTCTGCAGGAGCGCTGTAATTTGGTGGATGTAGACTGCAAGAGCACATTCAGCAGTGCAACACTGATTTTTGTATGGACCAATTAATGGAGAATATAAAATCTTGTATGGCAGTGCTGACTCCAGATTGCTCCAAAGCGACCAAAAATCATCTTTACAGTGGAAGAAACCAGAGCTCCTAAAAGTGAATTCCAAGATCTCCCTGATCTTGTTCAGGGAGTTGATCCTGTGTCCCAAAGGTAGGATTGGATGATCTTGGAACTCTTTCCCACCTTAGTGATTCTGTTTGTCACTGTTGCATCCAGGGATTTCCAGCTCTGTGGTCTCCACTGGGCACCTGGAAACAAGAATTTCCTGGGACCTGCTGAGTGGCTGAGCCATTCCCATGAGCAGCAGAGGGTGGATGAGCCTTTGCTCTGCCCTGCTTTAGGTGAGGTGCAGCAGCACGTGCAGGACAAGTGACTGAGAGACTCTGTGTGCACCTCTGGAAAAGTGCATCTCACCTTTTGTGGGTCAGGATAGGAGGGGAAAAGTGAACTGGGACTCTGTGCTGTCTTTGTGTGGAAAAAGTGCATGTTGAATGCCAGCAGTCATCACCAGCTACAGAGCAACGCTCCCATTTCCTTTCTTGCTTTTTTTCCCTAAGGAGCAGGAGAAGGCGGCGTTGGGAGAGGGTGAGGTCATCTGCTTCCACTAAATAATGCTGCAACGAGCCATTCACTATTCCTTGTTCTTTTTGTCATACCAGAGTCCCTGGGCAGAGGGCAGGACCTTAGTACAGCTGGAATTATCTTCCAGGCAACCTGTCCGTGGCTGGGTGTTGTCATAGGGAGCAGCGAGAAATTGTAACCCTGTTAGAGCAGGGTCAGCTTTTTAAAATTGGTTTTTTTAAAAAAAGAGTAAATTCTGACGTGTTCTAATTTTTCCTCCCGTTTTTAAGGGTTCCATTTTCAAGTTTTTCTCTTCAGGCTGAGAGCTCGGAATCTCTTGACACCAGGAATTGTATCTTCTATGAAAACATAAAATGTTGTGAGGCTCCCAAATGTAAAAGGTTTGTGGCAGCCCTGGATCCTGAGTGGAATACCCTGGCTGGCACTGTGGAAGCACCTTGCCTTTCTTATATATATATATATATATGTTTGTTTGTTTGTTTGTTTTTTTCTTTTTTAAAGTTCAACTCTCTTATACAAAGGCCTGGGACAGGGACAGTGTTTTGTTTGCACAGCTGGGAATTCTGGGGTGCCCCATGACTGCCAAGTGCTCCAAAAGGACAAATAAAAATAAAACATTGAATAAAAAAAGGCCATCACACCCCAACCAGGAAGGGAATCGCCAGTGAAACCATCTCGTTTCCATGCATGGATAGAGCTGTGAATTAAGGGAAGAACATGGAAGATTTAAGACTGTTTATGGCATTCAGGCATCTGCTTTTGAAGTTTTACGTCTTTTTGTGACTTCCTCTCAGTAAGAAAGAGACATCAAAAAGGAATTATTCTCTCCAACCTATTTGCTTCTTCCCTAAGGGGAAAAAAAAAGTGCTAGATCAGATTGGCTGGAAAGTGTCAATATCTCAGGAATGCAGGAATGAGGTTAAAGGACAAATATAGACGTGGTGTAAGCAGGGCCAGGCTTCATTAACATATTTGGAGTTACACCCATTTATACCCAGCCTGGCTTTGGCCCTGGATCAGCAATTCCCCAGTGAGCAGCCTGCATCAAACCACTGCTGAATTTGGCCCATTTCATCTGACATCTGCATCCTGCCTCGAAGTGGCCTGTCACACTTACTGCACATCAGATCACACCTGCCCAGGCAGCCACGGGCAATTGACTTTTTTGTTTGGGAAAAAAAAAAAAATACCAAACCAAAAAAACACAACAACAACAAAAAATTTAAAAAATTTAGTCACATATCATCAAGAAAAACAACATTGTTTTAGGACTCTTATCTCTTCACTCCCAAATATCCTGTTTCTTCGAGCTGCGGTGGCCAGGACCAATAGAAACCTCTTCCTGCCATTGGCTGACTTCATTTCCCAGAGTTAGCACAATCTCATCCGCTCTAAACAACCTCATCAAAACTTCTTTCTGGTCAGAGCGAAGCAATAATTATTATTAGCAATTATTAGCGATCAATAATCTTGATCACATTATGGCAAGCACTATTAAGGTAAGGAGGGGGTACCTTTTTTTGTTGGAATTTTTTTTTCGCTGCCGTGTTCTTTGGTTTCCTTTATCAACCTAGATAAGTTAGAATTGGGCAACACCCCCACTGCCACAATAGAGGACAACAAGATTTCCTTTGTACTGCCTAGTAAATTTCCTTTTTCCTACTCCAACCATCCGCAAGGCTTAAAAACTTCAAACTCGGAAAAAAAAATTGGGTTTTTTAAATTCACTGTTCAGTGGTGTGGATTGCATAGGCGAAGCCCTTTTGTGAGAGCTTCTGAAATTTCTTGTAGGTATCCCTGGGACAACTTGGATGCGTTTGTGGACTGCCATGAGGGGAGAGGGTGTGCACTGGAAGGCAAAACCGGGTTCCTAAGAGCGCTGAACTTTTGGATACTTTGAAACGTTTCTCTTGCGGATGGGGACACAAATTTTAGCGAGCGGGAAGGAGAGGCAGCAGCTCTCGTTTCTCTCTCTCTCGTGCAGGTGTTAATTACGTGCTTTTCTAGAAACTCTTAAGCTCGAACTTGGGACCTTTCTGAATGTTATTTTAGCGGTGGCGGGGAGATCTCGGCGGCGTGTTCTTTTTTTGTCTTAATTTTTGGGACAATAAAAATCTCTTCTTGGTGCATAACTTGATCTCGGTGCATGGTTTGTTGGTTTTGGGGTGTTGGTTTTTTTTTTTTAAGAATGGCTTTGCTGAGTTTTTTGTTTGGTTGTGTCACTTAGAAAGTTGAGTAAATTTGTCTGTCTGTCTGTCTGTCTAGTTTTTGTTTCTCTGGATAGCAGCTACCAATAGAGCAATAGCTGTGATTAATTGCACTAATTAGTGAAACTAATTTTACATAAAGAGCACGGACAGGGAGGTATTGTATTATCAGGTTTGGGATCAAGGTGTTAGCGGATTCAGGACTGAGGTGTTTGTTTTCTTCGTGGCATTGTCTGTTTCTGTATTTTTCTAATTATGTTGGAGATTATTAAGGGGTATGGGATAGCCTGGCCGTTGGGTAAGCAGGGCTGCAGTTGGATTTTTTCAGTAAATTCTGCTCCAGTGTTTACATTTTAGAGATCATTTGATGCTTTTTGCTACGGTTTTGGGAATCTGGCAGTCTTGCCTCAGGGAAATGTGATTAAAAAGTCTAATGAGCCTTTTCTTTTTGTAATCACTGATGTTTTCATGGGGCTGTCAATAGAGACATAGATATGACTCTTCTCTGTGTTGCTGGCCAGTATCTATTAAATGCTAAGTAGCTCCTGAGACTGAATTCCCTTTGGTTCTTCCGTGCATTTCAGGGCACACAGGGCATAACTGGCACTTTATGAAAATCTTGAGGTTCAGGGGGTCGAGTTTTGGCTAGAAGGAGGGCTGTTTACTGAGGTTTTAATGCTGGGTTTCCTCCTATTAATCAAAATATCGAAGCGAATTTTATTTTCAAAAACGATGGCACCCCAAGACTGGATGCTGCTTGCGTTTTAGGTAACTCCTATTATTTATTTCCTTCATGTTTTGTATTGGCTGAATTTTAATAGGATAGGAGATTGTTAAATGCTATCTCATTGTTATTATTTAACCTCCACCTTACACTTAGGGACCCGTTTTATACAGCCTGGCAATGCAATGTGCTCAGCAAAGTGGAAAAATGTACAATTCCCTCTCCTCATCTGGAGCGTGAATCTTGCAGGAGGTCTCAGGAAACCCAAAATGTTGAGGATTTTGCTGCCCAGGGTGCTGGGAAGGCCTTACATGCTGAGCAAGAATTTTATTTATGCAAGTGCAAAATGTGAAATGGCTGGAAAGAAATGACAGGTGCTTTGTACTTGAGGTGCAGGAAATGTGCTCTGACATGAGGCTGGGACAGTCCAAAGATTTTCAATTCCTCTTCTATAGGGAGGGGATAAAGAAGTCTTTCAACTGAAGGCTTTCTGAAATAAATTCCGTTTGAAGGCCAGGCAGGTGTTTGTTTAGCTTTTGCTGAACAGTTATATATGTATTTAATGATATATATTTAATGATATATATTTAATAATGTATATTTAATATAATGGCTTTNTGACAGGTGCTTTGTACTTGAGGTGCAGGAAATGTGCTCTGACATGAGGCTGGGACAGTCCAAAGATTTTCAATTCCTCTTCTATAGGGAGGGGATAAAGAAGTCTTTCAACTGAAGGCTTTCTGAAATAAATTCCGTTTGAAGGCCAGGCAGGTGTTTGTTTAGCTTTTGCTGAACAGTTATATATGTATTTAATGATATATATTTAATGATATATATTTAATAACGTATATTTAATATAATGGCTTGTGCTGTCTGCTGGCAGTGGGCAGCCCAGCTATCCCAGCGTGGCTGAGGAAGGCAGGGAGCCTTCTCTGGGATCTCTGGGAATTCACTCCGTTCTTCAGGGAGGCTGCAGAGTCATGAAATTGCAGAATTAGGATGCGAATGGTTCTGTATTTGTTCACAGCTGGGCAGGGACTTCTCGGAACCTCTACACGTGCGAAGGTGACCTTGCAGTCAGGCTCTGTGGTCCATCCTTGCCCTCTCACCGGCTTGCAGACCGGCCCGTGGGACACTGGGGCTCGGGAGGAATCGGGCTGCTTTCACTGGGGCTCACTGGTGTGTGGGAAGGCAAACCCTGCTGTGAGTTTTTGGGCGCTGGGTTTGATGTCCTGAGCGTGGTTTTCCCGGGGGATCACTCTCTCCTCACCCTGTGCCTTCCTTCTGCTGCCCCCTGGTCCTTTTTCCCCGTGAAGGGGAAAGCGCCGCGGTGGGAGGTTTCTCCTGAGGAGGAGGAGGAGGAGGAGGGAGGAGGAGGATGAAGCAGCAGTGCCTTTTTCCCAGGCTCTGACATGGATGGATAATATTAATCCTGACTTTCCCACTGGACTATCCTTGCCCAGGCCAGGGATCTCTCCCTTGGATGGGGAGCAGGGGTGTCTGCAGGGCAGCACAAGAAGCTGTGAAGAGGAGGGTGGTGCAAGAAGGTGCCTCCCCAGCCAGGATTTCGGGTTGATATTTCATATCCCAGTACCTGGTGTACACTCAGCTGAACTCCCTGTTATGTTTTTTGGCATTTTTGAAGGATAAATTGTGGTTTTTCAAGTGGAAAAAGCCTCCTAAGGATGAAGGCTTCAGCGCTGGCAGGTTTCCCTCTGACTCAAGTGGTATCTGACAGCGCTGCAGTGGCAGAGAAGTGCAGAGCACTGAAGCTGAACACTATCAAATAAATACAATTATTTGTACTTATTAATCACACTAATTACTGTAGGTACAATTGTAGAACATATCTGAATTAGGCATCAGTCTTTTTTGTGTGTTTTGGTTGGGTTTTTTTTAATAGAATGGAGCAAAAGTGATTTAAGTGTTGCCTTGGGGTGAAGTAAAAATAGTCATCCTGGAGGTCATTTTGGTGTTTTTTCCCATTATCCATCCCACAGTGGAGGAAAGAACATTAATTAGAAAAGAACAACCAGAATTCTAATTCCTTGCCCTGTTCAAGCCTTGCTCTGTTTCTCTCTTTGCCTGCCAGTGCCATTGTGCTTATTCGTAGAAAAACTCTTCAGTAAGTTGACTTTTTAATGATTTATTGCTTGTACTTGTGGACACTTCTTTTAAGTTACACCTAAATCTGCTCACGTCCACTCTTTGTTATTATTTTCTAAAGGGATGTTCGTATGGAATCCACAATTTCTATGAGGAAAGGTCTGTGTGTTTGATAAGGGACAGGAGAATCTTTGTGGTTTCTGAGGCTTGAGGGCGTGGATGCACTGATTAAAGCAGAATATAGGAGCAAGATTAATTTTTGGTTTTTTGAGGAATCTTATTCTGCGCTTGTCTCTGTAGCATTACTTTTCTCTCACTTTCTTTTAGAAACTCTCAGTAGTCCCTCAAATGCTTCTGAAAGCTGGAGGCAGTTAAGAAATAAATCTGTTCCTGGCGTATGGAAATGTTTAAGGCTTTGTTTAGAGGCTTGCATCTGCACTGAGTCCAGCAGAGCTGATACTGCAATTTGTACTTCTGTTCCTTGCATTAGAACAATTATAAAGCTTATTATCTTTTTTTTCCCCCTCATCTCAGATGATCCCATGGCACATTTAACATCAAGCCTGTAAATGCTTCCGTTGGCTTTGGCGATGTTGCACGTTTAAAGCTGAGCACCCACCTGAGTGCTCTGGTGAACCAGAGGCAACAGCAGCAACAGAGCCTTAAAGCACTTCCCCTGATCCTCCCTCCTTAATCCAAACTTCCCACCAGTTTCAAGAAGGTTTTGTCCCAAGAAAGGCAGTAGAATCAGAGCTGTAATTGTCTCCAGGTAGAGCAGTATTTCTGACTCAAATACAAATGTGCAATTTCAAGGCAGAAATGAGCAGAAGTTATTTTGGGGGGGGGGTGATTTTTGGGTTGTTTTCTTTTGCTTTTAATCAGCAGTCGTTTAACTCAGCTTGGTTTGTGTCTTCATATGCCAAAATGAAGTGAAATATAAGGATTTTGCTTTCTAGAATTAAGTCCCCGGGCAAGGAACAACAGCTGGAAAATGCGTATGTTTGACTGTCTGAGTTTGTTGGTTTGTTTGTTTTTCCTGAACAAGAGCTACATTATCCCTTAACAAAATGTTTTTCAGCAAGTTCCCCGTGTCACAAAAGGCCTTTCAGAAATAATGTTGAAAGAAACAAGTGCTCTTGGAGAATGACTTGCTGAAAGATAAACACAGGAGGAGTTTTGCAAAACATGAATGCCAAAAAAAAGATATTTATTTTCCAAGTGGCGCTTTATAATTCAATAAAAGTATATAATGCTGTTTAGTGAGGAAGAAGTAGCCTTTATGATGCAGGTTTCTAAATCAGGTCAAGAGAATCGCTTAGAGAATCAGAAAAAAAAAAAAAGAAAAAAAGAAAATTTGGTTTTGTATCACTTGTATTACGAATTTTAGCAAAATGAGGGTGATACAGTAGAAAATATCACAGTGCCAAACCTTGTCAGGTCAATGAGTTCATTGACTGCAATGTGATTTTTTTATCAGATCCATCTTTGAAAAATTAATTTCTTTGGATAGATAATTATATAGCCATCCTGCTGGTTTTAATACATATTTGTGTATTACAGAAGACATTTTTGCATAGAAAACATCAACAAAGATTGGAATATTTTGAAGCACTTACGTGAAAAAGGCATCAGCCCTTTCCTTAAGGAATGGATGTCTTTGTGGTCGGAGGGGTTGTTCTAAATGTTGTAGCCAAGCCTGCCTGAGGCTGGATAATGCTGTGTCCCTCAATTTATTCCTGCTCCCTTAGAAGGACTGTATCATCCTGTAAATAATTTACAACGATGAACAGAGGGAGAAGTTTTAGGAAATCTGGTGGGATTTAGGTTGCAAACATTACCTTTCTCCTTGAAACGCATCCTTAGGCACTGGGCTACCAATTTCTACTATGCACAGAGAAAGATGGGGCATTTCTTCCAGGAGAGGGATATTAGTGGTTAATAAATAATATTCATGATGGTTTTTGATAACTGCTGTGTGTGCACAAGCGATTATCACTCCTGGTAATCACCACTATCAAATTTGTTTCAAAGTAAAATGAATAAATTGACAATTATCGTCATAAAAACGTCATTGAACATTAAAAGTTTAAAAAGAAAGATGAGTAATAGTGATTTTTATTAAGGGCTAGACTGAGGGACTCAGAGTGGAGAAGGGAAATGGTCTTTTGGGAATGCTGCGTGGCAGGAATGCCTCGGATGTGATGTGTTGCCCTTGCAATGCGTGTTTGTTTGGAGTGCGTATCTCCAGCCATGGGTGGGAAGTGGTGTCACCAGGCTGGCGTAGCCTTGTCACCCTGGCAGAGGAGCTGACTTGCTTAGTCAAAGGCGTTGGTGCTGCCAGCAGATGACAGGGACTGGCTTTATGCAAATACCTGCAGGAAGGGGTGGGTCCCTGATTTCGGGAAGTGGCGGGGCTCTTTCAAGCTACCTGCCTGATGTGACAGGGAGGAGAGAGTGGCAGAGACACACAGTGCCACAAGTGGAGAAAAATAAAACCCAGGAGACTGGAAATGCTTTGTTGGACAAACCCCTCGTTACAAGGAGCACGTTAATTCTACGTGGAAGGTTTTGCATAACTGCAGGAGTTTTTTTAGACCTCATTCTTCAGAGCTGAAAAACATCTTTTTTTAGACTCTCTGTTTATTACCCGTGATAAACAGCAAAATGCTGCCACAGCAATTACCTTGATGATAAAGGGTCTGTAGACAGATACTTCCTGCGTTCATTTCCTACCCAGATAAGCTGCCAAAATCAGGGACTACCAATACAGGAAATGCTTTCAATAGGAACTTCCTATCTGTTAATATCTAATTCACTGGAAAGATCTAAAGCCCTTCTTGTTTCATATAAAGGTAATGCTCTACCTGTTTCTATTTAAACACTCGAGACCAAGTGCAATGCATCTGTTTGTGTGATAAATTTCAAACCAATGCTGTTAGCCTGGACTATGAAATACCAGAGTTTTTCTCTGCAGTGGTAGGAAAAGTGCCCCCTGCATTTTAGAATCAGGATGCTTCAAAATCCACTGTCATTCTGTCAAATAAAAACAAGCATCCTCCCTACAACTCCTTGTTGCCTGGATCCTTTCGTTATTTCTGTACATCTCCCAAGTAAAATATACATTTCAGTAGCACTTGAGGTGGACTTCTCCAACAAATAGTTCAGGGCATGTTCTGGAGATCTTGGAGATTCATGGCCACTTCTTTCTAATCCACAGTGCTCTCTACATATTCAACCACAATGGCTGAAACAGAAGTTTTGCCTCACTATGCTGGGAAATAAAACCATGACTAACCTGCGTGTTTGAACCTCTGCTAAGGAAAAGAGAAACTCAGAGCAAAGGGAAAGGAGATAAAGACAGAAAACCTCCATTGCTAATCATAACTTCAGGGTAATTCGTTTCAGGCACGTGAACAGGATGAGTAAGGATTTATGAAACCTGGAGTGAAATTGGCCAAAATGAAGTTGACAGTATGGCTTGACTGGGGCCAGGCTTTCACCCAAGTTGTTCAGGAGCTCAGACTAAAATTTCTGTGTTGTTTTGCCAGTGATTCCCTTGCAGTTATTCCAGGTTTCTGCCGCTGTGACTGACATGGGTATCTTGGCCTTTCCCTGCAGAATTGAGAAGTCCTTTGCTGTTGTGCCTTCACATATATCCCCCCTTTTCATCTGGGAAGAGTATCCCCCGTTCAGTTATCCCCTCAGACTGCTGAATTCGTGTTGTGCTCTGTGTCTGGGACCTGAGAATCTGGTTGGGAGAATATTGAGGCCGAGAATCTAAGGCTGTATTTACAGGCGGAGAATCTGAGGCTGGATTCACAGGCCCTTCCAGAGACCATGGTGAACACATCCCTTGGAGATTCCTCGGCTGTGGGACAGGAGGGCTGCTCCTGTGGGCACCTAACCCAAAACCCCAGATACTGCAGGGGGTTCTGCAAGCTGGAAGTTGGTTATGACAAGTGGCTTTCCCAAGGCCATAGGTGAAGAAGCTCTAGGAAGTTGCCCCTTGGCTTTGGGCTCACAGGGGTGCTGGGGAAATGCACACTTTGTCCTGAAAGCAGTGTTCCTCAGATGTGGTTTAGTCAGCTCTTATCTGCTCACATAAATTTTTATAATTGTTAATCTTTGGCGTACTCACATCAGCTTTCCTCATGCGTCAGGTATTCCCTTGGAAGCGCTCAAAACTTGCTTTTTACTAATCAGATCAGCTCACTAAAGTGGTGGCCAGAGACATTTTTCACATTATTTCCACGCAGGCATTACCTTTTAAAAAATTTCCCCTCGGTTTGTCATCGAGGCATCGTCACCTCTGCTGTTTTCATGGAATTCGGAGTCCGATTGTTTAGTCTACGTAAAAGGGGGGAAAACGAGGGGGATCCTGTGCCTTTAATGTTGTTTATAACGGTTGGACAGAGCTTGTCAGGTGAAGGTTAATTGCTCTCCAGTTAAAGCAGTTCTCTGCACAGATGGGTTATCAGGGCTGAACACTCGTTACAAGATTAATCTCGTTTCCGACAAGACTTCCCTTTCCTCCAACTGATTTTTGCTCAGCCATTGGACCTGTCACCAGCCGTTAAGAGAAGGGTGGGTTACCTCTGGGATATTAATGCCTGCGAGCAGTGGAACAATGCAGAGTGTGTGTGTCATATCGGCGGGGAACATCTTTAGGAGACAGCACATTTCAGAGCTCTTCTGAAGGTCGAGATTCATAAACAACAGAAACAATCGGGAGCGTTTGTGTTAACCCTCCTCGTGGACACAAACTCTCAGGCTCCTTTTTCGTGTCCCTCCTCATTTCTTTGGACCTGTTTTTTTAGGTCCAAAGGTGTATTTTTGGCGATAATTTTAGCCAACAAAACGCCATTGGTGAGATGTGGAGCCGACGATGCTTCTGTTCAGTCGATTGACGGACGAGGCCTTCAGTTCGTGCTTAAATGAGAGGAAATAAATCATGGTGACCACTCAAAGAAATCCAGACCTCGGGAGTTCTGTCTTGGGCTCTGAGCAAACCTGTTGAATTTTCCTCTTTCTCCAAGCTGGGGTAATTCAGAACTGGTTCCAGTGGGCTGCAGAGGTACGAGATGGATGTAAAGAGGGAGGAGAACCAGGCACATCGTGTTCTTAGCACAATATTGCCTTTCTAGCCAAGGCTGCAGCAGCTCTGCCAGTCCAGCCTCATCCTGAGCATTTGGATGGACTGAGTTCAAGGAGGCTGTGGCACGAACACGAAGGTCTCGCTGGATTTTTTGGGTTTATTTCAGGAGTTCTGATACAACCAAAATAACACGACTTGGCAGAAGGCTCTGGTTGCCAGGCTTCTTCCACGCAGCTTTAGTCAGTAAATTCCAAAACACTGAACAAATATTCAAGGCAACAAACAGGGCAGCTCTGATGTTTCCTCTGAGTTTCCTGTCCTGGCTTGGGATCAGCTCCATCCTGCCGATGGTGCTGAGTCTCTCCGTTGACTTCTGTGAACTTTGGGTCAGGCTGGGTTGTCCCAGCCAAGAAATCAGCTCTGTGGAGGGTCGTGGACTGCACTGCGTTCATTGGATGGTTTCTTTTTAATTTGTTTTATAAACATGCAACAAAACTAACAAATTGCATAAAAAGTTCTGTTAAGAAACATCTACAGACAGATAGTTCTTAACATCTGAGCTTCTGACAATTTCTGAATTTTCTTTTTTAAATTTTCTTTTAATCATCGAGTAGTTTTATAATCTCACTGCGGAATTCTTAGGGTTTCTCATACTAGCGAGATTAAAAATGCATCTTCCTTTGATTTAGAATCCACAGGGTTTAAGGAAATTTACTTGCTCCAGTTATAAAGCTGAAATGAAAGGTAGACAGGAATGTAACCTCTGGATGTCATCCTCTTCAGCACTGTGCATTCAGAGCCAAAGCAATTCAAGACAGTGAATTCCATTACTGGTTCTAATAAGATAGGAAAAGTGCATAGTAAATCTTTACAATGCCAACTAAATCACTGGTGCTTTATGCCAAAGGAGGCAAGTTCAGTAGAAAGTTTTTAAATGGGCCAGGTTGAATGATTTTTAAAAGAAGAAGAGTCCCTAAGAGGTTGTTAAAGCTCTGCTTAGAGCCTTGAATAAGGATCTTGTTTTTCAAGATGCTGATCGAGTTGAGAGTTCCTGCTGTCTGTGCTCAGTGAGAATTCAGATGGATTTTTGAAGAGGGAAGCTTACACACAATTGTGAATCGTTGTTATGCCACTTACCTGATGTGAGAAATCCCCTCCTCATCAATACCACCTTTCTAGAAGAAGTAAAGGAAATTGAAAGGAGTCAGATCTTTTTTTTTTTCCCAAGGAGAAGTTTTGTTTAGCAAAATAATGGAATCTTTAATGTGAGGGTGGGCAGGCCCTGGCCCAGGGGGCCCAGAGCAGCTGTGGCTGCCCCTGGATCCCTGGCAGTGCCCAAGGCCAGGTTGGACACTGGGGCTTGGAGCAGCCTGGGACAGTGGAAGGTGTCCCTGCCCATGGCAGGGGGGGCACTGGATGGGCTTTAAGGTCCCTTCCAGCCCAAACCATTCCATGATTCTAAGATGATTTGGTTTTCTCATTTAGAATTGGAAGCTTTAGATCCAGACATTCAAAATCAACTACGAATTCCAAAGCTGTTTGTTGGGCAAGTGGGTTGCAGATTTGACAACTGCAGCATCTTAAAAAAAAAAAAAATCATTTAAATAGATGTTGGAAATATTTTGCGCTAAAGCACAATCTATAAAATGTACATGTGAATTATTTACTTTGAACTCATTCTGTGTGAATTTTCTCTCCTCTACGGTGCCCAGATCCTTTTCAATTAGTGTGAATGCGAAATCTTAACAGAAATATTGAGGTTGGAAAAGATCTCCAAAACAACTAAGTCCAAGCTGTGCCCGATGCCCACCTTGTGCCCAGCCCAGAGCACTGAGTGCCACGGCCAGGCCTTCCTTGGACACCTCCAGGGATGGGCACTGCAAACCTCCCTGGGCAGCTCTTTCCAAGGCCTGACCTCCCTTTCCATGAGGAAATTGCTCCTGGTGTCCAAGCTGAGCCTCCCCTGGCCCAGCCTGAGGCCGTTCCCTCTCCTCCTGTCCCTGTTCCCTGGCAGCAGAGCCCGACCCCCCCAGGCTGACCCCTCCTGTCAGGGAGTTGTGGAGAATGACGAGGTCTCCTTTATTTCCTGTCTTCAGGTTCACTTCTTTTTCTCCACACCTTCATCACATACCTCATGGAACCTTTTCTAACCCAGACCAGACCAAATTCAATCCAATTATGTTTCTTTTCCGAGCTTGGGCCTTGGTAATCCTGTTCTCCTCCTTCACAGAGCTTTTGTTTGGCCTCGATCTCTGCCACTCTCATCTGCTTCTTGGAGGATGCAATTCTCACCAACTCTCACCATTTTTATTGGGACTCTTGCAATATTTAGCAATTAAGGGGCAATTTCTTGAATTACATGAACACTTGAAGCTTTCAGTTTTCGCTGACAAAAGGCTCTAGTTCTAAAAATTTTACCTTAAAAGCCACGACACAGACACAAAATACATTGTTTTTAAGTACTTTTTGTTTCCAAGGCCTGACTTCAAAACTTCCTGGTCATGTTTCTGGTTTGTAAGCTTGGATTCAGATGTTGTCATCAGGTTAAATCTTATTCCTGCAGGTGTTAAGAAATAAAGCTGATAGTTTAACCTCTTGGGGAAATGTATTTGCTGTGTAGTGACTGCCAAAAACTTCAGCTCGTTTTTAAAAAATTTGAAAATGCTCAAATTTCGCATCACAAAATTGTGATGATATAATTGCAAGTAAAGAAAATGCATCTCTATTTATATTTTTGTAGAAATTTTCCCTCCAAATATTGTAATTTAGGGGGCTTTGAGGCTTTTGTGACACTGGAGAGGATCAATTAAGGGGGCTCTAGGTTGCTTGAGAAAGGTCAGCATGAAGTGGGGTGTCCGTGAGCCCCAAGGCTTTGCTTTCCTTTTCCCCCCCCTCCTAATTCTCTGTTCCTTTCCTTAATGAAAAGAGGAGAAATTCAGAAGGTTGAATAAGAAGATGAGTTAAAGTGCTGCAAAAAGTTTTGTATGAAAGTCTCAAGGTGGAGGTAGAAAGCAGTGGGATGTGATGTCGAAGTTAGGGTGACAATGAAAAATGTTGAATTTTCTGTCAGTAAAAATATTCAGAATTCACAGTGACACGACCTTAAAAATCATGGAATTTCAGGGACTAATATATATATTGTTTGTCTTATCTTCCTTCTTATTCACAAATCTTTTACTGAAAATGAAAACCAACAGTGTTTTTAGCTGACTCTAGAATTCAGATTCAAAGGAACCCGAGGTTCAGTAAGATCATGGAAGTTGGCAGCCACCATTGTTAAAAAGGAAGCTTGATAAATCCTCAGAATTAACTCTTTTGAAATCCTAGTTACATAGGATGGGGATGATGCTGAACATGGAATTCCTAGGCTTGACAGAGATGCTAAAACTAGATGCTCAGAAAAAGAAGGAACTTGATTTAAGATTTGATTTAAAATTTGATGTAAAATAATTTTCCAACTACTCCATGAACAACTGAAGGAAGAATTATCAGTGCCAGCCAGTGCTGCTAAAGAAGCCAAACCAAAGTGAAAGGTGGGAAAACAAAATCTGTTGAGGGAGTTGAGTCACAAAGTGTCCTAAGGAGGACAAAGTTTTCAGGTTTTTTTTTGAAGCTGTCAACTTTGTACAGGAGAGACACTGTCAGAAAAGAAAAACAGAGTCATTATACTCTGAATTTTCATGGCAGTGAGTATAAACTGTAATCTCCAGTGCTTCAGAGACCATTTACATTTATTTGTTTAAACAAACATTGATTTGTTTAAATAAATGAGAAGGTGGCCAAGCAAAGGAGAAGAGAGGCCCAGACTTCCAAAAGAAGTCTGGATTTGCAAACAAAGAAGTGCCATGCAAAATAATGCCTCAGTTGCCCCTGAGTTTCTCAGATCCACTGGCTGACTGTTGAGTTCCTCACCTTCCCAGTGCTCCAGCCAGCAGCAGAACCCTCCAGTATCACAGAGCTCAGCCTGGTTTTAATCATTAATGGTCTTTTCTTCACCAGATTTCTTTGATCTCATTTTGCACTACTTCATCTCTTCCCCTGTTTCTTTTTTCGCTCCAATTGCAATGTCTTTGCTTTATTTAATCCTCAGCCATGCTCAGCTTCTAAACACACGTTTCTAGAGGACACAGCTGGTTTTACACTGTTTGTCTCTCTTGGAGAGGGACTTCTCACAAGGCCTGGCGTGACAGGACACAGGGAATGGCTTCAAACAGACAAGAGAGGGGTTAGATGGGATCTTGGGAAGGAATTGTTCCCTGGGAGGGTGGGCAGGCCCTGGTCCAGGGTGCCCAGAGCAGCTGTGGCTGCCCCTGGATCCCTGGCAGTGCCCAAGGCCAGGTTGGACATTGGGGCTTGGAGCAGCCTGGGACAGTGGGAGGTGTCCCTGCCCATGGCAGAGGTGGCACTGGAGGATTTTTGAGGTCCCTTCCAACCCAAACCATTCCATGATCCTGTGATCTTCACACAACCATGTTACACTCCTTTCCAGCAGAAACACAGTTCACCCAGCTGGGCAAATTCAAGCCTTGTTGAAATGTTTCTAGCAGTAGTTTGCTCATGTGGGAAAATCTTTCCCTCTGAATAATGAAAATAAGAGAGGAAAACAGCCCCAAATGTGTAATCAGCAGCCTGTTTTTTACTCCTGTTGATGCTGGATGGGACATTTTGGCCTTTTTAATTACGTGTGATGGGTGCTGACTCCGGCAGAGGACTGGGAGAGAAAATTTTCAGTTGCATGCACAGATCCTCACCGTGACTTGAAAAAAAAAATCACTCTGTATTTTCAGCAACAGCCGACTTATTTTCACATTCCCATCTAAGGCACTTTCATTGTGATTTTCAGAGCTTTTCTGTTTCTCACAGAATTTTCCTTAATAGCCTTTAAGAGCTTTTCATCTGGCGAAATGGGACATTATTCTGCTCAGCTGCTAAAGTTGCATGGGCTGCCACTAAGCTCAGTTGATGGTGGAGTTGTTCTGGTGCTTTGAGAAATATCTGTTAATTAGATGCTCTAAGCTCTTATTTGCAGATAGTTCTATTTATGGCATTAGAAGTTCTCAAAAAAAAAGAGATAAATTTGGAATGCAGAATTTTGAGCTACCAAGTTTTAAAATGAGCGGTGTTGTTTTCATTATAGGGAGTGATGATTTCACTGACACCTCAAAAACATTGTAAAAATTAGGAAAAATATCCTGAGAGATGTTCCTAGAAATACAGAATCAGGAGCTCTGGACTTTGAAATAAATAAGAACTAATTTTTCAAATAACTGGCTTAAAAACACCCTTTGTACATGATACCAATATAATATTTAATGTACTCAGCATACAAAACCTATCTGCAGAAAGAGCAGAATACAAGAAGATGTGGCAGGAATTCTAATCGTTTCTAGCAAACATTTTCTCCACAGTTGTGTGTGAAGCCTGGAGCTTCAGAGGGTCATAAACAGCTTTAAAACACGCCTGGTCAGTGATGAAATACTCAACATGAGGAAGCAAAAAGTTTTACTGAAGCTTTAGATCTGTTTTCCATATTCTTACAAAAGACTTGGTTTCTGAAGATCTGTTTTAGATTTCAGCCTCACTGGAAGTATCTTATAAGAAAGCTTTTGTATGTTTAAAAAGATGTTCTGAAGAGTCAGAGTTCCCCTACTAAAACCAGGTAAGTGTTTCTGCTGACTTTGATGGAGCAAAATGAGTTTTGCTAATTGTTTTGGTAAAATCAGTGTGTGAAATCCACAACAATCTGTGTTTGGCTGGCTGAAAATTTACAGTCTTGAGAAATTGATGCTTTGAACAGATGCCCAATTCAGACATAGACACCAACAAGAAAGATGGAGAGGGACTTTGGACAAGGGATGGAGTGACAGGAGCCAGGGAATGGCTTCCCAGTGCCAGAGGGCAGGGCTGGATGGGATCTTGGGAAGGAATTGTTCCCTGGGAGGGTGGGCAGGCCCTGGCACAGGGTGCCCAGAGCAGCTGTGGCTGCCCCTGGATCCCTGGCAGTGCCCAAGGCCAGGTTGGACACTGGGGCTTGGAGCAGCCTGGGACAGTGGAAGGTGTCCCTGCCCATGGCAGGGGGTGGGAAGGAATGATCTTTAAGGTTCTTTTCAACCCAAACCATTCTGGGATTCTCTGATACCCAAAACTAGACACCTCCATATACATCATAATTAACTCCTTGCCTTGCCAGTGTATCAATCACCCCCAACTACAGAAGTCTCACTACCTGGATGTGTTCCAGGCAAGCTGAGTGATGTATTAATAAAAGAATAAGACTTTTCTTGGTCAAAGTCCAATCTTCAGGCTGCCGAGCTCTCAGAGGGAAAAATAAAAGACAAAAATCCCACCTTCCTGCTGTCATGTCAAGAGAGTAGAGTTTGCCCAGAGAAGCTGTGGATTCCCCATCCTTGGAAGTGTCCAAGGCCAGGATGGACAGGGCTTGGAGCAGCCTGGGATAGTTGAAGGTGTCCCTGCCCATGGCAGGGGGTTGGAATTAGATGATCTTTAAGATCCCTTCCAACCCAAACCTTTGCTTTTCCTTCCCCTTTCTTCAGGCTTTTCTCTTCGCCTTCATTCCACTTCTTGCCCATCATGCGTAGTAGCCTTTCATTATTTAGTATTTTCTGGTCATTCAAATTGAAAAAAACAACCTCTGGCACAACTGTGACAGTCACACTGGTCACACTTGGCATTTAGCTTGTGCTTGGTATCTATTTCCCTCAGCTTGTGTCTCTTCTGTGTTAGCTACAAGCATTTTCTGACAAGCTCTGTCTAATCCTGTGCCTTAGTTCTGTGCCCAAGACAGCAGAGTCCATTTATTTCTTGCATTTAGCACTGCATAAAATCGTGGTTAGTAAATACTTTTCAGGCACTGGAAAGGTCCTTTTTGCTGCAGAATTATGGCAGTTTAAGTAAAAGTCCACAGTAGGAAGTCAGCACGTTGTGACACGAGTGTTGCCCCACATCTCCCTGTCTGCAGAGTGCACCTTTCATGGTAATGCCAGCTCTCAGTGACAAATGGCTGTGTTTGGGTTTTCATTGCACTGACTGCAGCATCTGTGGGTTTGCATCTTTTATCATCAGAAAAAAAAAGAAAGGAACCACATTTTTGTCTTTCATTATTGAAGCTGTGTCTCCCTACCCCAAGATTTCAAAGCTGGTCAGATTCCTGATTTCATAGATTCGTGGAATAGTTTGGGTTGGAAGGGACCTCAAAAATCATCCAGTTCCAGCTGCCCTGCCATGGGCAGGGACACCTCCCACTGTCCCAGGCTGCTCCAAGCCCCAATGTCCAACCTGGCCTTGGGCACTGCCAGGGATCCAGGGGCAGCCACAGCTGCTCTGGGCACCCTGTGCCAGGGCCTGCCCACCCTCCCAGGGAACAATTCCCTCCTAATATCTGATCTAACTTTACCCTCTTTCAGTTTAAAGCCATTCCCCCTTGTCCTATCACTACATATCCTCATCAAAAGTCCTTCTGCAGCTCTCTTGGAGCCCCTTTAGGTGCTGGAAGGGGCTCTGAGGTCTCCCTGGAGCCTTCTCTTCTCCAGGTGAACATCTCCAGCTGTCCCAGCCTGGCTCCAGAGCAGAGGGGCTCCAGCCCTGGGATCAACTTCATTACTTCCTCTGGCCTCTCTGCAGCAGCTCCACGTCCTCCCTGTGCTGGGCCCCAGGGCTGGGGCAGCTCTGCAGGTGGGGTCTCACCTGAGGGGTGCACAGGGGCACGATCCCAATCCCTTCTCTGCTGCCCAGGCTGGGGGATCAGCCCAGGCCACATTTAGGGAAGAACATTCCAATTGTGTTGATTCTACACAAGTTTTTTTTTTTTCTTACTTGAATAGTCCACCTGGACAGAAAGGCTGAAATGATCTGTTCCTTCCTTTCTTTTATTCCTTCAAATAAAAGAAACAGGATTTTAAACTGTCATGGTAACATTCATCATTTTCTTTTATCACACGTGTCTCAGTGAGTGGTTTTTATTCCTGTGGGAGCTCGGTGCATAGGTTTCCTTGGTCTACTGAACAGCAGGAGCATTGGAGATTGCTCAGGTCAGCCAGGAGCTAAATGAGCAAGCTCATCTGGTTTTCCCTTCTTGCCGAGCAACATCTATCATTTCGCTTTATTTAGCCCATGCTTTCATTTTATTAGATTGCAGAGAAGCATAAATGGTGTCTGTTTACATTCCTTACTGATTTCGACTTGAAATGCTGACCAAGTATGGCTCGAGCAGTCTATAAAAAGATGGGGCAGTTTCTGCCTCTCAGACATGTAAAGGTGTTCCTGGAAGCTCCGGACCCAGAGCGCAAATCAGTTAAGCCTCCTCGACGATTTTGAAACCTCAAATCCTTTGAAATAGTTGGCAACCTGCCTGTTGCATATTTACAGTTACACAACTCACAACTCTTCCCCTCTGTGACTTCTAGAAGTTCCTCCTTCCTTTTTTCTCTAGGTCCCTTGGCAGCATCACGGCAGCTCCTGTGCCTCCCTCCCGCTCTTCCCCGCCT
This sequence comes from Oreocharis arfaki, assembly GCA_013398015.1. Classification (NCBI taxonomy): domain Eukaryota; kingdom Metazoa; phylum Chordata; class Aves; order Passeriformes; family Paramythiidae; genus Oreocharis; species Oreocharis arfaki. Next base: position 359,647 of record VZRR01000515.1, read on the forward strand.
TCCCCCCAGCCCTCCTCCCCTTTATCTCCCTCTCTCTCCTTGGTATGGCACATTGTTCTGGGGAAATGGCTTGTTTTGAGTTCACACTTTGTTTTCCTGCTGTTTTTCTGGGAAGCTGGACGTGGCACGAAAGATATGGGAACAGCTTGTAGGAAATGGGTTTGTTTGGGGAAACAATAAAAGAGAAACAGCCTGCAGACCTCTCTGCCTCTCCTGTGTGTTGGAAGGCCTGGATTACAGTATGTAAAGACACTTTGGGGGGTCATTTTTCAATTCAGCCCAAGGAAAAGCAAATAAAAATATTTTGGTTTAGTGTATCTTGAGCTTTGCATCCACCCAGCTTCCTTTCTTGCAGCAATGTGTATTAGACACTTCTTGGTGAGGCGCGGGGGAAACCATCCTGGAGGTTTCTGTTGCTGTGGTAAATGCAGATCTCACGATTCTGGACACGAGATTCTCTTCATTTGCATCGATGTTCTCAGTTCACTTTTTCATCAGTGGCAGCAGCTGATCTTTTTTGGCCTTCTGGAGCTGATGTTGGTGCTGTTGCAAAACCCGGTCAGTGTCAGAGCTGCAGGGCCTGGTTTTTGACTGATAACTTTGGTAATCACAAGTTTGAAAGAAATATTGCCACAGGCAGAAGCTGCAGGATTTTTCTTGCCACCACATCAAAGATATTGCCACGTGCATTTTCCTTTTCTTCTTCACATGTAAAATTAAAAATGGGCCACAACCTCTTTCTGTTGCATGTGAGATTCAGCAGAGAGCCACAAGCTCATACAATCATAAAATGGTCTGAGTTGGAAGATAAAGGTTAAATTTGTGAGGCAGATCTCTTAAGAAAAGAAAAAATGAATGAAACAGTTGAAATTTTTTCTGAAGTAATTGTTTATATTTTTATAATTTTTATAATTGTTTATATGTTTATAAGGCTTTATTTAGAAAGGCATTGCTTAAATGAAGTAATCAGAACTTAAGTTTAAAAGCAAAAGCACAGGTGTAAATGGGATTAGATTATTTTTATACTGTCACAAAGCAATTTGTTTTGTGTGTGTATGAAAGTTTCTTGTTGATATGGTTCTGTTCTGATTTATTTGAGGACAAACAAAGAACGTTCACTCCAACCTTTGTCTGCCATAGGTGTGAAAGAACATTTTTTTTCTGATGCCTTAGTTTGGCCATCTCTCTAGCTGCAATACATCAAAACCAATACCAGTCTGTTGGACTGATTATAGTTAATGTTTGAGCTAAAACAACAATATCCTTACATTGTACCAGTTCAGCAGAGTAAAATAAATATCCTTAAAGAAAAGCAGGCACTTTATTGCTGTTTCACTAAACCCTCTCCTGTGCGAGTCTTTGCACCCAAAGAAATGACTTAATGCTGTGACATTCAACCCCGTCTTAATTTCATTAGTCATGTTCCGTGGCAGATGACTAAAATAATGTGTGCAGAAGTTATGAATCAAGATATTCATTATAAACAATTATAGGAAGGTATGCTGGGCTATACACTGCAAAGGTTATCGTGACAGGAAGTCATATTTTACATACACAGTGGGCATATTTGGAAAGTTCGTTCTGAATTTAGAAGGATTACCCATCTGAGCAATATTCTGTGTGCCCCTAAGATGGGGAATACCACGAGAGGCAGGCAATACTACATATTTATATATCCAGTGTATACATGGGAGCTCCAGAATAAAAGGTGGCTGAGGAAATTGAAGGGAGAATAACGTAAATAAAAGATTTTCTGCTCCAATGCTGTGCAAAAATGGAGAGCACTGGTAGCAGAGTAAATTTTTTAAAAGCAGCAGGAATTTGTGGTTTAATTCCAGTTGTCTAATGTGGAGAAGTCAGTAAAATGTATGGAATTATAGAATTGTGGAATGGGTTGGGTTATAAGGGACCTTAGAAATCACCTTGTTCCCACCCCCTGCCTGGGCAGGGACACCTTCCACTATCCCAGGGTACTCCAAGCTCCATCCAGCCTGGCCTTGGGCACTGCCAGGGATCCAGGGGCAGCCACAGCTTCTCTGGGCACCCTGTGCCAGGGCCTCCCTGCCCTCCCAGGGCACGATTACAGCAAGACAAAATACACTTGGAAGTGAATAAAAACATCCATACAAATAAAGACAGCTTGAGCAGCATTTGCCCAAGGTTTGAAGCAAGGATATTCATAAGAGCTGAATGTGCTCAGTGCTCTTTTAATAGTAAAGTGAGAGTTTTAAATACCTATGAAGGCGAACTCAGGGGGCCATCTGAGGTTTGCCAGCGTGCTGCTGGTTGGACTTGGTCGTACACCCAGCAGACACCCTTTTGTTATCCTGTGATTTCCTTGGGGTAGGGAATATTTGGAGCTAAGACTGCCCTGTAAGCGCAGGCTTTGCAGCAGGAAGGTGGGTGACCCCCTCCTGACACGGCCAGGCTCACCCTCGTGTGTGCACGTGCACAAACACCACACACAGACCCTGCAGGGAAGTGGTGGGTCACCGAGGAGCTCAGCTCGTGGCCTCCATCCAAGTGTTATTTCCCTAATGCTGTCAGGCATTCCTAAAAAACTAAGCTTCATCGGAAAGGAAACTCGTTAGGATGCGTTTTTTCAGGTTCCCTCAATGCAGTGGCTGTAAAGATCTCTTCATTCCTTCCCGTGTATTTCTTAGTTGCTTTGCTGATGAGCTTGTCCTTGGTACATGCCATGCTTTAGAGAAAGGTATTTTAATGCCTGAGTTATTTTTACTTTAAAATTTGCTCAGAGATTGAGGGTGGGATTCTCTAAAAATATGGATCTGTTCATATACTTAAGAGTGTGTGTATCTAAATATGTATATATACATATCTATATATATATATATAATCTCCCATATATAAAACAGGAGTATGTTATTATATATAAAACGTATCTATGGTGGATCAACCCACCACAGTGAACAAATGCTAAATGTAGTAGAACAAATTATAAATGTAATATATAATCTTGTAATTTTTCCTTAGGTGGTAGGGAAAAGAGTTGCAAATGTCACCATAACACTGCACAAATCTTTTGAATAAGGCTAAAAAAATCATGTTAAAAATTTTCTCAGTAAAATTTCCAGACTTTATTGAGGGAAGTTACTGTGTACAAGCAGAGCCTTTAATCCTGGACAGAGAATAATGCTGATTAACACACAGTAACTCTTGAAGAAACCCCAGCTGAACTGCTGGGGCTGCCCAAGATGCAAAGTATTTTAAGAGGAAACAAAAAATGGATCGGATTGATGGTCTAGAAGGGGATCAGTGCCTTGTTTTGGGCACTCTTTTGGTCCCAAGACTCTTTCCCAAGGTTCTTTCCCGATATCATTTTGATCTGTTAGTTCCTAGCAGGTGTTGTGTGCAGCCTGAGTTCCCTTCCTCTTGGGCTCTGGGCCACATTACAAACCTGCAGCCTGCTTTGTCAAACAAACTTTTTCTGGAAAGATTTGAGTGAAAAAAACACTCAGCTGTTTGTGTTTTTTAACAAAGTAGAAGGTTGGCTGCTCCTTCAGGTTGATAACAGTCCTGTACTAGAAAAGCAAGGCAGCAGCAACAGGCTAGCCCTGGGCTGAGATAGAAAATAAAAGAGTTCTACATCCAAGTTTTCTCAGTTTTCTAGGCATTTTGAAGGCCTAGAAGTTAACAGGCAAGCATGAAGGACCAAAAAACTCCAAGCTTTCAAAGTTCATAATTGACAATACTCTCAAGATGAAAAGGAAGAAAAGTCTATTGTATTGACTGAAAAAAACCAGTCATTCAAACTTCACTGCTCGAGCTCTTTCCATGGATGGAAGTGCTAAAATAAGCATACAAAGCTACAGTTTCTTTTAAAAATGCAATATATTGTATACAATATACAATCTGCAGGATATATTTGTATTGTTTCCAGCCCTGGTGATTTAAGGTTGACATAATCATTCAGGATTACGTATTCTGATCATTGTGCTGCTCCAACCCTGCGCCCTCTTCGTTCAGCTCATGGTGCTGCTGATAAAACCTGGTGCTGCCTCGGTGTTTAAGTAATTTTCCAGCACTTTGCTCGTGCAGGAGGAGAATGTTGAGGTCCACTTTCACTCAGGAGCCTGGTGCAGTTCTTTGGTGGTTGTGCATGGGCAGAGCTCCTTCCAAGCAGCTTGAGTCCCCCTCAGGTGTTGAGATGGGCTGAAAGAGATGCAGGGTGGAAGTTTTTGTCTCTGTGACTTGTATAAAAAGAGTTTCCTACCTCCATTTATTAAATCTTGGCTTGGTGTTAAGCTATTTGCACTTTGCTGTCGGATAAAAACTGCAGATGAAATAATTGACTGTGAAATGGCAACTCGTCAAATCAGGTGTTCATGCCTGCTCTGGAAGTTACTCTAATCAACGTGATAATTTTAAAGTGTGAGATGCAGGGTAGTGCCAAATACAGCACACAGCTTGGCATGAGGGAGATATGTTTCCTAAGACTGATTTTTAGTGATTCTGCCCAAAGTTCCACCATGTGCAAGAAGGGAATGGTGATTTTTTATTTTCTGAAGCACTTGGAGACATGGAGTTGAATGGCTCGTGCTGCAAGTATTACCTTATGGTTTGCTGACATTTCAGGAATGACAGTTTATTAGAAATTGTGATAAGGCACCAGGGTCTGCGTTTGAATTTATAGTATTTCAGAATTTGTTCATTAAGACACGAAATATTAAGCCTTTGGGCTTAGCCCTGAGGCCTCTGTTCACGTTAATGGTGAAGTCAGAGTTACGCAAAGAGGGCTGCAGGATCAGGCCTCAAACATCTGCTGCCGTTTCCCAGAAATGAATCCAGCCTGCAATTTCATAACATCAACATGATGGATGCTTGATTATTCCTTTTTTCAAGTGGGGCTCCGAACATCCTTGTGTTTTTCTCAGCAAGAGGTGAGGAGAGCTGATAAGTGGCAGCACCGGGCCTGTGTTTGGATTAACACGGAATCTCCAAGTGCTCCCTGAAAGTAGGTGGAGGATGTTGGCTGAGCTGGCAATCAGATTCTCATGGGTGGAGGTGAGGACAACATCTGTCTTTCCTATCTTGTACTTGCCAAGGCTTTTTGTTGTTCCTGAACTCTCCCCATGAATATAATATGTGGGTTTTTGTCTGATCTAATGAATCCAAGACTCAGAGATTTAGAAGGAAAACATATTCCAGATGTGTGTTGCAATTCCTGACTCAGGTGACTGCATTTTAAGCAGTAACCTTTTCCAGCATGTTCCCCACACCATATTGAATATCCTCCTTCTGCAAATGGTCAGGAGAGACTTGTACAAGCATCATGATTAATAAGTTACAGCAAGGCTAAAACATCAATCATTTGCCTTTTGTTTCACCCGGTTGCTGCTGGATGCAATGAATCCAAGGCTCAAAGGCTTGGCTTTGGAGCAGGGCTGCAAATTTAGGCTCTTGAAGCAGTTCAACCCCAGCTTGTTTCCTCGTGCAGTGGTGCCTGTTGCAGACATGAGCAGAGTCTCAGACTGGAAGAGTTCCCGCTGCTCGGGGAGGTTCTGGTGTCCAGCCTCCCTGTGCTCTCTGTTCCAGCCTGGAAATGACATTCCTGGCCTGTTTGAAATTAGGTTTCCTCTCCAGATGAACAGCTTCCTAGAGCATCAGAAGATGCAGTCTGAGGGAGGATAGGTAGAAGAGCAGCAAGCAAGAGGAGTGATTTGGTCGAATCTTGCGCGCTGTGTGCTCCCCTCCCCACTCTCACCCGTCCTTTCTTTCAGTGACAGCTGTAATTCAATTTACAAAGCTTCAGCAACAAATGTTTTCAGGTACACAAGGGATACCCAGAGCACTGAAGCATGGAAACACTTAAGGAGCTAATTGCACGGCCTTAATGAGAACAATCTTCCCTCAGAAAACGCAGCTCCTCTCCAAATGTGACTGTTTATTAGAAAGTTTTAACATCTGCAAAACACACGCTGGTGTGTTACAATTAATCCTCGTAATAAACAGTTTGGTGAAAGTTTTCATATAACGGCTTTTGGTCTAATTTAGAATGAAAATAAGTTGCAGTACGTCAGAATTCTTTGTAGAACAGAGGGGTTTTTCTGACCAACGGGAGGCATCTGAGGAGTGATAAGAAACAGCCCAGGTCTGAATGGATTGTGGCTGTGGGGAGGTCAAAGCTTGTGCTTATCTGTGTATTATCATGAAATCAGATTAGAGAAGAAGTAAAATGTGTTTACATCGATGAGGAGAATTATTATAAAACTGGTGTCGAAAAATAGATGAAAAACACAATGCATATGGCAATGTTAATTAAAAGTTCTTAATTGCAGTGTTGTTGCAAGCCAAGGGTAACAGGTCTTTTCAGGAGTGTGGGAATGCTGTCTGAACAAGCAAAAAATGCATTTTATTTCCGTAGCATCTCAATGTACAGCAAGGGTTGTGGCTGTGTTTGTGTCCCCTCCTTCATCCTCCTCCTTGGGTGCAGTTCTTGCTCAAGCCCCAATGTCCAGCCTGGCCTTGGGCACTGCCAGGGATCCAGGGGCAGCCACAGCTTCTCTGGGCACCCTGGACCAGGGCCTCCCCACCCTCCCACCTGAGGATTTCTTCTTGAAATATAACATAAACTTGCCCTCCTTCAGTTTAAAACCATTGCTCATGAAAATAAAAAAAAACAGTTCACAGTTTAAAACCACTGTCTATTCTCACCCCTGGATCAGAGTGACCTCCAAAGTACTTTAAAATCCTGCTGCTCTGTTTACTCTCCAGTATCCCTCAGCCCAAGCAAATTCTGCTGCACAACCACACACCTTATTGTCTTGTGCAGCCATTTCTTAAGTTTGACCAAACTTCAGGGAAAAAAAAGTCTTTGTCCTTGGTTCCTGACATCGCATTTAAAGGAGAGGGCAGCTTGCATGTGCTTCTCATGATGGGAACTACTTCAATCACATTTCCTGTAACTTCATGCTTCTAGGCCAAGTAATCTTGCATTTGATTAAGTAAACACCTTTGTCCTAATGACTTTATGCCTGCTTTAAAGGCGTTGCTGTTCCTATTGTTCTGCAGATTTGTCAGTCTGTTATTCTTTTCCTTTTTTTAAACTTATCAGTGAAGTGTAAGTCAAAACCAAATAGAGAAATCGTTTTGTTCTTTTATCATTAGTACAGAAAGTCCAAGGGAGAAGCCAGGTTTGGCATAGTACAAGCCATTAAAATATGAAAGGAATATAATGAAGGAACACAGGTTTGTTTGGATTTTGTGGAATTTTTTTTTTTTGCTGTGATGTCATGAGAGGAAATATGTGGAGAAAGGAAGATGAAATAAAGAAAATTTGTGTTTAATATTGACCTCAGATACCAACAGCTCTGCTTCACAGACTTGCATGAAAGACCTTTCCTACCTTCTGCTTTAAGCTCCGTGTGTTCCTTTCTTCATATCCCTCAACTCCAGACATTAATTACTAGAAATTAAAGGCTTCATTTCTGAGATGTCATGCGAATATGTTACATCCTGTGAAATCCAGGAGGATGACCCCATTCACTGCTAAAATTATTGTCACAAAGGTACAAACCTTTGCAAAACTGAACGGAGCCTGTAATGCATCTATTTTGTAATAATTATTAATGTTTACATTGCTTTATCCCACTTAGGGCTTGATGTTGCCAAACTCTTCCAGAGGCAGCATTAATATGGATGAGAAAAAGAGATTAACATGTAAATGAGTAATGAAAAGCATTTACTGGGAGTAGAACTGGCATCCATATGTAATAAAACCTTGCCAAACATTGTCAGTATTAATAGCTTTGTTTACATTTATATGTGGCCAGACCATGCCGCTAATTTTTCATGATGGTGAGTTCTGACAATTTTTATGTTAGATTTGGTCCAGGAGCTTGCATTTGCAGTTATAACACAAAGCAGATTTTAAAGTCCCTGTATTTAGGAAAGAAATAACCCACACTGCTTTCTGTCAGCTGTCCCAGGACAGCAGTTTGCTGTTGGAGCCTTCCTTCCACAGTTCATGGTTTGGGGACACCAAGTTGTGCCCCTTGCCAGACATTCCTGTGGAGCTGTGAAATGTTTCCTGTCCCTGGGTGCCATTTCCCTGCTGTCCCACAGGATGAGCTTCTGCAAGGACAGTGGGTTCAGAAAAGCCTGGGCCAGAAATCCTCACCTTTTAAGTGGCCTAAGTGGATCCCAGGGCTGGAGCTCCTCTCTTCTGGAGCCAGGCTGGGAGAGCTGGGGGTGTTCACCTGGAGAAGGGAAGGCTCCGAGGAAACCTCAGAGCCCCTTGCAGGGCCTAAAGGGGCTCCAGGAGAGCTGGAGAGGGACTGGGGACAAGGCATGGAGGGACAGGAGCCAGGGAATGGCTTCCCAGTGCCAGAGGGCAGGGCTGGGTGGGATCTTGGGAAGGAATTGTTCCCTGGGAGGGTGGGCAGGCCCTGGCACAGGGTGCCCAGAGCAGCTGTGGCTGCCCCTGGATCCCTGGCAGTGCCCAAGGCCAGGTTGGAGCAGCCTGGGACAGTGGAAGGTGTCCCTGCCATGGCAGGGGTGGAATGGGTGATCTTTGAGGCCCCTTCCAACCCAAACCATTCTGGGATTCTCTGATTTAAGATCACTGGGAGGAAGAAGAGGTTGAAGAGGACACAAGGCTGGTTCCAGCTCGGGCCGTTTTCTTTAGTTGTGCTGACTCCTCAACATTTTTCAAAGGCTTCGATGGCCGGTGCAGCTTTTGTCACCCAGGGAGGGGTGACCCATGTCCTGCTGTCCTTCCAGACAGGCCAGCCAGGACCAGGGAGGGTAAAATGTCCGAGGCTCTCTGACACTCTCTTGTGGAGCGCACATTAATGAGCCTCCACAAAGGGCCCGACCCACAGCACACAAAGCTGGCAGGAGCTCAGCTATTCCTCCAGAGCCTTCCCAGACCTGTCAGCGAGCACTAACTGATAACCAGCAGGATGGAGTACAGATGAGTGCTATTAAACCAGAGCTAAACTCGGGCTGAGCTTGCTTTGTCCGTGAATTTTCCTCCAAAACGTGAAGTTCAAGTCTGTCTCTTGGGCTCATTCGTGTTTGTCTTGTTTCGCGTCCATAGTTGTAGATACTCACACAGCCCTAGGTAATTGGGTTCGTATTTCCAGCATTTGCTGTGCTCCTCAGGAAGTTTAAAAGTTTGTAGTTTCCCTCTTTAGGGGATATAACAGGCAACATAATATTAGGCAATATAATAGGCATCATAATAAGCATCCATAGTACAAGCAGTGTTTGTTGTCGTTAGTAATGCCAATAAATAAAACCCCCTTTTTTTCTTGTTGTTGTTTACATTTATACTTACCCTGAATGTCCATAAATTAACTTACATTAGGTGGAGTCATCTTTAATAGGAACCAGAAAAATGTGCTTTGTTTCGCTTGTTTGAGGGAGGATGAGAAATAAATCCGCTATATAGTGCTTGATGCCTGTTTCAAAAAGGCCCATTAGTAAATGGTTTACAAAGTAAAATAATGTCTTATTTGCAGTCTGTATCAGCTTTCTCCCGTATAATTCACACTTTAGTGTATTTACTGGAGCTAATTTTTCCAAAATGAACATTTTGTTACATGTTTTATGTCTCATGGATTGGGGCAGAAAAGGGGGAACTGTGCATTCAGTAGTGTCAGGCATGGGATGCATTGTGATCATCTGGCCAGGCTGTGTTTGCACATAAATATATTTAGTTTTTGGTTGTTTTTTTTCATGAAGAACTCCCATGGACTGCTGAGAAAGAACTCTTTATTTTCCTTCCAGTGTAACATTTTCATTCTTTAGTTCTTGTTACATGGTCCCTGCTACTTTACTATCCAAGCACATCAAGTCCCCTGCTGTCTCTCAGTGGAGACAGGGAAGAATCTTTGGGGAGCAAGGGACCAGCGGCCATCTCCCCACAAACCTCCTTGATCTGCTTGTTTTCTCAGAAAAAGCTGATCAGAAAAGCTTCAGACCACCAAGAGCAAAGGTTTCTGGCATGGGAGGCATGACAAAAAGGAGAGGTGTTATTCTGGCATCGTTTTTGCCTCACAGAGCCAAAGAGGCAGAGGTAGCTGGTTGCAGGTTGGTGGGAGAGTGTGCAGAACACAGAAGGGAGGGTGCTCACTGGGAAGTCACTGGTGGTGATCTTTGCACTCAAATGACATCTGAAAACCAGCAGTAAAAAGGTGCAGATCACTGCCTGAACTCAGTGATCCAATCATGGGTCTCAGGGCACTTGGAGGGCCTGAGATCCCTCTCCCCAAGCCTGGAGATTTAGGGGTGATCTCATTTTTCATGAGCAGTAAGAAGCCAAAAGTGATGTCTCCACCTTTGCAGTCGTAGAGCAAACTGTGAATATTAAAGAGTGCCCCGCAAGGGCTCACAAACCAGGTGAATAAAAAGAAGGAGAAATGTAGAGTCACAGAATAACCTGGGGTTGAAAGAAACCCACAAGGATGGAGTCCCTTAGAATAGAACATCTGCAAGAGCCATGCCACGGGCCTTAAAATGAACAAACACTGATTTTTAGGGCAGCATGTGACTGCAGGAGCTTGGCAAAGCCCTCTTCCAACAGCCAGGGAGGGTGGGAGCCTGCAGACAGCCACCCACCCTCCCAGAGCTGGGGAACTCCGGGAAGCATCTCTTTTCTCTCTCCCTTCTCCTCTGCTGACAGGACCACGCGGTTCTGGCCGTCAGCAGCAGATCTGGCAGGAGCACAGCCCACACACGCTGCCTCACGGAGCTCCCTGCCCCGAGTCTGGCTCAGGATTCCCCCCACTCCCTGATCCTTGGCCCCCACACTCACAGCCATGGCCAGCTGGCCCGGCCTCCCCCTCGGCTGCTGTCAGCCCCGGGCTCACACAGAGCCTCCTCACCCACCCAGAGCCGGGGATTGTCCCCAAAATGGCAAGGAGGAGGTGCTGGGCTGCACCCCTGCTCCGTTCCGTGCCACAAGGCCAGGATGGCAGGATGGAGGCACACAGAGGGTTACTGTCCTTTCACAGAGTCACTGAGGCTGGGAAAGCCCTCCCAGCCCAGTGAGGCCCAGCTGTGCCCCATGCCCACTTTGTCCCCAGCCCAGAGCACTGAGTGCCACGGCCAGGCCTTCCTTGGGCACCTCCAGGGATGGGCACTGCAAACCTCCCTGGGCAGCCCCTTCCAGTGCTTGAATTTGCACCCTTAGGCACCTTGTCCACCCTAAGGGACTCCTGGAAAGGGGGAATTTCCTCGGAATTCTGCTTTTGGAGGGTGTCCCCCCCCAAGTCTGTGCACTGCTGAAGAGCAGCAGGAGTGTGGCAGCCTAGACCTGCTCTCGTGGCTGGGGATCCTCATCTCAGGTGGGATGTGTCCCTTCAGGAGCTTCAGCTCTTCCCACATTTCCTGATGGACGTGGTAGCCGCAGCACCATCGCGAGCCTGGCCCAGGGACTGCCTCGCTCACAAGACTCAGCTCCAGATAGCACAGGGAAGGAATTGATGCCAGCAGGAATGTTTGGTAGTGGGGATAGAGGGTGATTGTCCCTCCCTCTGGTGTCTGTCTGGTCTCCAGACAGACGTGGTGGCAGCTGTCCCACCATTGAGCGACCTGATAGGACCTGCTGCCTTCGATGGCCATGAAGAGGGTCAGAAGCCCTTCCCACAGCTCCAGAGTGATATTTCCACCAGGAAGAGTTGCCGTGAGAGGGAGGGAGGTGGTTGGTGGGCATGATGTCCCTGGGTTGGAGGTAGTACCCAGATGTCTCAGCTCCTGGTCCAGAAAGGAACTGGCCTGGGTCTCTGAAGAAGGAAAGGAGGATCCCAATGGGTCAGCAGGGCCTGGCTTTCGGTTGCTCCTCTCAAGGGCAGCAATTTTTGCTACATCCAGCAGATCTCACCCTCTGCATCACTACTGAGACCCCCCAAACCTGAGCTCAGCTGCCTGTCCTTCCCTCTTCTCCCTCCCATCTGCTGGCCACTATGCCCTAGCGTTTGATAGCGTGTTTGTGCATCTGCTGTGGGAAGGCTCTCCCTAGGGAGAGGATCTCCTGTCCTCCTGTCATGTGCTGACAACATCTGTCCCCACCAACAGCAGTGCTGAAAACTAACGAGACCGTTCCCCTCCCTGTGAGAGGGACAAGCCCTTTTCCCCTGGGGAATGCTGTGATGGCTGCCCTGAAACGTGGCTGCACTGACCCTTCTCTGGTTTGCAGGAAGCGTTATCGGTGGTGAGCGAAGACCAGTCCCTGTTCGAGTGTGCCTACGGATCACCCCACCTCGCCAAGACAGAGATGACGGCCTCCTCCTCCAGTGAATATGGGCAGACCTCAAAGATGAGCCCACGTGTCCCCCAGCAGGACTGGTTGTCACAGCCCCCAGCCAGAGTCACCATCAAGATGGAGTGTAACCCCAACCAGGTTAACGGGTCAAGGTAATACGGCTGGTGGTGGCTCAAGAACAGGGTTTTTTTGTGATGGGTGTGGCTGAGTTGTCTGAATCTGTGTGTTTAGCACCATTTTAGGTGGCTCAGGATATCCCACCAGGCCACTGCTGCCATCCCAGAAGGCTCCAGGTTGCCCTACCTTGACCTGCCAGGCCTGTTCAGGTGTTCCGGAGGGTCTAAAAGGGTGCTACAGGCACAGACTTCTCAGGAGCTTCTGCAGTGCCTTTCCTCTGCCTGTGGATAATTTCTGGATGTGAATTTGCTTTGCACACCAGGTGAAGGGGCACACATTAAAGTTAATAAAATGGGAATTTGCTGTAGCCTGGAGCAGCACCGTTGACCCATCGAAGGCTGCGGTGTGTGTGATCTAACACTCCATGGAAGCTGTCAAATCCAGCCATTTGGGCAGTTGCCTTTGCTCCAAATGTAACCAAACAGGAAAACATTGGAATTAAGTTCTTGTGATGGCAGAGGGAGTGAACTATTGATCTTTGCTTCTGTATTTATTCTAAACATAATGCCAAAAAGTGGAGCTGGATTTAAGAAGTCAGGCTGAAGAACACAACGTAAGTATGGAGGCAGGCAGGGGAGTAGAAAAGAGCAGGAAAAGAAATTACTCAGCTCAACAGGCAGTAGCCACAGAGTGTCTGTGCATTTACTGTTGTCTCAGGACAGTTTTTTAGGAATGTCTCTATAAAGGACACTTGTATCAATTAGGCTGCATAGGCATTGCAGTGGATTTTTGGATATTGCCTGGTGGCTTTCCCAAGCTTAGGAGCACCCTGTGGGACATCTGAAAAAACACAATGGAGATTTGTATTTTTTTTTTTCCAAGGAAACTATCCAAACAAGTGCTTTCCTGTTTAAAATGCCTGACTGTCAAAACAGTTTTCCTTTGGTGTTGCTGAGGGGCAAAGGTCCAGAAGAGTCAGCTGCTGACAATTGTTGGTGATGTACCAGTGGAGCCTGCACTTCACATCTCACTGTCACAAACACCTGGGTTTTAATCTCATCTCCCAGGATCAGTTGTTCAGGAAAACCTCAGCCCTGGGCTCTGTGGTTGCTGTTCACACTTGCTGTGCTGATGTGATGAGCACCACGAGCAGGGCAAAGTGGACTGACAGCTTATCACACCTCCTCTGTTCAGTGGTGAGGGGGGAAGCTGTGCTGAAGTCAAATCAGAATTTCCAGTGAGTAGTCAAAGATTTGAGATACGTAGAATTAAATGTGTAGTTTACAAAGTTACAAAGAATTAGAGAAGTCTTCTTGTAAGGCTGCTTATTCAGAAGTTCAAGTGTCTTTAATCTACTTCAGTGTCTTTTTAAATTTATTTTTTTGTGCCAAGCAAATGCAGAGGTATAATCACAAATGGAGTATTGATTCAAAACCAGTCTTACCTGCTTCCTAAAATTACCTCTGAAGTATTTGTGCTGGCATTTCTGTGAAAGAACTGATGACAGTTTCCCTCAGTGTAAATTCCATAAAGGGCATTAAAGTAGATAATTTGAGTTCCTTGTTGCTTAGAGGTTCAGGCTGGAGATCAGGGAAAGGTTCTTCCCCCAGAGGGTGCTGGGCACAGCCCCGAGGCTGCCAGAGCTCCAGGAGCATTTGGGCACCGCTGCCAGGGATGCCCAGGCTGGGATTGGGAAAATTCATACTTCACTACAGTTCCTAAGGCATGACTTGCTGAAAAAGAAACAAAAAAAGCCGACTTGCAAGCTACAAAAAAAAAAAAAATTAGCCCAACAACAGAAAATACAGCGTGCATATATTGCATGCTCATGCTATGCGCAAAAATATTTTTAAAAAATTACTCTAATTAAAAACCACTGTTTATTTCATCAGAGAACTTTTATTTTATAGGGCCTAACTCATGCCTGAAAAAATAGATCCAAATGCTACGTTTTAATGGAGAACTAACACTGCCAAGCAACAAATACAGATACGTTGTGGCATTTCTAAACCTTGCATACGTGTGTGTGTGTAATATGTAGTGTTACTGCACTCTGGGAATTGGAATGTGGTGTTCCTGCCAATTTTAGGGGGAAAAAAGTGTGTATCAGATTGTGCTACCCTGCCTTTCTGTAGGTTACTTTGCATATTCTTTTGTGCAGAAGCCTTCCCCACCCTCCTATTTTGCAGTCCACAAACTTATTTCCGTGAATGATTTTATTAAATGGTAATATTTCCTCAGTTCTTAAAATGCTTTGTATGTTAAATATTAACAAAAGAAGTACCTGGAGCGCTTGGAGCTGCATTTCGTTTTTAGTAGAACTGTACCTGCTCTGTTTAGACCCATTTTAAAACCTGAGTTGTCCCAGAAGAGTCTAAAATATGACCCCACGTTGCAGAGCCTTGCGAGTTCTGCCTCGAGCATCTCCAGGGTATCCTCTGTAATTGTCCTCCCTCGTGGGCACCTGCGTCTGAATAATTCAGGAGGCAAAGCAGGGAATGAGATCCCACAGAGTGGTGGCCAGGGGGAAGTTAACATTGCAATTTTTTGCTGTCCAGCCCTCCCTTCTCCCTGTGTCAGTGCTTCCTGGTCGTATCTTCTGTCCTTTGGGAGAGAGCATAGAATTTCAGGAGCGTGCTGAACCCCTTGGACATCCCCAGCTAAGCACCTACTCCAAGAAGGAATGTGCCCCCTCTGCTAGGGCTTTCCCCAGATACACTTTGGCTGTAATTGCCCTGCATTAAATTTAAAAACTTAACAGTCTCAGAGCTGGCATTCCTGTGACTACCAAAGAAATGCCATTGGAATGAAATTAAAGGGTTATTTTCAGTGTGCTGCGCAGGGATTAGCTACCCACTTTTCTTTAACAATAACAGTATTTTTCAAGCTAAACCCCGCTGCCCAGCACCACAAAATATAGCCTGGGGGCTTACCTTAAATTAAATAAAGCAAGAAAAGTTTAAATTAAAGCTGTCATTTACCTGGCTGTTGTTGCATATATAATGCAGGTTGTCACAGGTGGTATCAAATTGAGTTCCTTTAAGTACATTATGTTGGTGCAGCCATTCTATTCCTTCCAGGTACATAAATCTAATGAGACCTTCTGTGCCACCCTCCAGCCAATCTTTCACCTGAATGTAATAATCCTGTTTCCTGCTATTTATTGCTCCTGGGTCAGGCCGAAAGATTCACCCTGTAATATAAATCTGGAGGTTGCATGTGCCACGCTGTTGCTTTGCTGTTTACTGCTCTTGATATATTTTATCAAATTAGGCACGAGCAGTTCTGCCACAATGGGTGCAATTCGTGCCATGCATTTAGGGAGGCATTCACTTTGTGGGAATGCTCTCGTGAGGGCCCTGGGTACTGCTTAAACAACATTTAAATCCATGGATTTCCCAGTGATCTTGGAATACGCTCGCCCATGGGGCTCTGCCGTGCCCATGGGTGGGACTACACAAAGGTAGCTTGGAATAATGACATTTACTGTCGGTAATCCATCTCTTTCAGGCAGGCTGAAGGGGAACACAGAGTCTTATTCAGGCCACAGATAAATTTCTCCTGCCATGAGCAGCGTGATGATTTCACTGAAGAAGTATTTTCAAAGTTAACTGCAGTGAAAGCACAGCAGAGGCTTTCCAACATCAGCTTGGCCGATAGAGAAGTTTTAAAGAAATGCCAGAAATAATTAGTTGTCCTTAGGATTTAATCATGTGCAAAATGTTGATTTAAGTGCTACCAGTTGTTGCTTGAAAACCATTTGAGAATGAAATTATCACTTAATACATCTTTTGTGCTGGCTCCTCGGGGAAATACCATTTTTCTCTGCATGTAACTGCCTGAATTTTCGTCAAAGAGCCTCTGTACTCGCTGGGTTCAGTACGTCTGACACACAGGAGGACTTTTCAGAGCCCAGGGTGAACTCAAAGTTTTTATGCTGGTGGTTTTTTTTCTTTTCCCCTTGATGTAAAGTCTCCTAGAGAGTAGATTTTTTGAGCTATACAAGCCAGCAGATTGGAATGGGGGGCGCTTGAGGTACCTTGCACTATTGAGATGTGTGACAGCTGCTGTGCCCAGGCACTGGGGAGGGAGAATTCATCCATGTGGAGCTCTGTGTTCCAGCAGATCCATCCTGCTCCCATGATCCAGGCTGGCAGGCTTTAAGCTGTAGGAGACACCTGTGCACCATGGTGGGTACTGGTGGGTCAAATTAGAGCATTTAAGCAGCTCCACAGAATCACAGAATCATTGAATCACAGGATTGTTGGGGTTGGAAGACACCTCTGGACATCATTCCTGTTGCCAAGGCAGGGTCACCTGGAGCAGGAAGGGATCCAGGTGGGTTTGGAATGTCTGCAGAGAGGGAGACTCCATGTTCTCCCTGGGAAGCTGTTCCAGTGCTCTGCCACCCTCAAAGTAAAGAAATTCTTCCTCCTGTTGAGGTGGAACTTCTCATGCTTCAGTTTATGGCCATCGCTCTTCATCTTGTCACTGAAAATTCTGGCCCCATCCTCTTGACCTCCACCTTGTGAGCATCCAGCATGGGGAGGGACAGGGCTGATGTGCATCCACCACCCTGACATCACTTGTTTTCCCAAGGCACAGCTTTTTCCACCCCTGGAGCACACCCTCACAGCAGGGGCGCGGTGCCACGTCCCTTTCCCATCTGGTGGCACACCACTGGCATCCAGTCCCTGGATTCCTGGGAAACCTCAGCTCAGACTAAACAAGCCTGGCCCAAACCCCCCAGCTGGCCATGGGACTCTCTCTGTCTCCAGCTCTCTCTGTCTCTCTCTGTGTCAGCCCCTACAGCAGCCCAGGGCGGAGCTGGGAGATGTGTCCTGAGAGGATGATCTTCCTTACTGGAGCTGCCTGTGTAAAGTATTATTAATTTTGGGTAAAAAGACGTTGGTTATCTCAGACTGATAATCCTTTTTCCCAAACGTGGCTGTCTACCAAGGTGGAAAAATGGCAAAGTCAGGATGAGTGGCTGCTTCAAGAAAGCTCCTCTTTGCTCTGAAAATCCACCAGCTTAACGCGAGCACTTGCGTGCGTGTGTGGGCATGGTTTGGCTCTGTTCTTGATGCAAACATGTTGCCAAGGAGAAAAACAAACTCAGCTCACTAATACTACAGCTATTTTATTTTTTGGGAAGCTTTTTGGGGGGTGCTGGGCCGGCAGGTGCTAAGTAAGCAGATTTCCACTGCGAGATAATGGGCTCATTCATAATTGTCATGACTACATTTGGGATTGACCACTGAATTTCCAGCAACCAAAGGCTTTCAGATGGGCAGTGAAAATATTAAAATAGTCTTCAGATAATGAGATAGGACCACACAAGAGTTGTGATCGCTGTCATTATTTAGGGCTATTGCCATCATTGCTTTTTGATTTTCTGTCCAGGATTTACTGTGTGCAGAGCACTTAGAGCTGGTGGTGAGTTTTCTCCTCTGCCCTGGCATTAGTGGGTGTTTCATTTTCACAGAATCTCTAGGTTGGAAGAGACCTTCATGATCATGGAGTCCACCCCATGCCCCAACACCTCAACTAAACTAAACCATGGCACTGAGCGCCACATCCAATCTCTTTTTAAACACATCCAGGGATGGCGATTCTACCACCTCCCTGGCTACACCATTCCAATATTTTATCACTCTTTGTGTAAAAAACTTTTCCTAATATCCAACCTGTATTTTCCTTGGCGCAGCTTAAGACTTAAGCTTTTGATCAGGGCAGCATCAGTGGGGGTGTTCAGTATTCAAAGTTTGGGAATGGCTTTTTAAGACAAAACAGAAGGTAAGGAGAAGGGGCTAATCATGGCCTTCAGCATTTTGCACCCTCACAGCCCCTTAGTGCTAATCATGAAAATCAGCAGACGTTGCACAGACACGGGGGATTATGGTTTCCATACAAGATGTCACTTCTGTTTATGCCTGGCATGCTCTATTTTCCTAACTTTCTGCGTGATCCCTGCCCACAAAAGAAGGCACGTGTGGTTTGGGAAGGGCCTCGTCTCCTGGTATTTCATATTTTACGAAACCACAAACACAACAGCCTTACAAGCTCTTGAAATGAAATACAATTTGAGAAATGTAATCCATTACCATCATAATAGAATTTCTATAAAAATAGTAAAAGAAAAACAGGAGAAAATAGGTCCTGAAAGTTATAGGCCAAGTGGGAAGTCGTTGTGGCTTTGGCCTAGCTATCACCATGTCAGACCTCAGCCTTGTCCCAGGCAGCAATCTAATTGTAAATTATGTATATACAGAACATCATTTCTTAGCTTTGGCTTTTCGTGACCCCCTTCCCTGCTTTCCCTTTCTTCACTCCAACCTGACACGTAAGAAATATTGAAGTGTTTGCACTAATGGAGAAATGACAACGTGCAGTCAAACTTAAACCAGCTGTTTCCCCACACTGTGAGCACAAAGAGCCAGGCTGGGAATATTTATAGCTTGACTGGCCTCTAGTGAGCCAGATGCTGACTGCCTGCATTTGCCACCGTGGCCTCGAGGCTCAAGGCAGCTGTGGGTTGCAGGATAGCTGGGGAAAGCTAAGGGGAAGAAAATAAAAAATAAAAAGAGAAGATTGAATTAGCCAAAGTTATTGTTTGATTGGAGATGAATGGTTGCCGTGTGTGCAGCTCAGTAAAAAAGCACCTTGTGTTTTGCTCACAGAAAGCCAACAGCTCTGTGGGTGCTGTCACGGGAGAAAGGAACCACAGGTGCCTCCAGGTGACATCTCTGAGTGACCCTGGGCCAGCCCCACGTGACCCTGAGCACCCACCGAGCCCAGGGCACCCCACACAGAGGTGTTTGCCTCTGTTTTGGGTGCTCTGTTTGCAGGGGGATGCCCCATTCCCAGCCTCTCCATGGCCGTGGCCTGTTGGGGCTGCTGGGCCATGCAAAGCCCTACGTGGAGCAGAGCAGTGCCATGGCTGAGTGGCTTGGGGAGAACTGCAGTCTTCTTCTTTTTTCTTTTCTTGTGTCTTCTTAGGACTGCTTTTGACACCTTACAGCAAAGATGAGCCATGGCTTCAGCACCACTTTAAGCAGCTTTAGCCAGTGGTGTGTTCCTGAGGGACTTCCCGGCCTTCCACAGACCTGGCACCTTGTTCCCACCCTGGCCATCCCTTTTCCAGTTACTTACTCACCCATTTATTTAATTCTTTGTGTACAGCTCCCCACTGAGCTCCACTGTTCACTGAGCAGTGGGGCATGTGCCTGTGGGAGCACCCCAGGGATATTTTGACCAGCGTGAGTTTTGTGGCATTTTCGTGCCTCTGTTGTGCTGGACTTGTCTGTGGGAAATTTTGCTCTCACAAGAAGTCTTGGAAGGGAGTCCAGAGGTGGCACCAGGATGAGCAGAGGGATGGAGCAGCTCTGCTGGGAGGAAAGGCTGCGAGAGCTGGGATTGTTCAGCCTGGAGAGGAGAAGCTCTGGGGTGAGCTCAGTGTGGCCTTGCAGGGCCTGAAGGAGCCCACAGGAAACGTGGAGAGAGACAATTTCCAAGGGCTGNNNNAGGTGTCCCTGCCCATGGCAGGGGTGGCACTGGGTGATCTTTAATTCCCTTCCAACCCAAACCATTCTGGGATTCTGTGATTCTCTGACAAGTGTTGGGGCCTCTGAAATCACCCCCGGAAATGCTTTTTGGAGTCTCAGCACAGGCTCCTTCTCACCAGGGAGGGTCTGGCTGTCCCCACTGTACCTCAAAGTAACAAATCTCAGGGACGTTTCAGTTTTCTTCTTCATGGGCCACCTTTTCAGTGACAAACTCTTTGGGGAGGAAGCACTGACCAAATTCAGAACAACTTGAGCAGCGGCAGTGAACGAGGATGAGGCTGAGCAAGCTTTGCAATGCCCTCAGTGTGAGCTGACCTTGTAGCAGCCTCTGTAATCCAAGCCGTGCTTATTAAATAAACTTGTGAAGACATGTAGATATTTGGGGAATACATTCTTTCTCATTTGTTTCCCTCTGAAACTCAGAAATACTAAATAGAGGAGTTTATACTACAGGAATGACACGTGTAGGGTTTTGCTGATTCCTAATCTGAATTTCTCTGACACCTTGCACTTCGACACAACACAGGTGTTTTATGTCACATGGGGAAAATAGTAGCATAGTGAAAAGGAAAAAATGTGTTTCATGCAGTTATTTATGAACTTACATCAGCTTTCATCAGAGTCAATGACTGGCAAAACTCCAATCAGCTTCGGTAGGAGTGGGTGATAGTTTTAAACATCAAATCAGCTCATTTTTGAGTAGCCCTGTATAAAGGTGAGGCTTTCAAGGTCCAAGGAGAAAATACTTTCTCAGCAGACATTTATCAGCTCAAGACTGGACCGAGTGTTCTTGGGTACCATGATTGTGCGTAGTCTCACCTCTTTTTAATTTTTTAATTTTTTTTTTCGTAAATTCCAGGTGTGACACAGTGTATTTACAAAGGGCAAAAATAACAGGCAGCCGTGAAGAAAAACACCTCTGGTTTCATTTCAGACCTGGAGCTGGGGATGAATCACTGCAGAGCTGCCCCCTTCACTCTGGGCACACTTGCCAAAAGCTGCTTTTCCACCCTGCTCCCCCGGTGGTTCAGAAATAAAGCAGACTCACAGAAAGTTCCAAAAAAAAAAACCCTTTGTAGACAATCACTCTCTTGTTGTTCTGGGCACTAGAAACACCATTTTCTTGCGTCTGCTTGCGTTTTCAGTTTTGCTTTCTGTACTGCAGAAGTTTGTTCCAGGCAGTTGAGTTAAGCCCTGGCTCAGTGGTTTAGGGCACACACTCAATTTGAAGCACCAGAATAGTCCTGTTAAGTCCCATGGAGCTGATCCCATGCCTGAAATTAAGCGTGGTCTTGGGAGATTTGATGGATGGGGGATTTGCTTGTCCACCCAGTGAGCTAAAGGGACAAACCCCTTGACCATCTGCTTCTGGATTTTAATGAAAAGTTATGACTTATTTATGATCTTCTTCCCCACCCTGTCTGTTTATATTCAGATCAGAAAAGCATCTCAGAAGCCCTGTCAGATTGCCAAAAGCTCTGTGCTACTGGATCTTTCACATCATTTACTGCTCAGTGTTTACAAGAGTGTTTTTAATGCACCATTGCCTCTAGAAGTGCTGTAGGCTGCTACGGATGGGATATTTCACTTTGGAGTGCTTCTATCCCACGTTTGTTTCCCCAGAAAAGAAAACCAAAATTAAGTAACTGTGCCAGTTAAACTAAAGGATGTTGCTAGCTCTCTGTTCCCTAAAAATTCAGTGAATGGGCCAAAAAGTTCTTTGTAACAGAACCGTTTTGGGGAGTCACGCCTGCGCAGGTACAAGGGCAGGCAGTGGAGGATGTTTCCAAATATCCATGATTTAAAGTGCAGACTCACTGCTGCATTTGTGCCATTTGTATTTGTGAAAGGGAAGCAGAAGAAGCCAACATTTCACTCACCAGGAATGGTCACAAAAGCTCTTCTTCAGCGTTTATGTCTGAAACAAAAGGCAGCTTTGTTTTGCTCCGCTCTGTTTGGACAGAAATAGGCTGCATCCCAGGGTTGTATTTAGTGGTGTGTGGTAGGAGAGCAAAAGTAAACCTGAGAAAACATTGCCCAAGTGCTCTGGTTGTGAGAGGAAGGGCTGAATTCACCACCAGGCAGTGGCAGGTGCTGGCTGTGTTTTCCCTCGTGGTTGTTTTTCAGTCCTGTGGCTGACGGAGCAGTTGCAGGGCTCTTACACAGGGCAGATTTCAGATGGGATGTGTTTAGAGGCATCTTGGAAAAAGTGTGTGAAGCCAGCGTTTTCCAGGTGATGTTCAAGGCCCTCTTCCTTCTCCTAAAGAAGATGTTGTCGCCCATTGAGTGATCTCTGTGACATATTTTATTTTTAAGCTGAAAGTCATCATCAGTTGACTTTCTCATTAATATCTGCATTAACAAAGAAGGGTAAAATCAGTAGAAACACTGCGTAGAAAAAATGATGCTATACTTTATATTTTCTTTCAGCATTTAAGATGTACACTAATTTTTCAGCTTTCCAAGTGCTGCTTCTTTTTTTAAAACACACATGGGAGAATTATAACTGCATTAGTTCCTGAGCCGTGGTAGTGCTGAGCAGTCAACACAATTGAGTCATAGGGCCTAAAAGGGGCTCCAAGAGAGCTGGAGAGGGACTTTGGACCAGGGATGGAGGGACAGGACAAGGGGGAAAGGCCTTAAACTGAAGCAGGGCAGAGTTGAATGGGATCTTGGGGAGGAATTGTTCCCTGGGAGGGGGGGCAGGCCCTGGCACAGGGTGCCCAGAGCAGCTGTGGCTGCCCCTGGATCCCTGGCAGTGCCCAAGGCCAGGTTGGACACTGGGGCTTGGAGCAGCCTGGGACAGTGGAAGGTGTCCCTGCCCATGGCAGGGGTGGCACTGGATGATCTTTAATGTTCCTTTCCAACCCAAACCACTCTGTGATTCCGTGATTCCATGAATCTGCAACTTGCCTCTTGTTTAGTGAGACCACAGCACAATTTCAGGAGTTAAATGGCAGGACTAGAAGAAAGCTTGTTAGTAATGAGGTATTGCTAAAGAAACCAAACCCCAGCTAACACCCTCCTTCCCTTGCCAAACAACCTCTTCACATTTAAAGGTATTCCCCATGGCTGAGTTCTTTATTTTGATTTTTGTAACAATTTTTCTCCCTCTGATGAAACACGTTGTAGACATTAAATTAAGGGACAAATATGTCTGTGTCTGCTAGAAAGAAAACTGTGATGCAATTAAAATGCCATTAGGGAACCCTCTGTGGGATGTTAAACCTAAAGACTCTATTCAGAAAGCAAGGCCAAAATTAAAGAGGTGTCTGGTTGCAGATCCTCTGCAGATTTCCCTGTCTTGACTACAGCACCATGGAGACTGAGCTAGTCAGGAGCTGGAAGGTTTTTCCAGTCATGCGTGTGGTATTTTGAATCATGGCTTTGGCAAATGTTCCTTTTTTTTCTTGTGAGCCCTACATAGGAATGTGAATACATTGCATGACATGAAGTGCAACTGAGTGTGGAACAACGATGGCAGTGGAGGTGGGCAGCTCTCCAAGCCTTGGACTGCTTGGACAACAGCAATTAAGAATAGCTTTCCCCCAGAAAATGTGCATTAAGTGCATTTCTGTGTTTCTCAGTTGACTGTGTTTGGAGAGGGAAATGCAGCTCCTTGCAGCCACCAGGATGAACAAGCTCATGACCAAGCCTCCATTCCATGTCTGGAATTAAATCATTAGTGTTTATAATTTCTGGAGAGATGTAAGAGCCTGATTCTATGATAGTGAATATAAACATGTGGTCCATTGAAGCTGGTTGGTGTTTTCAGGCAACTGAAGGAATCAGCACAGTCACTGGGTGGGGGGTGCTGAGTTTTCCAGGCGCTCAAGTCCCAGTTCTCCACTTCATTCCAGGTGATTCTCTGCTGGTGATATTAATAAGGACTGGAATAATAACGGAAGCACACCTTTCTTGTGTGCCTAGGAATTCTCCAGATGACTGCAGCGTGGCAAAAGGAGGGAAGATGGTGAGCAGCTCAGACAGTGTCGGGATGAACTATGGAAACTACATGGAGGAGAAGCACGTTCCACCCCCGAACATGACGACCAATGAACGAAGAGTCATTGTGCCAGCAGGTGAGACCCTCTACACCAAAACTGCAAGCTGGGAAAAAAAAATGCATTTCCCTCAAGTCCACTAAGATTATTTAAGAGGGTTTGGAGAAAAGCAGGATCAGGAGGAAAAGAGCGGCAATTTTTAGGGGTTATGGAGAGAATGGGCTGAGAAGGATCACGGTGAGAACTGTGGTCTGTGAGAACTCCTCAATCTGTTCTTCCCATTTCAGCAGCAGAATGGGCTGATAAAAGGCACTCAGATCTTATCTGACTCCTGTAGCCCCTTTTGGAGGATTTCACCCTGAAGTGGGCAAAAGGAAGAACCACTTCCATTTCTTATCCCTTGGACAAGCTGGGTGCAGGATGTGTGAGAGGGAGAGAAAGCATCACTGTAGCAAGGTTATCTGTGAAAATACCAAAAAGTAGCTTCTGTGGGATCAAACAGGGCATGAAAAGCCTTTATGTGGATTATTCCCTGAGTCTGGGCACCATAAAACATTTTAATAAGCAAACTGACAACTCCACTGCGATGTAAGAGCACAATTGAGAAATTCTTGGTCAGCCTTGGCAGGCTTGGCTGTGGGATTCAGCAGTTAATGGGACAAGAAGGCTGCCTTCTTGTCACTTCTGGCTGCCTTGTCCTCCAAACAAACCTGGGATATTCTGCAGAATAATCAGCATGCCTATTTCCAAATCAAAGCATCATGGCATCTGTGGGTGTTCCTGAATGACAGGACATGCACAGGGTAAAACTCAACACCTGCAGCCAGGAGGGAATGCTTTGCTGCTGGTTCCTCTCCAGCAGAGAGGTGCCCGTCTGAAATATTTCTGCCTCTGCCACGTTGCTTAATATTCTTACAGTTTTTCAGTTGCTTAGACATGCAAGAGTACTGCCTGTGGCCAATTTTGCAAGCTGTGATTATTTCAGTTATTTGTCAAGAAAGGTGTGGACAAATCTGTTGCAGTGTCCTCTGCAATGGTATTGTCAATTCTCTTCTGGACACAGGAGAGAGATGCTCTCAATAATGAGTGTCCTGCCAGCACTGAAATACACAACTTTTGGATGTTCTCCTAAATTATTTTTCTTCCTAGTGTTTGGCACGTTTTTTTTTAAAAGGTCTTTTAGTAATCCTTAGCATGGTTAGCTCAGCAAGGGATTTTTTATTTAGTGTATTCCTGGAGGTGTGTTTGAGTTGGATTTGAGTGACTTTCAAGGAGCAAGATGGTCACAGTCACAGCCTTGATGTTTTGAGGTCACTTAAAGAAATTATTGGGTAAAAATCAGTTGGTTTTGATTAGTGCATAGGCAGTGGGCAGTTCGTGTGGTGAAGTTAGAAGTAAAAAAGAAAAATTCACATTTCCAGCTGTGGTAATTTCCGTTTATCATAAATAAGAAGTGTTTAAAAAAAAGACGTAATCGAAATATTTTGGGAAATTTCCTGGTGTTTGGTTGTTTACTCCAGGCCAAACGGAAGTTTTCAGGGTTCTCTGCTGTAGATGTGGGCAATCCCATCCAGACCCAAGATTTACCACCAGACTTGAATCCCTCCAGGTTCCTGCTTATTTCAGATCAGATGGAGGCATTATTTTAAATGTTTTCTAGTGGAATTCAGGAGGCTTCCATCTCTTTCAGAGCAACCTGAACAACACTGAAAATAAAGGGAATGGCGCTGCAGTTAAGCCATAGAAAAGTTATTTAGGCTGCCATTCATGTCCCAGATTTTCATGTGAGGGGCAGCAGCCAATTGACCTCCATGTGCTCCATTCTCAGCTTTCAGGGTATCACAAAATCACAGAATCATTAGGATGATAAGGTAGAAACTCTTGGAGAATTTGTTCCACCTCAGCTTTAATCTTTTCTCTGCAAAAAGTATAAATTCTTCATGGTGGGAGCTGAGGGACCTTTGTGTTGTTGGTTCCTTACTCAAAACAAGGAAAAGTAGAATGAGAGAGAAGTGGGAAATGAGGAGTTTGGAGGGGAAAAAGTTTAAATTAGAATTAAGGATTCATTCAAAAACGTTTTGCTAGAAATTTGGACTCTTTTTTCCCAGATGGTTGTGCCAATACCTCGGGTATTGAGTAGAAACCCACGCAGGGGTAGCAATGTACAACACAGCAGTCTAGGAAAGAAAATGCAGAGTATTTTAACATTCTAGTTAATATTATTAACTAGGGACCCACTCTAGTTTGTGAAATAGGTGCCCAGATCTGTGAGTGCCTACTTAGCCTACACCCAAGAAGGATTCCTTCAGACATGGGTGGAAATTTCACTTGAATAAAGATAAGGATTCAGCAGAGAGTTTTGAAAATTGTTCAGCTACAGCTTGCAGTGCTGTCAGTGGCCATAAATTCTGTTAATCTGGGGCTAAAAATGCCTGAAAACAATGAGGCAGAAGAGCTGAGTGGGAGAAGGAGCTCACTCAGCAGCACAGGGTTTGTCATTAACACTCAGAGCTCACAGCTCTCCGCAGTTGCTCTCCCTTGCACCCAGCGCGCCAAATTAATTCCTCCAGCGGTCAGTGAAGAGGGGATTATTTTGCACTGGCCCAGTGCCTCAGCAATTCCCCTTCCCTGCCTAATTCTGTGCTCTGTGGCCCCCGCAGACCCCACGCTGTGGAGCACAGACCACGTGCGCCAGTGGCTGGAGTGGGCGGTGAAGGAGTACGGGCTGCCGGACGTGGACATCCTGCTCTTCCAGAACATCGACGGCAAGGAGCTCTGCAAGATGACCAAGGATGACTTCCAGAGGCTCACCCCCAGCTACAATGCAGACATCCTCCTATCACACCTACACTACCTCAGAGAGAGTAAGCCAGCCCTCGGTCGTGTCTGCGGGCAATCCTAAATTTGTTGCTGTGGATAGTTGGGTTTTCAAATGTCTGCTGCAAATGTTGCTGCTCCTGAGAACGTAATAGGGAGCCCAACCCAAATCCTGTTGAGTTTGATGGAAAGATTCCCGTTAATTTCACTCATGTTTATCAAAGAGAAGGATTAGGGACTCTTTTCTACGTATCCATCTCAGAGAAAAATCGAGTTGAAGCTCACCGTATTCGTCACATGGGGTTCAGTGCTAATGTTTTTTCTGGTCACATACTCCTTTCTTTCCATTTTAACTAAACAAGAGTGCAAACATTGATTCATAAAGTGAATTCCAGGCATGATTCTAAGGACTGGCAGCAGTTTGCTGTACTCTGGATAGGATCGGGAAGATTTAACTGAATTGAATTTGGAAAAAAAAAAAAATTCTGTAAATTCGTGGAAGAAAAGGAACAGTCCCTGAAGTCCAAATGAAGATTAATTGTAGTGCATGGCTAGAATTTCGATGGGAAAAAAGGGACTAGGGATTACCTGGATTGAGGGCTTTCACAGTTAAGCTTGAGGAAAATTGGCCTTAGTTTAAAGAAGTTAAAATGAACATGGTTTTTAGAGAAAAAACCACCAAGCATTGCAACACCAGTGCGGTGCAGTCTCCTCCACACGCACACTGTCAATAACCAGCCAGAAATTCTGTGCATTCATAATCATAAATTATGATATTGGATACATGAATGCCCTAATTTACCCTGTAGCCCACACACCTCCCTCCAAACTGCAGGCTGTTGAGATAGGCTCGCATTCAGGCAATCCTGTCAGGGGAAAATATGGTTTAAAAAAAAAATTCACGATCTTTTTTACATTTTGGTGTTGCTTTTTGTTTTGTTTTGTAGCTCCTCTTCCACATTTGACTTCAGATGATGTTGATAAGGCCTTACAAAACTCTCCACGGTTAATGCATGCTAGAAACACAGGTAATGCTGGCACTGCTCCCACTGCTGTAGGTCATCTTCTAAAAGCACAGGATTCCTTTCCATGGGCTGCTTGCTAAAAAATGGAAGTGGTAAATCAGGAGAGAGACGAGAGAATCCTCTCCCTGCTGTCTGTGTGTTTTCTGCACAGGCACACAGAGAAAAGGTGAGATCACGCAGGGCCAGATGGTGCAAAAATGGTGCAAAAGTTTCTTGTGTCCCGCAAGACAGCGGGGTCCCTGACACAGGATAAACTGCAGGTTTGGGGCCTTTCACCTGAGGATTTTTTTGGTCCTTCTGTCTCATTGTGCTGTCAGATCTACTCCTAGGATCCCTAGAAGCTTCTTGGAGCTCCAAAGTGCTTTGGGCTCTGGGGAATGGGGGCGTCCCCCCATCCCGTGCCGTAAATATTGTGTAAATCAATAAAACTGCTCCTTAGGCAGTTAGCTCATCTCATTTTCTAGTTATGAGGGACTTGAGCTGGAAATTCCACTAAGGCTGGTGCTCTAATCACCACAAAGTCTGATCTGAATGTAAAATGATTTCTGTTGATATTCACCCTTCTGTTAATTTGGCCCAGGGAAGTGTTGAGTGTAGGCAGGAGAACGACACATGCCTCGTCTGTCTTTCAGGATGCCACTTAAAAATATTTATGAAAATAATTCAGAATCTATTTTAACTTGCTCTGGCAGTTGTGCAACAGAGGATGGCATGGAACTGTACAAATAATGTGGTTTATATCCCTACAAAAGACGTTTGGAATATTGCATGATCATGCCTGAGGGTATTAGTTACCTACAGTGACCAGAAATAACAATTCTCTATGAGAAAGGAAAAAGATAATACAAAGGATAATGCAAAAGAAAAAAAAAAAAAAGAAAACAAAACTTGGATTGCAATGCTTCTTTCATATTTTATTTAGGTTTTTCACTCTGAGTGAGTTTCATAGCAAAATTCACCGGATTAGAAGATTTTTCATTGAGATTAGAGGTTTGCCACTGGTCATAGTGGAAAACAAAGTCCTGCCATGGGCTCTAGGCCTGCTGCAAACCCCATTAAAGGCAACAAAAAATTTTCCATTTACTTTGATGTGGTTTGGAATAAGATTTAAGTCTTTCTAAAAAGATAGATAGACTTGATGGTCCTTTCCATCTCTGGCTTTAGAGATTCTAATTTGCCAAGCAGCTCCCACTTACAGATATCCAAGTGTTGTTCAGCAGTTCTGTGTGTTATCTTTTTCTCTATGTGTGCACTGACAGTGATATTCTGAAATTCATTTTCACCAAAATGAGATTATCTTTCATTGGGGAGTGTAAATAATACCGTGCTGATCATCAGCATACGGAAAATTAGTTGTTCAATTTTCAGTGGACCACAAAAGAGTTGGAAAAAAGTTCTTGAAATCAGCAGTAATTGACTTTTTTGATGTTCCTGGAGAAGGTCAGTAGAAGTCCATTGGTGTAGTCAGAGCCAATTTCAATGCCTGAGAAAAGGGAGATTCCATTTCCTACATCAAGCTCAATATTCTTCCTTTTTTTTTTGCTCTGAGGAAGATGAGTGAGGTTTCTGAGGTCCTGTTGACTTTCTGAGGGTCTGACCCGAAAGTCTCTGTTGAAAATACAAACCTTTCTGGGAATGCACTGATGAAGGCAAAGAGGTTTTATTTGAGAGAATACAAAGCCACCTGCCCAGGTGGAGGTGGTTGTGGGAGAAGGACTTCCTGAACTTGACTGTCTCCTTCTGAAAACAGATTTTGCACAGGCTTTTATCCCATAAATTGAATGGATTTACACAGGTGTAAAGATGATTAGAATGAACTTTTATATATAACAGTCCTAAGGCAGAAGTCAGTTATTCAGAGTCTTCGTTCATTCACTCTACAGGAGGGAAAATATTGGTGGATTTAGGAACTGTGGAAATGCATCTTGAGGTGTTATGTCCTTTTCTTTCTCTTCAGGAGGTGCCACTTTTATTTTTCCAAACACATCCGTTTATCCAGAAGCAGCACAAAGAATTACAACCAGGCCAGGTATGAACAATGACCACCTACTCATTTCATCTCTTGAAATACCTCATTCTTTTTCTCCTTCATCTCCCCGTCCATAAATACGAGGCTCTATTTTGGACACACACGTTATACACTGATATCACACGTATGTGTGTCCATATAATTGTGTAGAGTGAAATAATTAAATAGAGCAGTTTGATAAGTCCATTTCATCCACAAATCTCTTTCTTTGAAGCAAATGTATTAACTTTTTAAAGCACCAGGGAATCAGAAACCTGAGCTCTGTTCCCTGGTTCTGTTGCACTGTCCCAGCACAGTCACTTGTCGATGCCCTTCGGCTCTCTGTTTGTAAAATGGGGTTAAAATTCCCTTTTTTTTTTTTAAGTCTGCTGTGGAAAAATACTATAAAAAGGCAGGATTCATGCTTCTCCTGCTATCTGTGTTTTATTTGTGTTTGAGGCCAGCAAAACCCACAACAATCTGATTGTGAGTTTAAGAGTCTTAAATAAGTAAAGTCAAAACATAAGGAAGTTCTTAATGCTCAAAATTCTGAAGCCTGTGAAGATGTTGTGGATGTGCTGATTTGTGAAAGGCTAATGGGAATAATTAAAGAAGGTGAGGACATGGCTATGAAGCCAAAGATTTTCTTTTTATCACCCTTCACCACAAAAAGTGCTGGAAAAGTGCCTAATCTGGACATTTGCTTTTGCAGTAATGAGTGCAGAGTACTAAGGGACATCAGGAGGAGTCGCAGCAAAATACTGAATTTGAAGGAAATCCATTACTGAGCCAGAGGCATAAATCCATATAAATTCTGGAGGGACATGCACTGGAATTGGTTCAGCTCTGGTCCAAAGATACATTCTCACATTAGAAAGAGGGGGTTTTGAACAACAATTACATTATTTGTGCTCTAGGGTAGAATCCAGGATAGCACATTCAAGAAACTATTTTATAGACCCTTGTATACATGTATAAATGCATGTCTATAGATTTCTAAAGTGATAATTAGACAAGAGAGATAAGGAAACAACTGCCAGGCCATGACATCAACAAATGCAACCTGTTTGGATCCTTGGAAATCAAACTCTGCTAGATTTGTTTGTTTATATTAGTGGCTAAAAAGGGAACAGCTGATCCAATGCCTACAGTTTGGCTTTCATAGGGTGTTTACCAAAATGTCCCACCACTATTTACAATAGAATTTAAATCAGCCTATCATAAGAAACAAATCAGGAGCTGGTTAATTAGCCTGTCACCAATAATGGACATCTTAAGTTAAGTTGGGAGTGTTCAGCCCAGGGAAGAGTGGGGTGACCTCACTGTGGCATGAAGGAGCCCACAGGAAACGTGGAGAGAGACAATTTCCAAGGGCTGCAGGGCCAGGAGCCAGGGAATGGCTTCCCAGTGCCAGAGGGCAGGGCTGGATGGGATCTTGGGAAGGAAGTGTTCCCTGGGAGGGTGGGCAGGCCCTGGCACAGGGTGCCCAGAGCAGCTGTGGCTGCCCCTGGATCCCTGGCAGTGCCCAAGGCCAGGTTGGACATTGGGGCTTGGAGCAGCCTGGGACAGTGGAAGGTGTCCCTGCCCATGGCAGGGGGTGGAACTGGATGATCTTTAAGTTCCCTTCCAATCCAAACCATTCTGTGATTAAACCCAGAGATTCCTCTACAGGATTCCTGTCCAGGTACCCAGGAATCTCATTAGGGAGAGAGATTCTCTCTCTCATGTTCCCTATGAAGAAGGGCTTGGCAATATGTTAACAGCTGAACCTGCTAGCTGATAAATGCAGCACAAGGCAGCAGTTATTTGCATATCTCACTGATTCCAAATTAGCCCCCTTCACTCATGGAGGAACAACTTAACACAGTCATCTTTATTTATGGCACAGTGACAGCCACTGCTCTGCTCGTGGGCCAGAGTGAAAAATGTGAACAAATGAAGAGCCACGGTGGAGAATCACATGGGAAATGTGGCTGTGCCATTAAATACCCCAGCAGTGTGGCCTTGCATGGAAGGCTGTGTCAATCATCCCTTATCAAAAAGGCTCTTTGCAGAATTTGGAGGTGCTTAGAAACGCCTGGGAAAGCCATGGGAATATGGAAAAAATCTTTGGAGCGTGTTGTGAGATACGGGGGTTTGAAATTGTTCAAATCACGGTGTGGGGCTGAGGAAACGTGATGTAATTATCAAATTAAAGAGCACCTGCTTAGTGTCAGGTTAAAGAGAAGGGATACTGCAAATAAATTAAACATTTTTTTGAAACATTAAAGCAGACTGTGGCACCCAGGAGCTCTCAGTGGCACTGGGGAATGTCAACACAAACAGGGATGAGACAACAAAGCAGAACTACAGAAACAATTACCGAACAGAAATCCAGAGGCCCCAAACTCTCAGTAATTCCCAGCAGAAGTGAACATGCAACATAAGACCAGAGGGACCTTTTCCTGCAGGAAAAGCTATGGCAATGGAGAGTATTTCAGGCAAAGGCTGGAATGACTTTTTTCCACTAGACTTGAATGAAAACTGGGATTTTTTGTTCTCTGACAAGGTCCATGATTGCCATATTTGTTTCATCCTATGTGTGATGGAAAAATAAAATATTATTTTTTTCTAAAGGAAAAGGTCCTCAACCACATAGCAGACATGGGGAGCTCCTTCATTTCAGTTTTTTTATCTAACTCACGTTTAAAATGACACTTCTGAAACAAAATGCTTTGTGTCAGCATCTTTCTGTGTTCACACAATTACTTGTGGGATTACAGTTTGATTTTAGGGCGTCCCTGTTCTGTGTAGAAAGAAAAATTTTCTACAAAAAAACCTAATGATTTTGGAAGCATTGTTTTATTTTATCTTTTACAATTGGAAGTTGATGGATGCCTTCAAAGTCAGAATTTTTATTCAGAAAGGGAGGGGGGATTGCAGAAATTCAGTTTTCTTTCAGGAAACTGTTTTGTTGGCTTTTTCTGTGGCCTTCCTTTGAGTTAAATGTCACGTTTCAACCAGAGTCCAAAGAAGCTTTCCCATAACAAAGCACTGTTCATGTGAGAGCAGAAGCAGACCCTGGGGACAATCACTTGATGACATGAAAAAGGTCAGAAATGAGGAGGTGGTGGGGGGGGAATAAATAACATCCAGTGGGAATGAGCCAGATCCTGGGGTGCAGTTCTGGAGAGAGTAATTAAGCACTGCCATTGTTAAGGCACTACAATAGAAAATGGGAAATGAGCAGGGCTTGCAGTGGCAAAGGAGGGTTTCTCCAGTCACCTTTACAACAGAACATGAGGTTTCAGTGACAGGAACACAATGAGGCTCTCAGCAGCTCAGGGACACCTGGTTGGGGTTTGTCTCTCCCAAACAGGAGCATTCCCATCAGGGATCTGTCCAAGATAAGGACATGTTGTGCTGATATCTCATGGACCAGAACAGATCTCCTTACATGGAATAACAACGTGTTTATCAAGGCACGGTGCTGAACTGAGAGTGAAGCTGGAACTTTGCTCTATTTCAAGAAAAGCTGATAACTGGGTTTTTCTTTCCGTGGAGAGGGCGTCGTCAAAAGATCGTCTTGTGCTGTGTTGAGTTAAAAGGCAAAACATCTTTCTCACTGTACTGAATTTGTACCAAATGTGTTTCGAGTGCCACCGAGTACAAGCACACACAGCATCTGCCAGTCCTCTCAGGGCACAGGTGTCTGAGAATTTGGAGATCCAAAAATAGGAAAAAGACAGTTGAGGAGAGGAGAGAGGAGAGAGGAGAGAGGAGAGAAAGAAGGAAGGAGAAAGGAGATGAGATTGTTGGTGGAGTTGTGGTTGGGACAGCATCTTTTTGGGCAGGGAATGAAAAAACTGGAAGGAAAAAATAGGTTACTTATGTCACCAGAATCTGCCTGGCAAGGGAATCTAGAGAGGAGGTAGAGAACCTGCCATGGAGGTAGGGAACTGGCCAGGCAAGGCAGGACTGCACAAGAGACATGCAGGCCCCCCACAGCTGAGCCCCCTCTGTACAGACAGAGCTCAGAACCCTCTGGAATTATGACCAGAGTAATTCTGGATTTTTTTCAGCAGTGTTGATCTCAGCCTGGGCAGGACATCTGCAGTGATTCACCTGGACACCAGTGTTCTGCTCAGAGATGAGCACCTGCACCATTCACATTATTTTCTCTGAGGCTGTGGAGTAATTCTCAAAAAATCAGGGATACAAGGTTATTCATTAGGAAAATGCAGTACGAGGATCAGTTGCAAACCTCAGCAAAAGCAAAGGTTTTGAAGTGTAGGATTCTGGGAGGTGGCAGTGCTGGCAGTGCCAAACAGACTAAATAAGTTGAAGGCAATTTGGTTGTGCATTTCACACTTTACACTCCATTTCCATGCAATGCTGCTTCTCCCAGTGCTTGGAAAGGGGCAGATCTGCCTTGCACAGAGCCAGTCTGGGGCTGTTTCTTTGCTTTCTAACTGGTTTCATTTCCAAACCTGAATTCTGGAATAAAGCACAAGTAGTGTTGAGAGCCGAGACATCTGCACCAACTTAGTTCCACCAGGTGGGCACTGCTGCCTTCCTGAGATCTTGGAAGTTACATAAGTCTCTGATTTTGGCAGTAATTTTAGTTAATGTGTTAAAGTCAGCTGTGGAAAAGCACAGGAAACTGCCAAAGATTTCTAAGGGTAAACCAAACATTTGAATTTGCTGCATTTGCTTCATGAAGAAAGCTTTTATGGTTTTAGTTTTTTCTCTTTTTTTGTTACATGCCAAAGCACTGAAATAAAATAGAAGTAACAAGCAAATGAAAGAAAGGGAAATGAAAATTTAGATGCGTAAATTTAAGGAGCTTGTCCCAAGAAACAGAAAGGAATAAATCAACTAAAGCCTGTCTTCTTACAAGGAAATACTGCTAATGCTGAATTTGGGAGGGTTTATGCATAAAATGAGCTCTTGGGTGACTTTTCCTGCAAGATTCCAGCACAGATTATCCATGATGTCAGTGTGTGCCATTCCTTGGTATCCTGGGCTGAGGAAGGGGACTAAAGGGAGTATCTTGAACCTTTGGAAGTGATGAACTCCATGTTGTCTCTAAAGATTCTTTGCACCACCTATTTCAGTGCAGACTTTTGGCAAGAACAGGCTCCTCTACAGAGCAGTGCAGAGCACAAGGTGGTACTGTTGTTTTTAGAGACAATAAAGGTTTCAACGAAGAATTCCCTGCCTGTTTCAGTAATTTTCCAAATCCTGAGTCCCTCCTAAACCTGCCCTTTCTGGACACAACCACTTTAG
Organism: Oreocharis arfaki; assembly: GCA_013398015.1. Taxonomy (NCBI): domain Eukaryota; kingdom Metazoa; phylum Chordata; class Aves; order Passeriformes; family Paramythiidae; genus Oreocharis; species Oreocharis arfaki. The sequence continues at coordinate 394,680 of VZRR01000515.1, forward strand.
GCCATATCTGCATGAATAGGTGTCCTTTTCTTTCCCAGATTTGCCTTATGAGCTAGCCAGGAGATCAGCATGGACGAGTCACAGCCACCCTAGCCCTCAGTCAAAAGGTAAAAGCATCTGCACAGCTGGGGAAACACGGATTAGACTCCAAAGGGAATTCTAGGAGCTCTGGAGGGGTTTAATCCGTGCCTTTTTGGAAAGCCAATTGTATGGGCAGTTCTGGGAGGTGTCACTGGGCAGCCACATCCTTCCTTGAACTCAAACTTCACCAAACCCATCACCATAGAGCCTTTAAAAGCCTTTTATGAGCTTTAAATCCTGTTGTGTCTATCCTGGAGCAGAGAGCAGCAGGAGTTCCAGGCCTAGGGATCTCTCATAGGTTTGGTGAACAACTTCCTAACTGGAAAAATAACTACATGGGTTTTTTTTTTTTCCATTTTCAGCTACTCAGCCATCATCCTCAACAGTTCCCAAAACAGAAGACCAGCGTCCTCAGTTAGGTGGGTGTCCTTTGGTTTGCATTCTGCCTGGGTTTGCTGAACATGATGAGAAGGGCAGCTCTCACCTACCAGCCAGACTGCACAATCTGGTTCAGACCCCTCCAGCTGGAGCCCACTAAAACCCCACATGTGTATGGGGTTGGCTCTGCAGATGGATTTGGCATGAATGTAACGTTTAAAGGCAGAGACAACCTTGCAGAGTGAAAATGCTATTAAAAAAAATCTGTCTACAGTTTGGGTGCAAAGGTGGAAGGCAGAGGTGTCCAAAGACCCCAGCAGCTGAAATGCCAACAGCAGGAAAATGTGCATGAGCCAGAAAAAAGGGCATGGATTACAGCCTACAGAAACCCATCTGAATTTGGCTCCTGAAACATAACAGGAATGTTAGAGTGATTCTCAGTCTGTTAGGAAACTGAGGAGAAAGTAGAAGTTTATGGGTTTGTAGAGTAGTGGTTTAGCAAAATGGGAGCCTTTTGTGTTTTCAAAGCAGCAAATCCATGGGGTGGGACCTAATCCCTTATTGCAAATTCAGCTGTATTTTGGGCAGGTAGCTGGAGAGCACTACAAAGGTCCTGAGTCAGTCGTGGCTTTTGTTAACAGCTAAAGGTTAGAAGGAGGAAATAAAAGAGATTTAGAGGATATTCTTAGCTCAGAAGACTCTGAGCCAGTTTTTATCACATGGATTTTAAATCATCATTCTGGTTTTTGTTATAACTAAACAAGACTGTGCATGAATAGGTCTTATTAACTCCTGCACAGACTGCCTGGGAAGTATTACACTGATTTTTGCCCAAACAGTGTTTTATCTAATCTGGCCTTCCAACCACAAGAATCTTCCCAGAAATATACTGATGATTTATGTAAGTCCTGAGGACCATTTAATGGCTGTGTGTGAGCTGCACAGATTATTTAAATGTGTAAGGAATGTAACCTGATTGTCTTGTTGGCTGTAAAAGTGACAGGGTCACTCAGTGCTTGCAGCCCGTCGCTTTGGCTTTGGTCCTGCTGTCACAGCCTCCCCTTTTTCCTTGTTGGACTTCAGGCCAAGCTAAGTTTTCATTTCCAGAGGGAATTCCTTGAGGGAAATACTGAGATGCTACAGGCACTGCAGGGCTGACAGAGGCACTTCTGAAAACCCCAGTTGCAGGGTTAACACATGGGATCCCTCACTTGGAGTCCAGTTACAAAGGAAAATCACAGAATCATGGAATCACTGAGGTTGGGAAAGACCTCCAAGGTCATCGAGTCCAAGCTGTGACCCATTCCCACCTTGTCACCAGCCCAGAGCACTGAGTGCCACATCCAGGCCTTCCTTGGACACCTCCAGGGATGGGGATTCCACCACCAGGACGCTTCGTAACAAAGTTTACATTCCAAATATGTACATCTGCATTTAATACATAACAAAAGGCAAATGTACATCCTTGCACACCGAGTTTGAAAGGAAAACATGCAAATATTGCCATGCAGAGAGGGGAAACTGCTTAGGTGTTGGACCTGCTGTCCCATCAGGCAGTGCCCACTGCTCCTTGCCAGGTTAAACAATAATACCTAAAATATTTGGCTTCACTGTTGCATGACTTTAAATCTTTCTCTCACAATTTTGTAGATCCATATCAGATTCTCGGACCGACCAGCAGCCGACTTGCAAATCCAGGTGAGAAGGGGTTTTGCTGATGTAGGAGGTTTTCCTTTCACTGCTGAGTGTCCCCACTCCAGCTTTAAGACCAGACCTGGGAGTTGATGTCAGTGATTTTCCCACTCTTCAGTGTGGCTCAGCGGGAGCTGATGATACCCAGTGTTACTCAGACCTAATCACACAGGGGTGGGACTGAGGGATCTTAAAATCATTAAGGTTGGAAAAGACCTCGAAGAGCCCAACCTTTGAAGCTGGAGTTCACTTCAGTTGCCTGAACATCAGGATTTGGTTAAAGGGGTGTAATAGACCCCATCTGGTCTCCAGTTACCCTTCCAGAAGGGTGCAAATCTCTTACCAATCTTCATCAGATGTGTCCCAGATTCTGTTAATCCACGACACAGTATCACACTGGCCTTGATGAATACAGAATTTTGGGATGAATAACCCAAGCCAGCAGAAATATATAGGAAAAAGAAAACAAAAAGCAGGAAAGTATGATCTGTTGGAAAAGAATAACTGGGTTAAACACTTCAGGAATGTTCCCCCACCTCAAGAAGGCAACAGGGTGCATTGCGGATAGGGATGCGTAGCTTAGAAGAGAATCACAGCCTCACAGAATCATTCAGGTTGGAAAACACCTCAAGGATCATCGAGTCCAACCTTTGGCATGTTTTTGCTAAAGACAAGGGATCTGTTGGGTGATTTAGGAGCTCTGATGGGGAATTGTGCAGATTTCACTGCTCTGAATCCGCAGGCCACGCTGTGGCTGTACAGCACCATGATCAACACCACAACCCACCACCAGGGACTGACACTGTGTGTTCCACTTGTGTCCCCTGCCTGGACAGTCCCAGGGCACAGCATTCCTTGTTCCACACGGATCTCCTCAGCTCCCACTGACCGTGGTTCTTTTTACAACAACCTGTGGCTTTTCAAGGCCTGAAATTGGCAAAATGCTGATCCGTTTCCTTTCTCTTTCTCCCAAGTGACATCGAGCACAGTTCTAGATTAGCTGGCTTTCTAAACAGTTTTGTGTGGCAGAGGAAAGTAATTAAGTAGGTGTTAAGAACAGGATTTTCCAAATGGCCTGAGGCGGTGGGGGTTTCCAGGCACCACTGGTCTTAACTGGAAGTGGAGGCCTACATGCCTTTAATTTGTTCATAAATCATGGCTTTTCAAATTTTATCAAGTGTCCATTTGGTAGACTTCATTACTGTGGATGACACGAACACGATCTGGATTGGGATGCTTTTTTAACGTTCGGATGTGGAATTCCTCCACGCCATCGTTCCTGTGCTTTCACATGTTTTGTGTGTTTATAAATGGGTGGAATTGCTCTCTCATTAAAAGGAAATTGACAGCAACCATTTATTTTCATAGGACTATATATTACATTTGGAAGGCAAGTGTTTATGTTAGAACATATGTTGGATTGCTTATTCCAGAATTTGTGTTTTGTCCAGTGCTGAACTGTTTATTGATTTTCAAAGCCTAATCCTCTTGTTATGTTTCGTGTATTAAAACTTGCATGCCTGGCTCATACCATGGATTCTTTTGTTTGTTTGTTTATTTAATGCATGTTAATGGAACAGAAGAAATTCATTAAGGCCAGTTTGGATAAATACAATTTAAATGAATATGGGTTTCAGTTGCACTGAAGTATAAACTGCTAATGGGTTTCAGATGCTGCTCTAGCTCGATATTGTAATTGCTACTATAAGCTTTCTAAAGAAAAGCTTGTTTATTATACCCACATAGCTGGTTTGGATTAAAAAAAAGAAACTGAACCAATTCCTGGTCAGAGATGTAGTTCAGAGTTAGCACATCCAGGCTGGTTGGCAAATTCTGCTGACACTGTGCTTGTGAAACAGATTGCGTCGCAAGCTGCTTCAGCTGCTTTTTGCATCATTTCAGTGCTGCTTTGTTAAGAAATGCTAAGCTTCTAACATGACTGTCAGTGGCAAGGCCCTTTGAAATCTACTTTCACTTGTCTAAAATGGTCAAATTTCTTTGCCCTACCTCACTTTTGCAAAGTTTATGGCAGACTTAACTATTTTCTTTTTGCGGTGGAATTGGCTGAGAGTGAGAAAAATACAACAGCAACATTTTATGTCTTAATGTAAAATAACCATTTAAACTCACTTGAAGCAGAATGATGACAAGTATGTATTTTATGGACCTTTTCACTGTTCTTGCAATTGTTTTGCCCTCTGCTTGTGTGCAGTGCAACAGCAAGCTAATAAGTTTCCGTTCTGCATTTCCCCAAATGCTGCAAAGGGATGATATGGTTTGGCACGGGCCCAGCTTGCTCTAAACTTCTCCATTTTGTGTGGGCTCATTCCATAGCAGAGAACATTTAGTTGCAACATAATGCTGTGAGAACAAGCAGAACGTTACGCAAGTGAAAGCTGTTTGTGCTGAACTTTGGAGATTAGTTTCCTAAATGAGCGCCGTATTATTTCCCCATCAATTGTCTGCGCTGAATGACATTAGGTAACAATTAAGTCCCCATGGAATGGCATTCTGCCACTCACACGAGGGAAAACACAACACGTTGCAATTATCCCTGCTCTTTAGGGTTTCGTGAGACAGTCCTGGGACAAGGGGGACTGGTTCATAGTAAGAATTAGGAGCCAACATCACAACATTTCCTAATGGGGTCCTCAGGGAGCGCCTGCAGCGTTGATGCCTCGACATTATTAATGCTCCCCCTGACATTCCCGCTTTGTTCCTCCCCGCAGGGAGCGGGCAGATCCAGCTGTGGCAGTTCCTGCTGGAGCTGCTGTCGGACAGCTCCAACTCCAACTGCATCACCTGGGAGGGCACCAACGGCGAGTTCAAGATGACGGACCCCGACGAGGTGGCGCGGCGCTGGGGCGAGCGCAAGAGCAAGCCCAACATGAACTACGACAAGCTCAGCCGCGCCCTGCGCTACTACTACGACAAGAACATCATGACCAAGGTGCACGGCAAGCGCTACGCCTACAAATTCGACTTCCACGGCATCGCCCAGGCCCTGCAGCCGCACCCCCCGGAGTCGTCCATGTACAAGTACCCGTCGGACCTGCCCTACATGAGCTCGTACCACGCGCACCCGCAGAAGATGAACTTTGTAGCTCCCCACCCCCCAGCCCTGCCCGTAACATCGTCCAGCTTTTTTGCTGCCCCCAATCCGTACTGGAATTCGCCGACCGGAGGGATCTACCCCAACACCAGGCTGCCAGCTGCTCATATGCCTTCTCATCTTGGCACCTACTACTAAGTGGGGCGGGCGAGTAAACACCAGGCGAAGCAGAGACGTTTCTCGCTGGGATTCGGTCCCTGAGGAATCGCGATGAACTCTGTTGGAGTACTCGAATTAAAAGTGCCTAAAGAGACAAGTGAAGGTTTGGCTGGGAAAAAAAAAAAAAACAACAAAACCAAACAAAAAACGTGTTAAAAATAGGTGTCAAAAAGACTCTCTGTAGTAGGGATTTAAAAGGAAATATCCAAGAAGTATTAAGATACTAAAATGTAATGTATATGGGCATCGACTCTATGGACCAAACAACAATAGACTATTGTAGGTAGAAGCATGAAATGATAAGGAAAACCTACGGAAGCTGGTGGTCTTAAAAAGTTGATAAGCTTGTGTGTAAAGTTTGATATCATGCTAGTGCAAAACTGGGACTATACTACAGCAATATAAGGATAAGTCTATAGTGACCTAACGTGCAGTATATGGATCATTACAAAGAGAGGGGAAAAGAAGGGAAAAAAAAAAGGAAAAAAAAAAGCCTATCTGTATTTAAAAAATAGAAACATATCAACAGAAGAGACTGGTTAGTGTGGAAGCTGATTTGGAATAGAACAGCAGTGTTGTGGTTAAAATCAAACGAGATCCATTCATCAGAGCGAATCAGCTGCTCAAACTGTGAAGACAATCCAAACTTTCAGATTCTTTGACAGTTTTACAGGAACCCTGAGCCAAACGTGGGAAATGAGAATGTGCTGGAGGGCAAGTGTATGATTGTAGATCAGAGGCCTGCACCTGGCAGAGGAAGCAGGAAGGAGAAAGAGGAGGATGAAGGTGGTGAGAAGGGGAGGAAAGAAACTTCTTGACCAGTAGAGACTGAAAAGACTGAAAACTTTGTAGTGTTGGGACTATGAAGAAACATTTGTTTGGACTTGTGAAACATATTGCTCAGTATTATACCATTCCCAGTATTTCAGGAGGAACAGACTTGACTTAGTAGTAATAAAAAGTGGTAAAAAGGGAAAAGCAGAAGGAGCGAGAAATCAGAATATGCATCTCTTTTTTTTTTTAGGGAAGAAAAAAAAAACCAAAACTGGAATTGTGTTTGATATTTAAAATTTGCCAGTTAGAACCTCATCATTACTAAGGGAGTTTGTTTTCTATTGGTTAGAGCGAGAGACAACCCTTGAGTGCCAAAATCAGAAATCACCTGAGTATTTTTGTTAGGCGGGCGCCAGTTTTTCTTATCGAGTCGCGAACGCTGTGCGTTTGTCAGAATGAAGTATACAAGTTCAATGTTATTTTTTTTTCCTTTTTATATAATTATTATATAACTTATGCATTTATACACTACGAGTTGATCTCGGCCAACCAAAGACACACACACACACACACACACAAGAAAAAAAAAAAAGAAAGGACAATCCAAAAAAAAAACTATCGTGGCCTTGAATTTTAACTCTGTATGCTTAATGTTTACATTATGAACATATTAGTCCTTAGATTGCAGAATGTATGTAATAAAATAAGCTTGGCCTAGCATGGCAATTCAGATTGACACTGTGGTTTGCATTTGTATTTGCATTTTCTGTGCGGGACACCTGTATCAGAGCTGCTACTCACCAGATTAAAATAGGCCGGGCTTTTTGGGTTGTGAAAATGCAGGAGCAAACAGCCTGAGTTTGAAGTGCACAGGTGCTGCGTATCTTCTTTTCCAGACCGTTCTGCTAAAACACTTCCAGCCCTTCCTTAACAGTGCCTTGCCATTCCTGTGCTGGGCTTCTCTGGCCCAGAGATTGCAACCATCCCCAATTAATTCATCGACAGCTCCATGCCCAAGACTGGAAACGAAGCCTAAGGGAGGCCTCTAAGGAAGAGTATTGATACTCAGAAATTATCTTTTGTTGCCATCAAGTTATGCTGCAGAATCTCAGCCTGAGATATATCTTCCTGCGGAATCGTGTGTTGAATTACCGTGCCCCCTTGCCCTTAATACATTCTGTATCATTATTAGTAAATAAAGTGAATAATGAATAATTTCCATTATTCCCCGCTTTAGAATGGAGTGTACGGCAGCTTGTTCATTTGTCATGGCAGTCCATCCTGGCTGTTTACAAAGGGCAGGAGTTTTTATTTTTCTCTTGTAGCTTTAGAGGCTTCCCACTCTGTACCCTGGGCCCCAGAACTGCATCTGGTGACTACTGGCATCACTCCATTCTTTCCCAACACCATCTGAAGAACTGGTGTTGAAAATCAGCCCTGACATTTATGAGTGGATCTCCACAGTGTTTCTCTGTATCTCTCCTTTTTGCTGTTCTTTTGTCTCTTTCTTCCCAGGCAAAACGGGTGTGGTTTCAGGTTTTATAGGAAATGTTCTGCATATCCTTTTTTTTGGGGAGCAGTGGGAACCAACTCACCAGGCCCCTGTGCTAGGGGTGCCTTGGTGGCAGTTTATAAGCACAGGATTGTGTTACCAGTGTGTGAGACCTGAGCAGGGAAATAAGCACTGAAAGTCTGTATTTAAAAAAAAAAAAAAAAAAA
>VZRR01000515.1:406394-451689 GCA_013398015.1 Oreocharis arfaki
GGGGGGGTGGATTTTTTTTTTAATTCTTCCAGCGTATGCTGAGGGTAAATCCAGGAAATGTGTGGAAGGTCCTTGGACATTGTGATGGGCTCATATCCTGGCACAGAAACACAGCTCATAGCCTGGCTACCCAAGGGACTGGGGTGTCTGAATGGCTGCTGGTTACAGGTATGGAAAGGTCCAAGTGCCTCTGCATAGCTATAACCTCCCACCACAGGTTTCCAAGGAAAAAGACAGAAAATTCGGACTCCAGCAAGTGGCACACAGCCTTTGGAGGAGGGTTTGATTCTCAAAACACTTGTGAAAATTATCTTGGCTGTTCCTGGAAGATTAAAGTGCAGGAAGGTGGCAGGAGAGGGGACATACAGCCAAGGATGCAGGGAAATTAAAGAGCTTTTGTCAGCAGGGCTTGGGAAGGGGAAGGAAAAATAGGAGAAAGAGGCAAAAACAGAGACGTAAAGAAGAAGAAAAAGGGTTCTGAAGTGCTGTCAGAGGGGTAGTGAAGGGCCACGACCCTGACACCTTATTAACAATTTATGGAAAGGGGTGGAAGCAGAGTTTAAGACATCCTTGCAGGGGTTGCTTGGTGCTGCTGGAGCTGATTTGATGATGGTGACACGAGGTCAGCTCTGAGCTGTCAGCGAACAGGGAGCCAACCAGAGCATCCAAACATGGGCTGACAACACGAGGGCAGCAACCAGGGAGGTTGACTTAGCTCAACCTCCCTCGCCCTCAGAAAAAGGGGGATTCCACAGGACAGGGCATGCCAGGGAGGGCCAGGGAAACCCAAGCAGCTCATTTTCCTGTCTAACCATGGAAAGTGAGATGGATCTGAGGGATGTGGGGAAGGAAACTGCAACTGCATGTCCAGAGGTTTGCAGAAAGAGAGATGAAAGCGGAAGAAAAGAAGACCGTGAGCCCGAGGGAATTTAGAGGTTCAAGAGAAGAAAAAGGAGGCTCAGAAAGTAAATAAGGTCAGGTTTAGTTCAGAAACCGAGCGCAAAGGATGGGCTGCAGAGCAGCTGTGACGTGCAATTCGGTAGGAGGAGGCAGGCCAGCACATCTGGGCCGAAGCAGCAGCCTGAGCCGGGGAGACGCTGGAGCGGGTAAATGTTGTACTTCATCTCTCTTGCTACACTTACCACTTTCATATATTTTCAGCTAACATTTCATTACAATTCCCACAAACATTTCATGTCACGACTTCATTACAATGCAGGCTGCAGACGGGACAGCTGTAAAATAGCCCTGCCAATGCTGGTAATTTGCACTGGGAATGCAATATCCAGCTCCAGCCGCTGACGAGTGCTGTGCAAAACGGGCTAACCGGCATTTTTCATTCCTTTAACCACTTACCTCAACAATTAAATGTATTGCAATGCTAAATGGGGGAGTATGTAATCAGTCACTGCAGACTGTATAAAAGCATCAGGCCATACATCTCTGTTGTTTTGTCATGAGCTGTACAAAGTGCTGGCTTAGCACTCTGCAAATGGCTTTGTTTGCTCTTGTTATTTAATTGTACACCAGAAACCAGCAAAGTTTCATTCATACTCTGTGTGTGTGTCCCGCTCTGTGCCAAATCCAATATTCTCTCCTTTTCCTTCTCAGTGCAGATCACAGAGGAACGTTTTAGCACAGCAGGCTTTGAGGTGGGAAACCAGTTACTACTTAAATATTTTTGATGTTCTACTGTCACTGCTGGAAGAGCTCTTGAGCTGAGACATGGTTGGTGCTCCCAGTTACTGCTGGATTTCTATTTCCCTGCTTTGGACAAAAGCTGAGGTGTTTTGTTTGTGACTCTGTCACCTATTTCTCAAAAATGTCTGGTGGACTTTATTCAGAATAGAATCATGGAATGGTTTGGATTGGAAGGGACTTTAAAGTTAATCTTGTTCCACCCCCCTGCCATGGGCAGGGACACCTTCCACTGTCCCAGGCTGCTCCAAGCCCCAGTGTCCAACCTGGCCTTGGGCACTGCCAGGGATCCAGGGGCAGCCACAGCTGCTCTGGGCACCCTGTGCCAGGGCCTGCCCACCCTCCCAGGGAACAATTCCTTCCCAAGATCCCATCCAGCCCTGCCCTCTGGCACTGGGAAGCCATTCCCTGGCTCCTGGCCCTGCAGNTAGTTACAGAGTCATTGACTGTACCATGCCTTTGCTCCCCTATTTTGGCACAGTGTAAAAGGGGAGAAATTGGAAGAAGTGAAGCAGCTGTATTCAGTCAGAATACCTGGCAAAATGTCACGAAGTGAATGTGAGCTGACTGATGATAAAGTTTCCAAAAAAGTCCAAAAGCAACTTAGGCTCCCAAATCTGATAGACTGATGGGATTTATTGTCCTGAGACATTCCAGAAGTCCCTCTCTGGTGCTTTGTCATTTAAGGAAGTCACGTTCCTTTGGAAGGGCTTGAAGCTGAGAGCACAGCCCTGGGGTGAGCCTCCCTCCAGCAAAGGCAGCCATGGGGGAAAATGCCACCATAAAGAAATCATAGAATAGGCTGAGTTGGAAAGGACCCACCAGGATCATCCAGTCCAACTCCTGGCCCTGCACAGGACACCCCAGGAATCTCACCACGTGCCTGAGAGCGTCGTCCAAATTCTTCTTGAACTCAGACAGGCTCCTAATGTCCAACCTAAACTTTCCCTGGTGCGGCTTGAGACCCTGTCCTCTTGTCCTGTCGATGGGATCAGTCGACTCCTGATTGATCAATCCCTATTCCTCATGGAGCTGTGGCTGTGCAAGGCACCAGGAGTTTTTCTCTTTGGCAAATAAAACATAAAATCTGTTTTAAAAAGCTCAGGAGTGGTATGTGAAGGTGGGCTGAGAGCTGGCTGGATGGGAGCCAGCATGTGCCCAGGTGGCCAAGGAGGCATCTTGGCCTGGATCAGGAATAATGTGGCCAGCAGGACAGGGCAGGGATTGTCCCCGTGTGCTGGGCACTGCTGAGACCTTGAGTGCCATGCCCAGTTTTGGTCCCCTCACTTCCAAAAGGCGATTGAGGGGCTGGAGCATGTCCAGAGAAGGGAATGGAGCAGGGGAAGGGTCACACACGTGTGGAGTGTCCATGCCCCCAGAGCTCCTGGGTAAAGTCTCCCCACCATCTCATCATCCCCACACCAGTGCTCTGCAGGGTTTTGCCAAGTGGTTTCTAAGAGGTTTTTTGGGGGATATGTTTTGCAGCACAGGTCTTACCCAAACTCTCTCCCCTCACCTCTTTCCTCCTACAGTGTTGTGGCCAGCGGGAGTTGGAGGCACAGGACATTTTAGGATGCTCCCTGAAGTTTCTCTTTGAAGGTCTGGGCTGTGCCCTTTTCCCAGCCTGGAGCAGGCTGTGGTGCTGAGCCTGGTGCCCCAGGGCAGCTGAAGGAGAGGCAGAGGAGCCTGAGAGCGGGACACGAAGGCAGCAAGGGCTGGAAGTGCTGCAGTCAGTGCCCTGGGCTGGTTTTGTGCTGCTGCTGTAGTCCCTGCAGGTGCCACAACAAAGACGCTGCCCTTTTCCTGTCCCCTCAGCGGGTCCCTGCGGTGGGGGTGGCAGTGTGCTCACCCCAGGGACTGCCCAGAGCCAGAGCCCAGAGCTCCCTCTCCTCGGATGCGTCAGGTCCCATTTGCTGCTCAAGGCAAATTCCCATTTCTCCCAAAAGATGGCACTAGGATTCACCGAAACTGAACCGCTCGGCACCCGGGACGTTTCCATATCTGTGAGAAATTCCACCAGGTCCCTGCAGGGCAGTGTCCATCCCTCACTTCCATAACCCCCTGGAGCATCCTTCCCTGCTACTTGGACTCGGGGTTACAGGCAAAAACAGCAGAGGGAAAAGAGAGTTATCACCTGCTCGGAGTGTGCAGCAGGAGGGGATGTCTTTTCCTGGGATGCAAATATTCCTCCCCCCCTCCCTCCCTCCCTTTACATCCTGTGCTTTATTTCCGAGGCAATGAGAAAAACAAATATGCAATATTGGAATTAATCTCCTTGCACGCTGACATTATCTGCCATAGCAAAATTGGCATCGTTAGGGTTTTTACTCAGAAGTTAATTATTTTTTCATTTGAGCAATGTAGCCCATAAATTTATGAATTGAGAGTCTGCCTGGTAATTTAGATCACGTTTTAAGGGGTTTTTTTTAATGTGAATGTTTCTACATAATGATAATTATGGAAATATTTCCATGATTAAAAGGATGAAACTAATGAAAGTAACTTCTGGTGAGATTATTTTTCCTCGCAATTTCTATAACCCATTGAAGAAAGCTTTTTATCTGTCAGTGAAGCAATCTTTTTTTTTTTTTTCCCTGAGAAACAATCCCCATTCCAAGATAATCGACTTTTTGTATTCATTAACATCTCTAATGGAGCTATCACCTGAAGAGGTGGAAGTTTTCTTTTCATTAAAGAAAATGATAGGATCACAGCTCTATAAATGAAAAAGAAGGTNAAGCAATCTTTTTTTTTTTTCCTGAGAAACAATCCCCATTCCAAGATAATCGACTTTTTGTATTCATTAACATCTCTAATGGAGCTATCACCTGAAGAGGTGGAAGTTTTCTTTTCATTAAAGAAAATGATAGGATCACAGCTCTATAAATGAAAAAGAAGGTAAAGTGTGCGGACAGTTTCCAAAGACAGCAGAATTCCATGGCTGAAAGTGCTGTCTCAGTGCATTTCATAACACAGGGAGCACCTTGTCCAAGTAATTCCCCTGCCTGGGCAGCTCAGCAGCATCCAAGGACCACTGAATCCTACAACAGCCCCAAAATTGTGCTCATTAGCAATAGCAACTTCAGCAGTGACACCTTTTGCTCTTTTGCTTGGCAAAAGTTGCTGTCTCTTGAGAGATAGGTGCCTGATTCCCACATGCTTCCAATTTTTGGAGGGACCAAAGTTGAGCATGCAGCCAGAAAAGGGTTTTTTTCCCCCTCTGTGTGCTACCAGCACTAAAGAGTGATTAAAAACACGAGTGTGAGAGGCAGCTGAAGACTCTGCTGAGCCCTGATGTGAAAAGCCCTCGTGGCAGAGCTGGGGAAGGTGGTGTTCTTGCAGTGCAGGGGTTCTTCCAAGCACCTGAGCTAGGAGTGTCTGCCCAGCACGTTACTGTCCCTGTCCATTTTCCTATTTTAACAGTGATCTGCACGTCCCACTCCTTGCATTTACTGTGCTTTGCAGTCCAGTTTTGCTGCTCGTGTCTTTGGGGCTGTTCAGTGATTTACAAATTCCCCTTCACCACTGCAGCACAACTGCTAATTAAACAGAACAGTGGTAGCACACACTTGGGGGGGGAGGGCTGCTCCAGGGTGGATTCACTTGTAGCCCTTCTGGAGGGCTGGATTCATCCAGGATATTCTGGAGGGCTGGATTCATCCAGGATATTCTGGAGGGCTGGATTCATCCAGGATATTCTGGAGGGCTGGATTCATCCAGGATATTCTGGAGGGCTGGATTCATCCAGGATATTCTGGAGGGCTGGATTCATCCAGGATATTCTGGAGGGCTGGATTCATCCAGGATATTCTGGAGGGCTGGATTCATCCAGGATATTCTGGAGGGCTGGATTCATCCAGGATATTCTGGAGGGCTGGATTCATCCAGGATATTCTGGAGGGCTGGATTCATCCAGGATATTCTGGAGGGCTGGATTCATCCAGGATATTCTGGAGGGCTGGATTCATCCAGGATATTCTGGAGGGCTGGATTCATCCAGGATATTCTGGAGGGCTGGATTCATCCAGGATATTCTGGAGGGCTGGATTCATCCAGGATATTCTGGAGGGCTGGATTCATCCAGGATATTCTGGAGGGCTGGATTCATCCAGGATATTCTGGAGGGCTGGATTCATCCAGGATATTCTGGAGGGCTGGATTCATCCAGGATATTCTGGAGGGCTGGATTCATCCAGGATATTCTGGAGGGCTGGATTCATCCAGGATATTCTGGAGGGCTGGATTCATCCAGGATATTCTGGAGGGCTGGATTCATCCAGGATATTCTGGAGGGCTGGATTCATCCAGGATATTCTGGAGGGCTGGATTCATCCAGGATATTCTGGAGGGCTGGATTCATCCAGGATATTCTGGAGGGCTGGATTCATCCAGGATATTCTGGAGGGCTGGATTCATCCAGGATATTCTGGAGGGCTGGATTCATCCAGGATATTCTGGAGGGCTGGATTCATCCAGGATATTCTGGAGGGCTGGATTCATCCAGGATATTCTGGAGGGCTGGATTCATCCAGGATATTCTGGAGGGCTGGATTCATCCAGGATATTCTGGAGGGCTGGATTCATCCATGGCCTTTCTGCAGGGCTGGATTCATCCATGGCTGTTCTGGACGGCAGGATTCACCCAGGACATTCTGGGGGGCTGGATTCATCCATGGATATTTTGGAGGGCTGGATTCACGTGGGGCATTCTGGAGGGCTGAATTCATCCAGGATACTCTGGAGGGCTGGATTCACCCAGGATATTCTGAAGGGCTGGATTCATCCAGGATATTCTGGAGGGCTGGATTCATCCATGGACATTTTGGAGGGCTGGATCCACCCAGGACATTCTGGAGGGCTGGATTCACTCATAAATGTTCTGGAGTCACCCATGGCCATTCTGAAGGGCTGGACTCACATGGGGCATTCTGGAGGGATGGATTCATCCATGAATATTCTGGAGGGCAGGATTCATCCATGGCCCTTCTGGAAGGCTGGTTTCACCCATGGCCATTTTGGAAGGCTGGATTCACCTAGGACATTTTGGAGGGCGGGATTCACCTATGGAAATTCTGGAGGGCTGGCTTCACCCATGGCCCTTCTGGAGGGCTGAATTCACCCATAGCCCGTCTGGAGGGCAGGATTCACCCCTTCCAGAGGGCAGGATTCATCCAAAACCCACCGGGAGGGTAGGATTCACCCATAGCCCTTCCTTAGGGCAGCAGTTTGCTGCCTTTTTTAAACTCAGGAGCTCCCAGACAAAACAAAACCAACCCCCAAAAACCCCCAACAAACAACAACAAAATGCTGTCCAAAGCAGCCCCTGACGGAAGAAGGAGCATCTGTTTGGGATGTTTTGGAGCCGAGGCACGGGTGCTGTAAGAGGTGCTGGCACTAGATGGAGCGATGGGTTAGCGCGATCCCTCTTCGCCGGAGATCCTGCTGGAAGCACATTCCAGGGCCGTCCTGGGGTTTGGCAGGATGGAGCATGTTTGTCAGCCTCCTCTCCAGAGGCGCCGGGCTCTGAAGGAGCCGTGTGGTCTCGGGTCAGGGCTCAGAGAGGTGCTCAGCTGCCTTTGCCAGCCCGGTCCCACCCTATTTCCACTCCTCCGCTCCCATTAACAGCATCACTGCCCAGAAACTGCAGAAAAAGCGGAGCTAATCACCAAAATTAATCATCCCCAGAGGACAGGAGCCAACGTCCAGTGCCAAAACAGGCCCTGGGTTGAGTGTGGCTCTGATGTGGGGGCTGTTTCCTGGCAGTCTCCGAGCCCAGCTCGTACCGCCACCAGCCATGGGAGCAGAATCCCGCGTCTGTTGCCATTCCAGGGCACTGGAGCTCCATCTGGCAAGCGCTGAGCTGCCACGGGGAGCTGCGGGCGCCTGCCACGCTCGCTGATGTCAACGGCAGCGAATGGGACGTGGTGCTCCGAGGATGCCTTGGCACCTCGCTCGCTCGCAGGAGCCTTTCATGTGGTTTCTTGGGTGTAACTGAAAGCAGCTTTTGGCCCAGGGGGATGGATGTTTTTTGTCCTTTGTGCGCGCCCTGTGTTTTGTCATCCGCGGTGTGAAATGCGTCTTCTGGGGAGCGGTAATTAACAGAGGATCTGCTTTAGCTTCAGAGGTTTTAGGGGGTTTTTTTAGGATCTATTTTAGCTACTTCTTCAGGAAATCTGCATAGTGAAAATAGTGAGGCCAGTGGGAGCAGGGAAGGGACTGTCCCACCTCGAAGGTGGAGGGATTTCAGTTCTAGAAAGATGTTGAGGTGCTGGGGCAGGTCTAGAGAAGGACAACAGAGCTGGGGAAGGGTCTAGAGAATAAATCATGTAGGGAGTGGCTGGGGGAGCTGGTGGGGGGGGGCTCATCCTGGAGAAAAGAAGGCTCAGAAAAGATCTTTTTCCTCTCTACAACTCCCTGACAGGAGGGGGCAGCCAGGGGGGGTCAGGCTCTGCTCCCAGGAAACAAGGGAAAGGACAAGAAACACCAGGGGACATTCAGGTTGGACACCAGGAGGAATTTCTCCTTGGAAAGCATGATCAGGCCTTGGAAAGAGCTGCCCAGGGAGGTTTGCAGTGCCCATCCCTGGAGGTGTCCAAGAGAGGCCTGGCCGTGGCACTCAGTGCTCTGGGCTGGGCACAAGGTGGGCATCGGGCAGAGCTGGGCCTGGCTGGGCTGGGAGGGCTTTTCCAGCCTCAGGGATTCTGGGATTCTGTGATAAGCCATTAACTGTGATTGTTCAAAGCATCATTTTTTCCTCTTCTGAAGAGATGATTTTCTTTTCATCACGTGCCAGCAGCAGACTGGGGGGCAGAACAGCAGTTCCTGGAGGATTTCCTTCGTGCCACCATGGATTAGGCACATGAAATCCTACCAGCCTGTACCACTCCTGACTCCAGCTTTTGGGCCACTTCAGCAGTTTTGGTCACTCTCCCACAACCCCAAGAAATATTCTGAGTGCAACTTAAACCAGTCCTGGTGTTTGATACTTGTCTACTTAGATCCTCTTCAATTATATGATTAGTGGTCAAAACTGGGGCATCACAGGAGAGCCAAACGTGCCTCCAGTCGAGGCATTGCTTCATAACTCATGAAGAACTGAAAAGAAAGAAAAAATGATGCATTATAGGAACTCAATCCATCATAACTGTTGTTCCTTAAATGTCTCCTTTGGTACCCACAATGTAAACCTGAGCTTACCTTCCCAGAAGAACAAAGTTTCTCTCAGCACATGAAGGAGTTTTTTGACACTTGAGCTTTTAAAGCCTATGGAAGAATAAGCATTGAAAAAAATACAGGAAAATAAGGACCTTGGGGAGGGAAAGAGGGATAAGATAATGATCACAATAAAATGGTTGTGAGTGTGATTTCACCATCAGGAACGCTGCAGTAGGAATTTGAGATTTTTTTTATATCATCCACCAAGAGGGACAAAGCCTAAACAGTCGAGTCAGGAATATCTTTTTAGGTACAAACAAGGCAAGTTGAGTTTGCTGTGGCTCCTGGAGTCAGCTTTGAGGTCAGCAGGGCCCCGTTGCTTACCTTGCCTGACCTCCTTCAACAACACAAACCTCACCATTTCAGCCAGTTATTCCTGCAGTGAGCTAAGGGAACACATTCACACTTCTTCATTGAGATCCTGAAAAAAGCTACAGGAATTCTGTCACTTTCATCAGTTCGAGCCCAAACGTGTGTTCCTGCCAAAGTTCAGCCACTACTGTGTTTGTTGCTGTTTCGTTCACTTACTTGTTTTCCGTCTGTCACAAACGTCGTGTTCTGCCCCGTGAAAGTGCCCGCACGTCAGTCAGGGAATAAGGAACAATCCCACATCCCCGAGGTGACTCACACACCTCGTGGATACTGAATCACCAGCGGGATGAGGTGAACATGTGGTGTGCGAAGCAGAGGCTGGAACGCTTTCAGCCAAAACATTCAGAAAGTACTGCTACAAATTAGGGAATTCACGGAGAGCGGCGGCTCGTGAGGGATTGTTTGTAACCCAAAGGGCTAAGCTAACAATTCCCAAATGCTTCCCTGTAAGAGGCTCTTTATTTCATGTGCCCCCAAACCCAGAGAAATACAGGAAAGTCAGCTTGGCTTTGTCTAGCTCTAGTCCAGAAACCCTCCTGAGCAGTTTACACTTCAAACCTGGGCACTATTGGGCTAAAATATTATTTGCTTAGTCCTGTGAGTACTAAGCATAAGGGAATGTTCTGTAACATCCTATAGACCACCCAAAAATCCCTTTGTGGTGACACAGCACAATTTAGGTACCCTGCAGAGGCTCTGGAAACTCCATTCATGAGCAACCTGGCCAAGGCTATACTGGAAGCACATGAAATTATGGGAACTGAGTCACAGCTCCCAGCACATACTGGATGCTTTTATAGGTTAAAAGTAATTCCTCTTGAAGAATCTTTTTTTTTTCACCACATGAAGGCGACTCGGGCTGATTATTTTGTTCAGGGTTGGATCCATGACGTTTTGTTGTTGCTTGAGCTGAGAAGTTCATGTGTTAAAACGCTGTTCCAGAGCTGCAGCTGATTGTGTGCAGGTTAATAGACGAGCCTTTGTCAAGGACACTGTGCAAACACATTTCCACAAGACATTATTGTCTGGACACATGAGCAAATATTTGCCTAAAAAGCCTAATTAACCATTGTTCAAGAACTGCCACCTGCCCCTGGGTTTTCTGGCACTCTCCTGGAAGGGACTGCGTTGTACAGCAGTGCCTTCAGCCAACACTTCCACGGGAGCCAACTCCTGACCAATAATTAAGTAAACATTCAGCTTGCTGCCTGTTATTTTAAATTTCTTTTAATAATAATAAAGGAAGTGTTAGGAAGAAAAGGAGTAAAGGCAACCAGTCTTGCTTTAACAGCGCTATGGGGAAAGGATATATGGGGTCATGGGCTGACAGAATCCCAGAATCACTGAGGCTGGAAAAGACCTCCAAGGTCATCAAGTCCAACCTGTGCCCGATGCCCACCTCGTCACCCAGCCCAGAGCACTGAGTGCCACGTCCAGGCCTTCCTTGGACACCTCCAGGGATGGTGGCACCAGGGACATGCTGGGGTGGCCATGGATGAGCCCAGCAGCAGCACAAAGGACGAGCCCATCTGTGTTGCAAAGCTCCTTTTGTCAGCCGAAGCCACGAGAAGTGATGACAGTCACGGTGCCAGGGGATGGGTAGACAAAAGAGGATTGTGCAGCTGTCCTGGAAAATGTGGCGTGTGACATGCCAGGAGGTTGGAGCAGGAGCCCTTTTGAGCAGTGTCCTTTTGCATCTCCAGTAAAGCTGCCCCAAACTGCAAATAAATGACTTCAGAGACAAACACTCGCCCACCTGCCCTAATCTTAAAGATATATTTATACAAAGATTTATTTTGGAAAGCTACCCTCACATTCAAAGTGGAAAACCAAATATTTTTGTTTGAGAATCTTGAAGTTAAATATTTTGTTGGTTAACATTTTGTCTTCTCAGCCCTTTCTGGTTGAAGTAGTGCAATGATTTTGATAGGAATTCAACAAAATATTTGGTCAATTAAAATAGTTTTTTTTTCTTAGTTATACCCTTTCGTTAGAAATTGTTTCAGGCACTTCCACTCATGGAAACTCTGACTGTCCCAAGTGGATTTTTTTTCATATTTGTATCACCTTTATTTCAAATTCCTTCTCCCAAAAATAAGCGATGTTACTGCCAGGCTAAGCTGTGCCATGGGTTTTGTGGAGGCAGTTACCGGCTAGAAACATGTGATCGTACTAGATGTACAATCTTGGTTTGCTCATAAAACATTTTGTTGCCAGTTAATAGAAATTATTATTACTTTTCACATCTCTCAGATTTCCCAGCTGACCCATTCCCCCCAGCTCTGGCTGCTGCAATTCTGTTGCCCTCAGAGCTCAGCAGATGAGTTTCTTTGCCCTCCCCTTTGTTTTTTCCTCTCACACTCCCACCGCCTACTGAAATGATCCTGGTTTTTCCAGGACTTCACTGGAATCGCCCTAATCCTGACCTGTAGGTTCCAACTTGTCCTTGTCTCATTGCAGAAAATAAGGCCCATGAAACCTCTTCTCTGTTAGGAGCTGACTTAACCACAGAAACAGAATTACAGAATTTTAAGGAAAGGAATAGAAGGGATCCTCGAGTTCACCCAGTCCCAACCTCCCCTGCCATGGGCAGGGACACCTCCCACTAGACCAGGTTGCTCAAGGCCTTACCCAGCCGGGCCTTGGACACTTCCAGGGCTGTATAAGTGGCTTAAATTCACCCCACACTCTTCTTCATTGTCACTGTGACCCCCCTCCAAGCTATCACAGCTCTTCAGAGACACAATCCATGCACGGTATTCTGTACCTGAGGATTTGTGGCACCTCCCTCCTTGCTCAGGAAACTCAATTGGCAGGTGAGGGAGAGCCCAACCCATCCGAGGATGACAAGAGTTGAGTGGGGGGCTTGCCTGGGACGCACACACTGACCTGGGGCCCTTCCCTGCCATCACTTCCCCCTTTGATCTGTCACTGCACTTGTGCTATGGCAACCACCAGCGCTGTTGACAAGAGGAGCAAAATAATGTCACCAAAACCGCCCCAAAATAGCCTCCTCTCCACCACTCGAGACGCCCTTTCCCAACGCCAGCTGTCAACTGCCCGCAGCAGGAAATGCTTCCTCCGGTGTGTTTTCCTCCTGAGGGACTGCGAGCTCCCAAACACGCCATTGTGCAGAGCAGGGATTCAATACACAAAAGGCTAAAAACTGCACAGCATCCTGTCCTTGCTGCTCCTGCAGCAGAGCCCTTCTCTCACTCCGCGAGGTGCTGAGGGGCCCGCAAGAGAAGCGCAGGTGCCTGGGCCAGCGGCGCCGTCGTCACAGCGGAGTCACATCCCTAAGGACGAGTCCCGCGCCAGAGGTGGAAAACAGGGCAGCTTAAAGAGCTGAAATGTCCCTCCCTGCCCAGAAAAAGAGGGAAATGGGATGTTGGATGATTTCCTTGCTCAAGCACTGCACGGCCTGCTGAAGATGAAGGAAGAGAGACGCTGATGATTTATGGTGATTCCTCCCAGCAGGCTGCCTCGCCAGCCTTCCAAAAAGCACACTCACACTTGTCCTTTACTGTGCAGGCTTTACTGGCATCCTGCTCTAGGTTTGGTGTGGCAAAGGCCTTGGAAATGACTCCGTGTCCAGCCCTTTTGGAGAAGGGGGCAGAGGTGGTGGGCCGCGACAAACGGCCACGGAGTCATCGGGAGCGCGGATGGCGTAAATGCCAGGAAATATCCTCCTGCTGCTTATATTTAGTTACTGATAAGGCTGCACCGACCCAGAGCATGCTGTGCCCTCTCCTGTGCCTTTCCTGCCCACTGAGGAGCCAGGGGAGGCTTGTGCAAAGGTTTCAGTGAGGAAAGAGGAAATAATTTCTTGCTGCATGCCAAGGTTATAATCGGGGAGGGGGGATTTGCGCAACTGGGAAGAACCTAGACTTTTCTTCATCTCTCCTGAGGAAATTGAGAAGCTCCATTGCCAAATATCTGTTGGGAGAATCAAGAGGAAGCAGAGGTGTTTATCCTCTGGAGGAAGTGGGAGGGCTCAGGGGCTGCGGCAGTGACATTATCTCAGTGCGGGGCATGCCTGGGGCCGTGCTGGGACTCTCATCCTGTTGCCTTGGAGGAGCAGGAAGCCTCCATCCCTGAGTGCTCTCTCCTGCTGGTGCCCATGGTGCACCGAGCCTCGGGGAGGTCAGCAGCCCCGTGGGATCTTTTATTTTAGCCTCTGCTTCAAAGACCGTGTGTTTCGCTGTGAGTTCGTGTGTGCGACTTGCTTCTCAGCCATGCCCTCCACAGCCCCCTCGTTGAGCTTTTCCTGTTGACCAAAGGTTTGATTCCTCTCTGGATGAGAAAAAAAAAAATCCAACCAAACAAAAACACCAGTTCAGAAATACCTCTCTGTGTATCTCACCCATTCCTGCTTCAGCTTGATGGAAATGACTCTCTGAATTTAGTCAGCAGTTCTGTTCAAGCTGTTCTACTAGCCATGGTTGGGGGGATTCTTCTTATTATCCTGCTTTTATCTGTTCAGGAGCTTTATGTGGCTCCAGGAGTATATTATATCACATAATTAGCATGTGGGGCGTGTGGTTTGGCATTCCTATCCTAGAGGAAAAACTACTTGTGCAATGTTGTGTGTTGATTTTGTGCTTTCAGGGTTTTCAGGATGGACTTTGGGTTTTTTTAATATCCCCATTCCTCTTTGTGTGTGTATTAGAGGGTGACAAGGGCCCAAAGCTTCTGTGGGCAGATGATTTCATGGTGCAGGACCAGCTCCCAAAGTTCAATTTTCTCCTGAATAGAGGAATAGTAAATTTATGGGGGAAGTTGCTGGTGACAGTGAGGTTGTTCTCCACCTCGAAACTTGTGGCAGAATTCAGAAATGCTGGGCTGAGACCTGTGCCAAGTCTGTGGTCCCCAATATTGCAAAGCAGAGCTGCCACAGCTTTCTCTTGCAGCTGGTGTTTCCATGGGCTTGATGGTTTTCACAGGATCACAGAATGGCTTGGGCTGGAAGGGACCTTAAAGATCTTCCCATCCCCCCCCTGCCATGGGCAGGGACCCCTTCCACTGTCCCAGGCTGCTCCAAGCCCCAATGTCCAACCTGGCCTTGGGCACTGCCAGGGATCCAGGGGCAGCCACAGCTGCTCTGGGCACCCTGTGCCAGGGCCTGCCCACCCTCCCAGGGAACAATTCCTTCCTGATATCTAACCCAAATTTCTCCTCTTTCAGTGCACTCTGTGGGATTTGTGGGCATTTCCAACAAAGCTCCAGGTATTACAGGAGGATGTAAGTACAAGACAAGGAGGAACAGCCTCAAACTGAAAGACAATTGGGTTAGATTAGATATAAGGAGAGAATCGTTCCCTGGGAGGGTGGGCAGGCCCTGGCACAGGGTGCCCAGAGCAGCTGTGGCTGCCCCTGGATCCCTGGCAGTGCCCAAGGCCAGGTTGGACATTGGGGCTTGGAGCAGCCTGGGACAGTGGAAGGTGTCCCTGCCCACGGCAGGGGGTGGGAACAAGGTGATTTTTAAAGTCTCTTCCAACCCAAACCATTCTGTGATTCTGTGATTCTACCCTGGATCAGAAACGTGTGCACACAAGGTGCTTTGCCCTCCTTTGCCAACTCCTACAGAGCCTTTCTAGGAGAACTGAACAGGCTTTTAAAGTATCTGCCCATTTACACATAAAACCAAATTACGTAATTTTAGCTCCTCTCGGAGTCCAGGGAACACATCCACAGAGCAGCAGGATTTGGCCTTTACACAGGAGCACTCTCACTAAACTGAACGATGCTGCAGTGGCAAAACCTGCTGTAAATAATTTATTTCACTCGTGTAACCACGAGAAAGGAGAGCAGGAAGGAAAGGGCACCTGTGTTTGCAGCCAGCCAGGTTGGCATCAGCCCCGGAAATGGATCTGAGCAGGGATCAGAACAAAACTCAGAAAGGTCGTCCTTCGTGTAGGATCTGCAATAACTAAAAAGGGGTGTAAGCACCATCCAAAACAAACAGCAAAGCTCCTCTTTCTTTCAGCAGCAGCTCGTGGTGAGGAGAGAGGCACTGGGGAAGCTGAGGGGCTGCCACAGCTCAGCCACAGCCATCGTGTGGGCAGGGAGCAGCAGAGCCCCCAGAGTGCCCTGGCAGGGGCAGGACCCTCTCGGGTCACAGGGTGACAGGGACAATGCTTCGGCCCATGAGAAGCATCCAGAAGAAGAATGTTTTCCAGCAGAGCCCCGTTGCTGCCAGAGTTGGCAAATGAACAGCCTCTCTGACCCAGCAAGGTACAAACCCTCTCTGGAATCCTCTCGTAGCCTGGTCCCCATCGCTCCCTGTGCTGGGGGAGGCATCTCCCAGATCCACCAGGTCACTCCAGGTCCACCAGGTCCCTCCAGGTCCCTCCAGGTCACTCCAGGTCACTCCAGGTCCCTCCAGGTCACTCCAGGTCACTCCAGGTCCTCCAGGTCCTCCAGGTCCCTCCAGGTCACTCCAGGTCACTCCAGGTCCTCCAGGTCACTCCAGGTCCCTCCAGGTCACTCCAGGTCCCTCCAGGTCCCTCCAGGTTCCCCAGGCACTGCCAGCTGCAGCTCAAGGCATATTCTGCATGGCCCACATCCCTGGGGCCAGCTGGGCTTGTTTCGTGTCAGCCGCTCTGACTCCAGTCCCAGCTCATCACCAGCAGGCACAACCTGCAGAGCCAACGACTTTTCCTTTAATCAAATCCACTTCCACGGAAAGAAACAGCAGAAACCCAAATTCTAGCCCCTTCCTAAGGCCTGACCCTTCCCTGCTGCTGGAGAGGCCCATCCCATCCTCTTTGCAAAAACAAACCCATCTCTTGCTTGTGCTTGCCCATCCTCCTACCTCCCACCTGAAAGGAGTTTTGGTTCCATAATCCTTCCATCCCAAACGCCACTGATATTTGATTTTCAATGCATTGGAGGCAGGACCTCTGAACCCAACAGCACTGCTTGCTATCTTTTGATATAACCTTAAATCACCTTATCCAGAAAACTTGGAAGGTCACTTCCCTCTTTTTCTTTCCCCCAGAAGAAGCTGCATTAAAACGTGCAGTGCCTATCCCTGGACCCAGAGACAGTTTTACACAGTTTCTCCTAATAACCTTCATAAAGTCATTATGTTCATTACCAAATAACACATAGCTGGCGGTCATAAAGTTTATTTACATTAGATAGTTTTCCAGGCATGTGGAAAGCAGCTCAGTTCTGATAGTCAAACAAATTCCTTAAAATTCAGGAGGTTGATCAGCACACCAATTTTTTTTTTTATTTATTTAACGGAGTGATATTCCTGCCAGGTCTGGGATATTTCTCCGTACTTCATTGACTTTCAAGAGCAGTGCACTTTGTTCCTTTGTTCCCTTCACGCTGCACTAAGCAAAGCCCTTCATGTTTTCTTTCCTCTTGGACCACAAGGAGCCACCTGAGAGCTGGCCATGGTTTCAGAGGGAGCCCTTGGGAGGTTGTGGGTGGCCGAGTTCACGTCACACCAGCACTGGTTGTGCTGTCCCATGCGTGCCTGAAGTCACCCTCAGGTCACAGGTGATGTGCCAGGGGCTGTGCTGCAGGATCCTGCCCTTCAGCACCCAGGGACACCCAAAAAGGACCCTGTCCTCATCCCAGCAGGGATCCCGAGCACCCCTGCACAGGGCAGAGCGTGGCCTGACACGGCCCATGGCTGTTGGGCCACCTCAGGTGCTGATCTCCCTTCTTTGGCTTTGTGTTGATAGGAAGGATTGGCAAATAAGGCAAACCTGCCCAGAAATCAGCACCAGGGTTCAGTTCTGAGCTCTGCCATGGACTTCCTGCGACAGCGTGGGAAAGCCACTCCATCTCCTCGTGCTGGGATGGGCAGGGAGAGAGAATCTCTCATTTCTTCCTCCCTTTGTTCATCTCATCCTTTAAGACTTAATGGCTGCCTCTCAGTGTATGAGTATCCTGAGTTTGGCCACAGCCTGTAGGTTTTACTCTAAAATAGGCAATGAGTAGTAATAAAAGTAGCCAGGAAATTGCTATCACCAGATAGGAATCAAAAAGAAATGAAATAAATGGCCTGCAGCTGAATTTTGTTAGCTCTCCTGGTAATGTGGAGCTCTTACGGCAGGTGAGTGTGACAGGGTTTTTTTAAGGGCACTAAAATTCTCACCAATATTTGGGGGTTTTTGAAAACTTCATGTCCCAGAGTCAGGTGGTTACAGCTGAATCTCAGTTTCCACTGAAAACCCAAGGTTTTCTACTTTTAATGGTCCAGAGAAAAGCTCTAAAATATTATTCCTGGAGGAAGAGAGAGAGGTGGAGAATGAGAAGGAAAGAGGAGGAAGGCAGAGCAAGAGGGAGAGGAAAAGAGGAAGAAAGAGAGAGAGAGAAAGAAAGAGAGAAAAAGAGAAAGAAGGAAAGGAAAGAAGGAAGGAAAGAAAGAAAAAAGAAAGAGAAAGAAAGAGAAAAAGAGAAAGAAAGAAAAAGATAGAAAGAAAGAGAGAAAGAGAAAGAAATAAAGAAAAAGAAAGAATTTTTTTGTTTTGTTTTGTTGAAGGTCTCATGATGTTTATGCCAGTCCTAAGAACTTCAGTGGGCTGATTCGTGGTTTCTGAATGGATATCTTTGGCAGCAGAGGAGTCTTACTTAAGACTCTAAACAATTATGTTCTCAGAGTCTCCAAATAAAATGCTTGCGCTTTAACAACAGTGGAAAAGTGAAAGGTTTGGCTTCTTTCCCTTTTGGATTAACAATGGCATGAATGGAAAACTGGTGCTGTGTGCTGCACTGATAAAAAGAGCAAACAGATTTGTTTCTTGCAGTGCTGGAGCACATCAGCCAGGAGGACCTGAGGCAGATTTCATCCGACCCTGCTGGCCTGGGGACAGGTTGTGCTGTTCTTGCCAAAAAGTGTTTCTGCTCTAAGCTAAGAGATGCCACCCTCACTAGTTTTGAAGACCTCCTCTTCTTTCTGAGTGTGTAGCAGTGGAAGATCACTCTCCTGCAGCGAGATTGGGACAAATCCCAGGCCAGGGCATAGTTTAGGTATCAGAGAGGCAAAAAGTCACAATAACTCTTAAATACCCAGGGTTTTGCTCCCCACAATCAAACCCACACAGTGGATCCTGTTCAGCATAAGAATTAGAAAATCATAAGCCTCACACAGAGGCTGTTAAGCCTAAAAACACATAGGCTATTTTTAGGGCTTAATACAAGGTCTTCCAGTCATCCCATGGGAATCAATGGATGTTGAGGGGATACTCCATGTCCTGTTCTGCTTCCCATGTGCCCCAAATCTGATGAGAGCAGCTGTTCCTCTAAGAACCCTCATCAGGCAAATCCGTGAGTTTTCCACTCCTCAGTTATGACCATGAACTCTACTCCCAGGTCAGCTTCGAGCCACAAACCAAATCTAAACTTAATCTGGATGCAGACCCAGCCCCTTCCCCCCGCTCAGAGCACGCAGGAATCCTAAAGGCAAATTTTGGAATTTTCCATGGTCTGTGATAGTCTCTGTGGAGCAGCAGTGCGGGCAAGGCAAGCACGGAACGGGGGCTGTGCAGGGCCAGAGGAGTGGAAGCAGTTGTTTGCTTTGTGGGTAATACCTTGGAAGTCCACGAGGCTGCTCTCTAGGGAAAACATGGGAATTCAGTGGTGGAATCTGTGTCTGGAACGTTCTGTAAGGGCAGGGTTCAGCAAATGAGGCAGAGCGAGGAGGGAGCACCAGAGGGGCTGCTGCTGAGACCCCTGAAGGTCTCTTTCCTCCGTGTTTGAAAGCTTGGGGAGGGAAAAGAAAAGGGAATGTCAGCGATTTCTGTCTGATGTTTCCATCCTTTGGATTGCCTGCCCCTGGGAGAGCCTGGCCTGTGAACATTTTAAGTGGAGCAAAGTGTCCTCGGTGCGTGAAAACTCGGCCCTGCTCAGAGCTCACACAAAAGGCTGCACCCAGCCACTGGAGCTCAGCAAGCCCCTGTAGCTGAGCCCTTCCAGGTGGGCTGGGTGACCAGGAATGCCTCTTTTCCCAGGAATTCTCAGGTCTTTGTAACCTAAATGCCCCCTGGAGTGGGTTTTTTTCTGAACATATTTTGCAAAGCTGTCAAACTTCAGACGTGCAAGCACGTACAAAACCCAGTGGTGGGGTTGGTCAGGGAAGCCCTGGGTGGCTTTGCCCAGACATATGTTCCAATTAAACAGCACAAATGTTCAAATTCCTTGGCTGCTTTCTGGAGTCCCAGGTCTTTACCTTGGCTTCGGATCTGGATCAGACCAGAACTGCTTGGGAGTGATTTTCCTTTATCAGCTCCTTTACAGGTAATTTACCAGCAGTCCAAGCTGCATATTTACTCTGAAGAGCAGAAACTCCATCCTTCAGATAAGATTACTCTCCTCTGAGTAAATATTGGGCAGAACTCAAGGAAGGGATAAAAACTGCAGACAAAATGGAAAGGAAATGGCTGATCAGGCTGTTGGAGAGTCAGTTCAGGTTGAAGCACCTTCGGAACTGGTCAGAAAGGAGATTAGAGGGGAAAGCAGTTCATGGCTTTGTAGGACCAAGGGCAATGCTGTGCATTGGCCTGTGATCCTTTCAAAGTGTTCACCTGGCACGATGAAGGGACTCAGACACTGAAATTTAATTTGGAAAGAGTGTGGAGAGCTGGTAGATAATACCCTTGAGCTAAATGTGCCTGCTCACTGGGGCATCCCAACTCTTGAACAGAAAAACCAGAGCTTTAAAATCCTTTTCCCTGTGGAGGTGATGCTGCTCTGCGGGGAGGCAGACACCAGGCTTGCCCACTGCTCCCATAGCCAGGGAACTTTTGGAGGGGAAAATGTCTGTAACAAGTTCTTTGTTGGAGGGAAGAATTCCAGGGTGTGGAACCTGGGAGAGAGACAAAAGGATGACGAGCTGCATCAGCTGCAAACCTGGGCGCTGCCTTTGCATGTGGTGCTTGGCTCCCCTGGTGACAGACACGTTATAAATACCTCAAGACAGACCCATTTCAGAGGGGTGTCTGCAGCTGTGGGGAAGCTGCAGATTGGAAATTCCAACTGACTTGTCGCAGGCATGAAAAATGTTTCCCAAAGCCGCTGTGTGCTCAGGGGGCTTTTCTTGAGCAGAGACTTCACTGGTCTCATCACACTGCTGTCAGAAAGGCTTGGGAGGGCTGCATTCAGCCCAAAAACTGATTACAGCTGGTGTCAAAGCCAGGGTGATGTGAGGCTTGCCCTTGGAGCAAAATAATCAGGCTGGTGGAGAATTGATCATGGTTGAAGAGGTGTTGGGTGCTATCATGGGGTTGTGAAATGGGGGCTTCAGTAGCAAGAGCCCTCCCTGAACCACAGAATGTCCTGAGCTGGAAGGGACCCACAGGGATCATCCAAATCCAGCTCCTGGCCCTGCCCAGACCCCCCAACAATCCCAGCCTGGGCATCCCTGGCAGCGGTGCCCAAACGCTCCCGGAGCTCTGGCAGCCTCGGGGCCGTGCCCATTCCCTGGGGAGCCTGGGCAGTGCCCAGCACCCTCTGGGGGAAGAACCTTTCCCTGCTCTGCAGCCTGAACCTTCCTGCACACAGTTCCAGCCGCTCCCTGGGAGCTGTCCCTGTCCCAGGGAGAAGAGATCAGTGGCTGCCCCTCCTCTTCCCCTCCTGAGGAAGTTCTGGGCTGTGGCGAGGTACACATGCACCTCACCCCCAGATCACGCATCCCAAAATGCGCTTGTAGGGCTTAAATCACCCATGTGACATCAGCCAGCAGAGCAATGCAGGTAGATACTCCCTGGAAGCACCCAAGGCCAGCTTGGATGGGGCTCCAAGTGACCTGGTCTATTGGAAGCTGTCCCTACCCATGGCAGGGTAACAACGAGGTTGTCTTCAAGGTTCCTTCCAACCCCAAGCATTCTAGGATATGAAAATTATGCCAGTACTCCTTTCCCAGCCTATAATCAGGGAGACTTCCACCTGCAGCAGCATGATTTAAATTACACCCAGTACCACGTCCAAACCATCCCCACACCTTTGTTCCCATGCTTTGTGCCCCTGCAGGAGTGACCATCCCACCAAACATGAGGTTGTCCATGTAGGTCTCCCCCTCATGGGTGACAGAAATGTTGACAGCACATCTCACCATAGAGGTGCAATGTGAGACAGATTTTACCCTGAATTGTGAATCTCCCCAGTCTAAAACCTTTCTGGGATACCCTGACACTACCACAAATGCCACTGTGAAGGCTCTTGACAGCCTGAAAGCATTTTCATTTTGGAGAGAGAAGGATTTATTTAAAGAAATTAAAAAGATAAATTTGTAGAAATTTATTTTCCAGGCAGTGCAGTACCCAGGACACCCTCAGAGCCCAATTGTGCAAACAATGGGAAGAAGAGGAAATGATGCTGGAGTTTGTGCCTTCCCCTCCATGAAGATATGAATGAGAAATTGCAAGGCTGAATCATTTCTTTCTGATAAACCACTCTGTATTAATTAAACCTAATCACTCTAGCATGGCTCCTGATACAGCTGGTAAATTGTTACCAGCTCGCTGATGATGGTGCTTACGGAAAAAGAAATCAGGCCACCTTTTGATTGAGGTTATCAGAGATTTCCACCCATCACTGACTTGTTCCTTCCTCCGCCACAGATCCCTCACATGTGCCAAGTGCCACATTAACTATTTGTGGGGTGGCTGTTGCCTGAAGGGGAAGAAATCTCAAAAAAAAAGTCTGTATTTCTAGGTATTCAACCTTAACACAAAATTAGAAGTGCTCTGCTTTAAAAATTATGTTAGAACTTTTGGGGAGGATTTCTTAATTTACAGAACTTAAAAAGAACTTGTTTACAGAAGAAAGGAAGTTCAGTAAGTGTTTTTAACAGGGTTTTTCCTCCTCGTTGGGCACTGGTGGTGTTCATAAAAACCAATAATGAAATGGTGCAATGTTCCTTTGCTTCCATTTTTCTGCACTACCGCAGAATTCCTCCGGCCCAGACACACATTACCATAAGGTTTGCAAGTGCTCTTGGGGCCCTGATTACATTCACTGCCTGCTCTTGCCAAAATGTAAAGTAAATTATTTTCATATATATTTTATGTGTCCATAAAAAGCTAAACTCTACTTGACATCTGTTATCTGGATTAAGGCTTTTCGTTCAGCTGGCCAAAAAGAGATGGAAGTCCGTGGAGCATTTCACTCGCCACAACCCACAGATGACGGTCATTCGTCGGGATGCTAATATGAAGAATTCCAATAAAACAAGCAGTCAGCCTTCAGACTTAAATAAAACAACAGAAAGGGGGGAAAAAAATACCAGGCCCTCCTCTGTAATGCTCTCCTATTTATCATTTTTGTCTGTGTGGTCTTATGATCATAAACGTTGCCATTGCACTCTCCACGACTTTCTTGCATCTATCGCCGAGACCTTCTGGAAAAGGGAAAGCAAAATGCAGTGTTTTGGAGGTCCCCCCTGAATTCAAATGCCTGAACTGAAAATGAGCACTGAGCCAGCTCAGAATTGCTGCTACATTTACTAGAACCAGTAATGTCCAGAGTTATTTCCACCCTGCTCTTTTACAAGTCACATGATTCCATTTCTCCTCCACCAGCGCTCTGGATAAATGAAAACCAGACTCGCAATCATACATTCGATTTTATTACCTCGCCACCGTGTGAACAGGAAGGCTTCAAAGATTAAATGGCATTTTAGATAAGGAGAGTGAGCAAACCATAGCAGCTTCAACAACAACAGCAAGAAAGAGGGAGCATTTAAATAAGTGATTGTGGGCAAGAACTATTTCACACAGCCAGAACGTAATTGGGCCCATAACACGGCTGATACACTGATGGCCATGAAAATTTAATTACTCGTGAGCCACTGAATGAATTATGCAGTCTCTGGTCGCTGCAGAATAAAGTTTATAGGCCAGATTCACTGTTGGCACAAGCAAATGGAGCTACTTTGCCATCATTTGTTCCAGCAGTGAGCTTGGCTCACCATCACTCCAGCACGGATCCAGAGTCCCTTGAAGTCGATGGAAAGGGCCCATGACTTTAAGGGACTTTGGATCACGTCTGGGGTACTTTGTGTTTTGCCAACAGCTGAATCAGTCATAGTACAGATCACCATGTGCACACACACGCAGTGTGGTGACACGTAGTGACCCGGGAGTGGGACTGGAAACACATCATGAGCAGCAAACGCTCTATTTCTGTAACCCAAACCCGCATTTGGAGCTGCTCTCCTCACACTTAGAACCTTTCCACTCAGTGCCAGCCCCTAGGTTTGTTTGTAGTTTAAATCCTTTGAGAGTGTTGTTCCATCACCCCCTCGAATCGCTCAGTAGCTGCCTGAAAATTGAAACTATTTTGGATGAAGCTTCATCAGAAAATGTATGGTTATAACCGAACATGTTCTTGCCCTGCACCAGCTGTCTGTTCCCTAAGCCTAACTGTGAACACGATATTCCCAAGAAACCTCTTCTGGCACAATTTGGGTAGGAGAAGGATGATGGAGGGCAAGGTCACACATTTTAATGGCTGGTTGGCAGCAGGAAGTTGCTGATCTTGCTCTTCTCAAATTGGACATACCCTCAAATGCTCCATCTTCAAACACTGTCCAGCCTTAGAGAGGATCCATCTGAGCAACGCAGGGGCTCCAGTCATCACTTGACTAAAAAAATGCAAAGGGAGTCCAACAAACTGGTGGGCAGGCCCTGGCACAGGGTGCCCAGAGCAGCTGGGGCTGCCCCTGCATCCCTGGCAGTGCCCAAGGCCAGGTTGGACACTGGGGCTTGGAGCAGCCTGGGACAGTGGAAGGTGTCCCTGCCCACGGCAGGGGTGGAACTGGATGATCTGTAAGGCCCCTAGAAGAGATAAAAAACCTCACACAAACCTCTCAGGCAGCATGAAATGTATTAAAAATGCCTTATTTGACCTGACTGTGACCTCACTGAACAAAAACTCAGCTTTGACACCTGGTATGGACACCTCCAGCTTTGATCTGCTGGGACACCCTTCGTGTTTTACTCTCCTGTGCCACGGCTTCCCAGCTAGGAAGAAGAATGGCAGTAAATCAACTTGACTGCCTTAATTAAGCACTAAAAACCACCCATTCTAAAGAGCAGCAAAAGCAAAAGCAGGCAGAGTTGCTGTTATTTAGCAGCTGTATTCAGGTATGAGGTGACTCTTTGGAAATGGGATGGTGGTGTCACGTTGCAGGTTTAAAAATAGACACTTTCAGAATATGCAAGTCCACAGACAAACTTGTGAAACACCAGTTCAATCACTGACCACGGATTAGCAGTGAAGTCTAAGTTCAAATTCCAGCTAAAAAAAGCCAAATTTAGGGCTGTAAAATATAATGTTTAAACAAACCTGTATCTGACACCAACTGATCATCACCAAACAGAATTAGAGCTGGCTGAAATTCTTCTGGGTTAGCATGAAACTACTGGAAGTTTAAAGCTTTTTTAAGGGGTTTTTTTTTTTTTTTCCTTTTTGTCACAATCTTGATAATGGGCTTATTATGGGGGCTGTAAAATTTCATTGCAGCTCATTCGTCTCTTGAACAAAATGAAGCTCATTTTTCCAGTGGAAACAGCCTGGTCTTGATGATCCTTCCCCCTGTGCCAGAGAAAAGGTTCAGCTGGCTTTTTGGATCAGTTTTACGGCCTCTTTGCAACGCCAGGATGCTGCAGAGCAGGGGAACCGTGGAGCCAAGAATTTGGCCTCTGGATCTCAGTGACATTAACACCCAGAAAGAATTCCTGGGAAGGACCACTTCCATGAGGGAAGCTGGAGCCATTCCTCGCAGTCTGGGGCTTGTCTGCACATGCAAATAAACGCATCTGGAGTGAGAGGAGCCGTAAATTTAGAGTGTGAGAGTGGTAAAACGGAGCCAGTCATGTGGCAGTGGGATTATTTCTTTTTTATTTCCGCTGGAATTGCTCGGTGAAGCCGAGGCAGGGAAAGACACCCACATTCCAGCCCCCCAGTATCCACAGGCGCTGTCACCGTGGACTGACTTACTCGGAGTTGGTAAATGATTGTGCTGGAATAATTCCACGTCAATACAAGCTCTCATTTTGCTGTAGAAGTGGGGAGTGGAAGAAGCCTATCAGGGAATAAACTCAGCTTGGTTATTTCCTCTCACAGTGAAAGATTTGCCCGGGTCTGTGAGGTTTGTATAAATAAAATTGTCTGGGTAAAGCAATCAGTGTTTCGTTAATGGACATTTCACGGCTGAGTAAACTTTTTTCCCAGTGTATCAGAAGGCTCAACCATTTCTGGGTTTCAAAACATTAGTTTGGAGTGTCTGCTCTGGCTTTCGAGCACTCTGGTTGAAGGAAGAAAGATCAGCTGTCATATTCACACAAGAATAAGTAAAAAAAAAAATGGGTTTAGGGCAATTTTCTAGAAAGAAAACACAACTTTCCTTGTACTTAGGTGCAGTTTATTTGGAGTGGAATGCAGGTCTCAGTTCTGAAGTGCTTAGGGAAGGTATTTACTTCTCCCTCACTTCCTTGTCTGTGTTTTGGAAAGCATCCTCCTCATTCTTTCAGCCATAAACTGTCCCATTATACACTCAAATCTGCAGTTTTAGAGATGCTTCATGCCCATGCAGAGCTCGTAGGGCTGTCATTTGTTGTTCACTGCCATTTTGGGGCACAGAAGAGCCCTGAATCCATGGAAGAGAGCAGAGGGGAGAGGGAGGGAAGAAGTAATTGGGGGTCTCACTGGATATTACACAACCTCCGCCATGGTCTCCCCCAGACACCTGATGGTGCTGCACTGAAACTGGAGCGGTTCTGTCACACAAATACCAGCTGGACACACTTTGGGAAGCCAACATCCCCTAAAACCTGTGTTCCTCACAAGAAATCAGCTGTTTGTCTGCAGCTTTCCGACAGAAAACTCTCCCAGCTTACAGCAAACACCTTTCAGGGGCTGTTATGGTATACAGTGCTCTCTCTGAACTTTGTCTACCATCAGGGTAGCATTTAGGATATTTTTTTTTCTGGAAATAACCATCTGGGTTTTTTAGGGTTTTTTTTTTTGATAACTGGCAAGATCGGTCATTTAGCGTGAATCACCTAATTCATCCCAGATTTTGGACTTTGATATTTATTTTGAGGTATTTCTTATTTTGGAGCACAGCAAAGGGTACATTTCTCAGACCATTTTACCCATTTCATCCCGTAAAGAATGAATAACAATTACCTAACTTGAAGACTGTTGCTTAACCACAGTTTTTAAGTGAAATCATACTCTGCTCATGGTTCAAGCATACATCTTTGCAGCAAGGGAAGGATAAATAAATTATGATCCTAACCAACTCTGGATAATTAGATGCTTAATATGGGCAGGAGAAGGGAAAAACCATTGAAATTGGTCTATAGGAGTGAACAATTTCTATTGCAAAAGCCAGTAATGACTCCTGGAGCCATCTGACCTCTGTTAAACCCTTTTTAATGTATAGAAACCCAACATTTCAGTCTGAGGTTGGTGTGCTCCCAAAAGAGAGTAGATATCCAGGGAGGGTGGCCAAGGGAAGTTTCTACACCCACTGGACACCTTTCCTGCATGAAAATCAGCAGAGCATTTCCACAGTGCAGGGTGTCAGCACCAACCAAACTCCACGAGCTGGTTTTGGTTCCCTCAGAGCTGCCGCACACTTGAATTTCAGCTGGAGCTTTGGGAGTGCCAGCAATTGCTCCATTGTTCTGCTGGTCCCAAGGATGCAGATTTTGGGCAGAGCAGAGCAGACAGGTAGAGCAGGGATGGGTTTTGCCCCCAGGGAACAATTGATGGCAAGATGTCTTTGGCAGTCATATTTCCTTAAGCACTTCCCTCCTCTCAGTGTAATTAGTGTCAGTCATCACGCCATGGTTTGTGTGGATAAACGTTTTCAGGGCATGTTAAAGAAGGAATTAATTTATCAGTCCTGTGATCTGGCGAGGGGCACAGGCAGCACTGAGGAATTTGTTGCTGGGAGGAGCTGCAAAGAGCACCTGCAAGTCGTGCTGCTGCTGGAATCCCCTTCCCTGTGTGCCACGTGCTGACACAGGACAAAGCAGCCCTGCAGGGGAATGTGTGACATCCTGGAAATGCTCCTTTCAGGCCACGGAGGTACAGGATGTTCAAGCAGTACCTCTGGCACTGAAAGGGCTCTGTTCTGGTAATCTCATATTTGCAGAGAGCTTCTGCTGGAGGCTGAGCAGGCAAGGCAGGGGAAGATTCCTTTATTCACATAATCCCAGCTGCAGGAGGGCGACCAGGACACAGCCAAGCAGCACAATAACAATGGAGAAGCAGGAGCTGGAGCACACAGTGAGCTTTTTCAAACCTCTCTCCATCGTGGGTTTGTCAGAGTGATCACAGAGTCTTACCTGTTCCCTCAGGAGCTCAGGCTGTCATCGGGCTGACACTGAGCAAACACACTCACAAGGCATCAGGAACTTTTGCTCAAATACAGGACTTGCACTCATTTTCCCAGAGCTTTGAGTCATCTCAGCAAATCTGGGAGCTGATTTTTGGGGTTTTTTTTAACCTGGCATCCTATGGAAGTAGCAAATGTTCAGCCACATGGATGTGTATAAGTGTGTTTGGGTTTGTTTTTTTTCTCTGTTTTCCCATCCCCTCCCCTGGTATATTTTACCCCTAATGTCTATTTCCCCTCCTAATCCTAGTCAGAAAATCAGAGAACCACATTTCACTGGGGACCACTCTGTTCCCCTGTCAAATCCTTGGCTTTCCACAGACATTGTCATCCTTTTGGAAGATGAAGTGAAACTTTAGTGAGGGATGGTGACTCTAGCACAGTCAGCTCCTGCAAGGAAGCAACAGAAGTGAAACTATGCTCATTCAATCACCTACCTACACAGAAAAAATAAACAAATTTCTTAAAAGAGAGAGGAAAAAAAAGAGAACAAGGAATTATTGAAGCCAAAGCCAAAGCAAATAGTTCAGAGACAGTCCATGAGGTGAAATCAGTTCCCACTCATTTGTGGGCTGTAAAGTCCAAACAATAAAGCCACTCTAAAAACGCTCTGCTCACTGATAACTCATAAATAAAAGAAAAATAAGTATGACATATTCCTCAGTAAATTTTTAAAACGTAAATGACTGGATTTTTAAAAATCTGACTTTTAAAGAGTGGCTGGAATGGAAGGTTTGCTTTTTAGACACATTCATGCTCTTGCACGCACAGGAAAAGGGGATTCCGCTGCTTTATTTAGACCTTGAAATTTTAAATTCAGATTCAACAGTGAGTGAGGCAGCTTTGCTCACCTCGGTTTTGCTTTTTGACTCCCCATCCCGCTCCTTCTCAGCCGAGGTAATCCCCAGAGCTGAGTTTGCCACAAGCAGTGAGAGGTGGTGGTTTGCTGCTGGTTCCTGTCAGATCCACGTGTCCTGACATTTTCCCACTTCTGCCCTGCTGGGCTTGCAAAGAGCAGTGGAAGTTACACCTGCACAAGAGCAGGTGGGAAAACTTCAGCTCGTTCCAGAGCAAGGCTGCTTTCCCCAGCTGAAGTGAATAAATATCATCCTAATGTATGTGTGTGACACAACTGCGCGGTCTCTCGCTGCCGAATGAAGATTCGTCTTGATTTTGCAAAAGGTTTCCAGTGTTTTCACAGAATTACCAGCATTGGAAGAGACCTTTAAATCATCCAGTCCCAGCATCACCCAGTGCCACCAAAACCACCCCAAACCCTGTCTCCAAGGGCCACATCCCGGCTCCTCCTGAACATTTCCAGAGACAGCGACTCCACCACCTCCCTGGGCAAATTATTCCAATGCCTGACTGCTCTTTTGCTGATATTTTTTTTCAATATCCAATCTGCTGGAGCAGTTTAAGGCCATTTCCTCTCATCCTTTCATTTGGGACACATCAGAAGAGCCCAACCTCCCCTTACTGCACCCTTCTGTCAGGGAGTTGTAGAGAAAAAACTTTATTCTTTCTTTTTGTAGAGAAATGGCTTCCCTCTCCTCTCCTCTCCTCTCCTCTCCTCTCCTCTCCTCTCCTTTCCCTATTCTCTTCTCCTTGTATGACCAAGAGGTCAGAGAAAAACATTTCTGTGATTTTATTCTTTTCTTTCTTCTCAAAGGTTTTGCTTTAAGAAGCTTTAAGATACTTTTTTTTATTTTTTTCTTCCAGGATAATCTAATGACTGGAATGGCCTAGAGAACTCAGTGACTGAACTTTGGGATTGGTGTACAAAGGGATCAGGTGATCATCAGATGCTTCTGGAGAAGAACCAGGTCTCTTGCTGTTGGTGAAGCTGTTTTATAGTCAATACACAGCTGTGACAATTGTTTTAGGAATTATCTGGGTCATCATCTGGATAAAAAAATAACAGGAGTGCTTGTTTGATTATCAAACCATGGATACTAGGGCTTGGCAGATGAAGAGTTATGACACCTGTGCAGTTTCACCTCAGCATCCCAAAGCATCTCTGAGTTGTAGGACACACAGCTCAGATCTATGAAGTGACTGTAAAAATTCCTGGAGCACACGCAATTTATGTGTGTGATGAAACAAGGAATGGGGAAAAGTGATGGAAAATTTAAAATTAACAATCCCTAATTTAAACATTTTCATCATCTCTGTGGGATTGCAAATGAAGACCTGTGTTACCACACAGCATAAAACCACCTGGAAATCCTTTCCACGAGTGCCAGGCAGACCCTGCCTACGGTGGTTTGAGAGAACTTCTTCACTCTGTAGTGGGTGGAGAAACTCTGTGCATTAAGTAAAGTTTATCTTTTCAAACAAGTACCTGGATGCTGCCCAGGGTGCCCAGAGCAGCTGAGGCTGCCCCTGGATCTCTGGAAGTGTCCAAGGCCGGGCTGGGCAGGTCGTGGAGCAACCTGGGACAGTGGAAGGTGTCCCTGCCCATGGCAGGGAATTGGAACAAGGTGATCCCTTCCAATCCAAACCATTCCACGATTCTCTGATTCTGTGTATGATCCCCCCTACGGGAGAGCTAAAAATTTACATAAATGGGCAGTTTTAAGCCTCTCATGCCCCTCCTCACCACGACCATCCTGCCCCACTCACAGACACCCCACAGGCCCCTGCAGTTTGTGCCCCTTTCCTCCTGACATCCATTCCTGGTGCCACCTCTGTGCTCAGCTCGCTTGGGCTGCAAACTGGATTTATTTACTTTATAGAATATCGTATGGCAGACTGCAGCACTGCATTCCACCAGGCCACACGGTGCCAGGAAGCTCAGCACAGTGCTGGTAAAAAAAATAAGTGCAACGATGCCAAAAGTCACAGAATCACAGAACGCTTGGGGTTGAAAAGGACCTTAAAGATCATCTGGTTCTAACCCCCCCCATCCTCTCATCGTTGCCAGCCTTGGTGGCTCTCAGGCCAGACCCGTTTAAAACAGNGCCAGACCTGTTTAAAACAGGTTTTCCTTGCCAAAGCTTTAGAGGAGCAGAATCTCCAGAACTCAGAGAGCTGCCAAAGTGATATGAGTCAGAAATAATTTCAAATTCCCATTAAAAAAGCCCCTATAACAGAGATGCTACGTGGACACTGCTGCTACCTGGTTTGCTACCTGCAATCTGGCCACTGCAGTGACCTGCAGAATTCCCAGGGCTCTGTGCCAGAGGCAAATCCCTGCTCCAAGCACTCGGCTCTTTCAACATCTCCGGGGTGCTGCACCCTCTCCCCGTGCCACAAAGAGATCAGGAACTACTCAAATTAAATTCCTTTATTAATGGAATGGTTTTAGTAGACCAAAATTGAAATGGATGAAAGGAATGCTTGTCCTTTATGGCTGCCAGAAAAAAGTAAATATTGCCTACAGACATTACACAGCTTTCTTTTTAACCAAAATTAAATACGGTCCGGAGCAAAGCAAGCAATCTGTAGAATTGTGTTGTTATGCTGCTGTTACAAACTATTTACATTGGATAAAAAACAGGTTTCTCAAAGCCAGCTATAACCTTAGTTGATTACTGTTGTGATCCTGTGTGTCTTGCCCTCATCTCCCCTTTCTGCTATCAGATATAAATCAGGCATTAGCAAGGTTAAAAAGAGTGAGTGATCCTAAAACAATCACAAAACGAGCTCTGAGCAGCAGAGACAGAGAGCGAGTTCTCTTCCCCACCACCCAGCACTGCTCTGTCACCCCTCCTTCAAGATTTAAGGAGTTTAACCCCTCCCTGAAGCTCTTCCCACATCCAACCATCTGTCTCTCCAATCAACTTACTTTCAGTGCCAGGAATCCCCACGCAGGCGATCCCTGGTACGAGAATACACATTTTAAATGCACCCATTCCAAAGGAGCACGTTTCCTTCTAGCAGTGCTGTGTGCTGTCCCTGCCTCTTCACAGTAAAACCACGTCAAATAAATATTTGAGGGAATCAGCACAGTGCGTCCAGTTTCACTTTCCAAACGGAAAGTGGCGTGTCTGCTTTCAGTGGTGGCATAAGGCAGAGGTTTAACACAAACCCACTTTTGCTAAGTCACGATCGGGAGCAAAGAAATCCTGCCTAATTACAAAATACTTGATTAGCAACTCAGCCAAAGGGGTAGAAATACTGTACACCAAAGCTATTCGCTGAAATAATGGAGAGGGACTAATCCTGAAAAGGACTTCACTTCTGGTTTCACAGCAGTCATAGAGCACAGAAAGTATGGGGCTTTCAGTTTGCAGGAAAAGGATTATTCAGAACATCCAATCAAACATTACTCTGCTGTAACAACATTGTTCTCAGTTCCCTCTCTCTTTGGTCCTCCTGCCTGTATTTCTCCTCCAGCTTTTGCTTTTCAGAGTCCATACTGCAAAAAGCAGAATCTGTGCTTCTCCTGATCTTCTCGAACTGACTGAAATCCGCCACATACTTTCCATTTGGAGAGAGGGAAACCACAGGCACGAACTCGTAGCCCCAGTGGATCTCCTCGGGGATGTAGGAAGTCCTGCTCTGGCAGACAGCACTGGTGGACTCCACCGTGGCGTTCAGGAGCACCACGAGCTCAAAGTCCTTCTCCTTGAGGTTCTGAGGCGTGAGGTCTCTCAGAGGGCTGCTTTCATCCAAAATGTGGTAGAAGGTTAAAGGCAAAATGAGAAATGGACTCTCCGAAGAGGAGTCAACATTGAATTTGACACTGGCTTGGTTCAGCAGAATCCTCTCCCCTTCTTTGGTTTCGTAGGTCTGAAGAAGCTTCCCAGAGAGCTGACACTGTATCAGGAGGCTCTTCCTCATGTTTGCCACCCTGATCACCAGGCAAAGCTCCCCGTTGTGTTTGGTGATGACGGCGCAGTGGCTGAATTTAATCGTCTCTGCCCTTTTCTTCGGCCTCGCGATCTTGGCCAGGAAGGTACCCGTGATGAAGATCTCAATCAGGGTGGTGATGACCAGCTGGGCCACGAGCAAGAAAATGGCGTGGGGACACTCCTCTGTGATGAAACGAAATCCATAGCCAATGGTTGTCTGGGACTCCAGGGAGAAGAGGAATGCCCCAGTCAGGGAGTCCACGTTCTTCACGCATGGCTCCCGCTTTGAGGAGAACTTGTTCATTTCCAAGTCCCCGTGAAGGAAAGCGATGGCGTAGTAGATCACCCCAAAGAGGAACCAGGTCATGACGAAAGTAGCAGCAAACAGGGTGAGTTTGTACCTCCACTTCATGTCTATGACCGTAGTCCACAGATCCTGCAGGTAGAGCAGGTAAATGCCATCGACTTTGTCAATCCTCACGTTGCTGTGGCCGCTCTTGGACATCACGCGGGGTTTGTGCGCCTTGAGCATGGCGGTGTCGATGCCTCCGTTGACCAGGGGCACGCGGGACATGTTGATCTTTGTGGGTTCCATCCTCACTGCTTCAGTCCTGGGGAGAGAAGGAAAGAAGGCTGTTACTCGATGAAGCCAGAGCTGACTTTGAGAAGCGTTCGAAAATGTTGATGGAGAGAAGCACAAACATACTCTAAACACAGCAGCAGTGAACAAAACCAGCTGGAATATAAAGTTACCAATGTACAGTATCTGACATTACAAATAATTTTAAATTCTTTTTTTTTTCCCCCCCAGGGAAAAAAAATTAAAAAAATTATTCCTTGATTCTGGTGCCTGCCAAGTATGGAGAAGTAGGTTTCTTTTATGATAGCCTGCGAAAGAAATTTGTCAGAGCTGAAATTTTATATCAGTACTTTATTTCTGTAAAAGGCATTAAATACATATTTTTTTTCCTTACGTTTCTCTAGAGAAGAGGCTCTTTTTGATTAGTGAGCAGGTTTTCTTTAATGCCCTGAAGAGAGACATCTGATCAGAATTAAAGTCGCTGGGCTCAGAACGCAGATCCAGCTCACCACCTCTGTCCCTTCCTGCGACGGAGGCAGAATGAGCCAGACCAGCTTTCACTGGGAACAATTAACTTCCACAAGTGATTTACTCAGTCGGATCTGGCTCTTTGTTACGGACCTACAACTAACCTAGAGGGAAACAAAGCAGACCTGAGCACATCAAAGGCGAGGTTTGGAATATTTACACCTGGGTGCAACACTCTGAAGCTGTTCGCACTGGACAGCACTCCCACATTTTAAGCCGTCTGAGGAATAAAAAAAAAAAAAAACAAAAAATTAAAAAATTTTAAAAAGGAAGGAATCCACAAAGTCAGCATTCTAAACGTGGGCCCTGACCTGCGCGACCCCAGCAATCATTGGAACACCCGACTCCTGGATTTGTTTACTGGGCATCAGTCCGGATGGAGAGGGAGTGCGGGCACCCAGGGCTGGGCAGAGCCCTCGGGCTGAGGCAGAGCCCTGCCCGTGCCAGCTGGACGAGGCACGGAACGGGACCCGGCTCGCAGGACCAGACAGCG
This sequence comes from Oreocharis arfaki, assembly GCA_013398015.1. Lineage (NCBI taxonomy): Eukaryota > Metazoa > Chordata > Aves > Passeriformes > Paramythiidae > Oreocharis > Oreocharis arfaki. The sequence continues at coordinate 440,450 of VZRR01000515.1, forward strand.
ATTACGTAGAGCAAGGACAGTGCATGTTATAGTCGTTCCCAACAACAAAACTTCCTGCTGACAAAAGCAACAAAGAAAAAAAACATCCCATGCATCCTTTGTGCTTTGGCAGGTCTCACAAAAAGGCATTGTTTTGTCCCATTGTTTTCCTCAAAAAAGAGCCTCCAAGTCAGTGATTAGTTTTCGCCAACCGCTGGAAAAAAAAAAAAAAGAAAAAAGAAAAAAAAAATTGTCTTCCTTAGGTCTACTTAAAAGAATTTTGCAGGAAGTACAAGATATATTTGTGGCACACACATGTGCCAGCCCAGGACATCAGCATAATTGCTCACTGAAGTACCTTTCCTGTTATGTCAATTAAGGAGAATTTTTGTTTGTGACTGTACTCATCACACTGTTGCAGGTTTTCTGGGAAAGGGCAATTAAACTTAGCCCCCATTAACAACTGTAGCTCGTTCCAGTTTTGGTTTAATCACCAGCATTTCTCTTCCATAGCTAAGAACCATTGCCACAGATATAGATATATATTTATAAAAGAAAGGAGTGCATCCATGATCCCAGTAGGAGATTCCTTATGTGACAGTCAAATCAACACACAGAGCGCAGCATGTCCGGATAATAAACAGGAAAAAACCTTCAAGTGATCTGAAAAAGAACAACGGGAGGAAATGTGGGGGCTGGGAGGGGTAGGGCTGGGAAGGACTGTACATGCAACTGCTCTTCAGGCCAGCTCAGCCCCCAGCCCCGCTGGCAGGGGGAGGTAAATATGTGAAATGGGAAACCTTGTGGGCAAGTGCACGTTCCTCAGGGAAGAGGCTCCATTCCCCACACCAAGCCTCTCCCTGGACAGGACAGGGATGTAAAACATGCCCAAAAGCCCGTGCTGAAATCAGGACACTTCTGCCTCTCAAGCACACTTCCCTTCAGCCAGTACTTCCACAGCACCAGAACAAGTTTCCCTGCCACGACTTGCTGTGCCAGGAGATAGCTGGGATCTCTGCTCCAGTGTTGGAGGCACGTCCCTATCCCACCCCCTTGCTCAGCCTACCTGGATGCCCGCTCCTGGGAGCAATTCCCAGGGCTGACAGCTCCTCTTCCCCTGGAGGTCACAGGGATGGGGGCAGCCAAGGCTCCACCTTCCCTCCTTGGAGCTCCAGCTGGTGGGCTTGGGCTGGAGGGGCAGGGACAGGGCTCCCAGGGTGTCTGAAGGTCAGAATTACCTGTCCAAGGTCAGGGATGGCCCAAGGCATGTGGGCACTCAGCTCTCCACACTCACCATGCCCAGGAGACCCTGGATCCTGCACCAGGGGTCAGCTTATGTGTGTGGGATGCAGTGGGAACAACAGTTACAGAATCATGGAATGGTTTAGGTTGGCAGGGACCTTAAAGCCCACCCAGTGCCACCCCTGCCATGGGCAGGGACACCTCCCACTGTGCCAGGCTGCTCCAAGCCCCAATGTCCAACCTGGCCTTGGGCACTGCCAGGGATCCAGGGGCAGCCACAGCTGCTCTGGGCACCCTGTGCCAGGGCCTGCCCTCCCTCCTAGGGAAGGAAAAGGTTCAACTCTCACAAGGGAGAGCTCCTGCCTATCTCTGCCCTGCCCTGGGACAGGTTGTTCCCTATCCAAGAGCCCCAAATGAGAAGAATCCTGAAACTGCAGCCTCCCACATTTCCAGGCCTGCTAAAGGATGGCACCACAAACACGGCACCCAAACGCTGTGGCAAAAGATGGGAGGTAAGGAAGGAAGTTTCAAGGCACGATGTCTCCCCTGGGCTGCACCAACAGAGAGAGACACAGCTGCAAAATTTGCCATTTCAGGTTTGAAGCTGAGAAGCGAAGCTGTGGTGCAGCCCTGGACAAGCCTGGCACACTCCAGGGTGCTGCAGCTCACAGCCACGGCTGCTTCTCGCTGTCCATCTCCCCCGTCCCCGTGCGTGATGCTGATCCCCACACGTGGCAGGGCGGGGAATTTCGGAGTCTGCCACGGGTGAAAGAGGCTTTTCCAGAGCTCCCCCATCATCTTCTGTGTCCTCCCTTGATTTGTGACAAAGTTACTCAGCTTTACAGCCACTTCCTGAAATGGATCCCAGCCAACTTCTGGTGCTTTTTTTGGTGTCAGGGTATTTTTTGTGTTGATTTGCTTCCTATTTTTTTTTTCTCTCTCGCATCACTCTTTCCTGTGTGATCCTGAATTCCTCTAGTGCTCTTTTCCTCCCCAAGGAAATTCCTCTTGGTTTCCTTTCCCCTGCAGAAATACTTCCCTTCTCTGCCACACTGCCACGGGAAGAGAGGATCTGTCACGCTGCCTCCCTTATCACACAGCAGCCAGCAGCAATCACTTGGGGGAAGAAACTCCGATGAAACCATCAGGAGAAAAAAGAAAAAAGGGCTTCAGAGGAGGATTCTCTCCTGCCCCCACTTCCCCACTGCTTCCTGAGTGAAGTGACCACTAGAATACCCCAAAATAAATGATTCATGGGTGCCTGTATGTGTAAAAAACACATTATAACACCTGCATTGCTATTTCCCATCTTAGAGAGGCACCTCACACTCTCTGCCCTGACAACCCAGCGCCCCAGCCAAAATTCTTTGGTTTGTTGGGTTTATGTTCACTCTGAATCACAAAGCACATCTACCACAGGAAGTTAATACGAGCAAACAAGCTTAAATAATAAGAGTAATACACATTTTTATATTAAAAGAACTCCTTCTGCCTGTTCCCTAACTGATTTTACACCGAAAAATTACTTTTTATTGCCGTAAATCAAAGTGGAGCTGCAAATAAAACTGAGCTGAGGTACAGTTAAGGAAACATACTTCAAGAGGGAAGAAAATGAAATTGTCTCAGGCTTGTCTAGCATTCTAAGGTCCTCTGAATCACCTCCTTTCCTCACCATCCCCGTGGAGCAGCCAAAGGAGACTTCCCCCCTCAGAGCATATGGAAGCTCAGCGCAGACAAAGCCAGCAAAACGTAGAGCTACGTACCACGCCACCAAGCATGAACACCTTGACATTAAGGTAATTCCAGCAGCCAGGCATCTAACCAGCACACTACCACTGCTTCCAGGGAGCGCATCAGCGGCGAGCCGGGGCCAGCTCGCGCACACGCAAAAATGTTCCTCTCGCATGGAGCCAGCTTTGCTTGTGCAAGATCCCTCTTGGCAGCCACGAGCGATTAAAAGCGTACGGGAGCACGACTTGTTCGAAGGGCCTCAGCTGTTTTCTCTTTTCCCAATCAGATGTGGCTTTGCCACTGGAGCAAATCCTCACGCATGCTTCGCTGCCACCGCGATACGGGCGCAGGACTTGAGCTGTTTTTTCAGCCAGCACAAAAGCGTGAGCGGGCTTGGCACGGAGGAGATGAAAAGCCAAGGGGTGAGGAAAGAAAACATTGAGGAGGGCTGCATAATCTTCAGATCTTTCCTAGGTCTGCTGTGGTTCAGTAGGTTACAAAAGTGCCTCCTGAATTCTCAGTGCTCTGCGTAGCATGAACATCCTCCTCCGTCTGGGCTGTGCACCAGGTTATGCTGTACAACTGTCAACCAGCAAAATCCTCCTCGGGGGCTGAGTTCTGGAATTCAGAAGGAGCAGAAGAGGAGGGAGGGAGGGAAGGAGAGGCTCCAAAAGGGTGCTTTGCCTCCGGCACAGCCACACAGCTGGACACTGCTACCCCGGGCTCCAAAAAGAGCCCTCCAGTGCTAGGACCCGCCAGGGACTGATGACAGGCAGGCTTGAGAAGCTAAACTTACACATTTTTGGGTTTTATCACAAAAAGACCGAGACGAGAGAACCGTAAATACACCCCCAAGTCAAAATCAGCTCCCAAAGCTCTGCCTTCAGCTGCCACCTTGGAGCCACCCATCAGCACAGGGCAGCCCTGGGAGTGGTCACTCTCTCCAATTTGGGCGCCAGGAGCAGGTGAAAGCAGGGACATGTCTCGGGGCAGCACAGGGAGGCCTGAAGGGTGCAGTGCTCAAGCCAGAGATGGGTTTTTCATCACTCACAGCAGGGCCAGGGCAAGAACCATTCACAGAGCAGTGGTAAGGAAGTGAAAACCCAAGTCCACCTGTCTCTCCTGCCTGCTGGGCATGGAAGATAAATTAAAGCTGGAGAAGACTCACGTGTGCTGTTTCTGAGGGAGATTTGTCCAGGAATGTTGTTGTTTCCCAGGACAGGGTGCAAGGCTTTGCAGTAACTACGGCTTTACACAGAGGAGCCTTTGGAACCACCCTGACGCAAAGAAACAGAAAAACAACCAAGAAGACAGAGAGGAGGAGAAATATGACTCAGAGCTTGTTGAAATCAATGGAGAAGTTCCCAGTGATTCCCAAGTGTCTGGATCAGGCCTCCAAGGGGAGAAAAAGCACACCCTGCAAGGGTGTGAGCAGCTAACACACTGCAAGTGAGCATCTACCCTTCCAAAATCCTGCCCTCCAGCCTCTGCCCTGGGATCTGGGGATGAGCAGGGGACTTAGCCATGCACATCCTTCAAGTACACCCAGGTGTTCTTTCAGGCAGAAGCAAACAAACTCCTCACTTCACGAAACTCTCCTTTTTCTGCTCAGCAATATGGTTTGTGCACAGCTGGAAAATAAAAAAAAAAAAAAAAAGAAAGGCTCCCCAGAAACCTGTCCTGCTTTCTTTATTTTTTACGAATGGCTTTTCTTCAGCAGGGCAGCGTAAAACACTTTAGAATGCCTCCCTTGCTGGCACATCGTTGCTCCAAGGTCTTTTCAAACACCGGCAGAGCACAGTTAAGCATTTAAAACCCGCCCGTGCCGTGATGCTCTTCCCACCCACAAAGCCTTTCCTCATTCTTGCTGTGCAAACCATCCCGGGCTCTTTCTACACAGACAAGTCTGAACAGACTCCCGGGATCTCACCCTCTCTGTTTCTGGGAAGTTGGGTGCCAGAGCTGCTCTGCAGGGCTGAAAGGGACATTTATTGTTGCATTTTGCTCGTCGAGCCCATACCCTGCACTTCCACTTTCAGTCGCACCTCGGGCTGCTGTGGGAACATTAAACAGCTCAGCACAGAGAAGGAGCTAAGCTGGGACAGAACTGGAGTGATGTCCTACCCCAGTTGAGCTTAGCAGCCAATATTAAGCCAGGACTAGACTTTCAGAGAGTTTAATGCCAGCTCTTGGCCTGTTTTGCAGTCACTGCCACTGTTTCTCTACTCTCCCCTTCCAGGATGACCTTGGGGACTTCCAACTGCTAAATCTTGTCATTCTTTGTCCCTGGAGGTATTTCTCTTTACCACAAGGCTCATTAGCCTGCTTTCCCTCATTTTGCTTTGTGTCTCATTCCTCTCCCCTTCCCACTCTCTGTGAATCAAAAGATCCAAACCAAGAGTGCTCACCCCACCACCAGAAAAGCGTGTGGCTCACTGCATAATGCTTTATGTCCAGCAAAAATCTCCCTGTAGGTTCACACCACCAACTCCTGACCTCTCCATCACATCAGACAATCGTGGAATCACAGATGGGTTTGGGTTGGAAGGGACCTTAAAGCTCATCTCGTTCCAACCCCCTGCCACGGGCAGGCACGACTCTGTTTTCAGTGATCTCAAACTTCGCAAAGCTTCAATCAGAGCAAGGTCTCCCCCCTTCATCTTCCCAGCTCCTTGTCAGCCAGAAATGTGGGAACAAAGCCTCAGACTCTTGAGGAGTCTCGCCTTCAGCTCCAAGGATCAGATTTGAGAACACAAGCAGCAGCAGCCACACGGTTTGGGGAGCTTTGCAGCGCAGGAGGGAGGTGGAGAAGCAGAACAGGGGATATGTTGGGAGAAGATTTAAGACAAGCCAAGGAATGCCTCGTTTTTTGGCTCTTCCTGCTGAGACACGAGATCAATTAATCCATGTGGTGCTTTGTGGCATGCCTGAACGCAGAGCTCCTGGGCACCCAGCAGGGTGAGGGTCAGGGATGAAGACACCTGTACACATTCCAGCACCCAACAGAAGCTGGGCAGGGATTTCCTGCAAAATAGTTTTTCACTCAGTCAACTCAGGCCTACCTAAGTCCTTCTAAGTACTTAATTCCTTTTTTTGGGAACGGGCCCCTGGCCAGCCAGCTGCTCTGGCTGCTGGGAGAGTGTTTTCACACAGCTCCTGCTGCCTTCCCCATCCCAGAGTGGGGACAGGCCACCTCTCTGGAGGACAGCTCCCAGGGAAAAGGCACCCAGAGAGGCTGGTGCTGCCTTTTTTGTCTGATTCCAGGGCTGGGGCTCAAGGTGGGTGAGTTGTTTGCCCCAAAGGCATGTTTTCCCTTGATTTCTGCCTCTTTGGATACTGCTGGGTATAAATCACCTGCCAATAATCCTCCTGCATGAGCTCATGTGCCAAGAGCTCCATGTTTCTGTACCCACATGAGAGGTGTCTGTGTTTTCTTCCAGCATTTGAGTCACAGGGTGGCAGCTTCATCAGGCAACAAGATAGAAAATAATGAGTCTGAAGCCATTTACTGATCAGGTTAAGTTGGGAAAAGCTCACAGGGAAGAGAATCCCCTCCCAGGTCAGCAGGAGAACAAAGGGATTGGACTGGGCTGCTGTAAAGGAAACCCTATAGGAGCCACCCAGTGCCTAAAGGGGGCTGGAGAGGGACCTTTCACCAGGACAGGGTGTGACAGGACAAGGGAGAATGGCTTTAAGCTGAAGAAGGAAAGCTTTAGATATCAGGAAGGAATTGTTCCCTGGGAGGGTGGGCAGGCCCTGGCACAGGGTGCCCAGAGCAGCTGTGGCTGCCCCTGGATCCCTGGCAGTGCCCAAGGCCAGGTTGGACACTGGGGCTTGGAGCAGCCTGGCACAGTGGAAGGTGTCCCTGCCCATGGCAGGGGTGGCACTGGATGGGCTTTGAGGTCCCTTCCAACCCAAACCATTCCATGATTCCATGATAAGCTTGCTGGGACTGTCATTCCCTGCTCACCACAGGTTGGCTGTGTCCTTGCCTTCCCTTCTTTCACAGCAGATAAAGGACAGCACCTTGTTTTTAACCTTCTCAGTACTCACCCATCACTTCACCACTTTGAGTAACAGTAATAATTATAATAAATTCAAACTCAGAGCAACCGATTTGCCAGTCTGCAGCTGGTTTGAAATTTGCTGCATCTGTTTCACAGCTGAAGAGGGGTTAGTGGAACAGAAAACTGCTCTGCTTTCTTTTCTTGTTTGTTTGCTTGCCTTTTTCCTCCGAATTCATTTCTTGGCCTATTAAAAATCTGGTTTTGTTTAAAAACAAGCAAGCAAACAAACCCCAAAGCAGACACTTCCTTGGATTTTTAATTCCAATTGTCAGCAGGTGGTTGGAAATGCAGAGGGGTGTGCCAAGTCATGGCAGGGAGAAAAGTTAGCGCTTTGCTGGTCGTTCAAAAATTGGGGTAGAACAGCTGCAGGCTGCCTTCTCCAGAGCTGCTGCTTCTCCCTGACTCTCAGCTGGGACAGGAATCACATTTATCAGGCAGCAGGGGGGCACTCCAGACCAGTTTGAGCTGACAATTTACAGTGGTTTGTGCCCCCTCTTTATTTTTTTCATGACAGATCCCCTGACACCTCAAACCCAACATCAGACACCAGGTTCCAGCACCTCAAGAGCATCATCTCCTACCCGAATCCCAACCCTAGGAGGAAGGGAACATATCCAGAGGCTCGGCAGCTCTCTGCTTAATCACCGTTTGTGGTGCCAGCTCATTGCACTGTGTCCCAGTCAAGTTGGGGTTTGTTTTTAATTAGTCACTGTACACCAGGGCTCTCTCAGAGCTTGGGTGGAGGTGTGGCTGGGGGTGAGGCTCCCTGCAGGGTGCCAGGCTGCTGCCAGGGCAGAGTTTTTGCTCTGCTTTCTCCCCATAAATCACATTTCCAGTAAATCACAGCTCTCCTTTAGCCCCGTGCCACAAGCTCGTTGAGAATTGTTTTAATGCCCCGTGAATACCCCACAAATATTATGTACATATACTCTGCAGAGAAAAAACCTGCTCAGAATTTTCCATCTCCGTGCAGCCACTGAATCTCAGCACTCAAATATCAGGCTATGAAAGAGTCTTCCATCAAAAAAATATCAAAACCCCCGTCCCTTTCAAATACCTAAAAACCTCGATAGTATTGAAAGTAATGGTAGGGTGCAAAAGGCCGAGAAGATGGGAAGGGAAAAAAGTAATTTTATTTAAAGGTCTGTATATTGGTAACATTTTTTTTCATCTATTCCTAATGTGGACAAAATCAAATCTAGCTGGGGAAACAGCACACCTTGACCCAGCAGGAAGGTGGATGCTGTTACTGGAGTAAAGTTTTTCCTATAAAAGAGTTCCTAGATCTCTTTTACCTGTTTGTTGTAGCTGATTTGTGCTGCTTCGTGTAGGCAGAGCAATGATAAATACGGAGTAACCTGCTAAATAATCTAAATTATTGTCACCTCTGCACGGCCAGGACACACCAGTGAATTTGCAGTGGTGGTGTCTGCAATCCTACAAAGGACATTTCCAAGAAGGAAAGATGGGTTTGTCAGGGTTTCGTCTTAAAACTTGTTGCAAGCTGATTTTCTCAGGAAGTTATTTGGTTCTGAAGAATTGCCCTGCCTGTGTGAACAAGTTCACACTGTGGAAAACGTTTTTGAAAAGAGACTCGTCTCTCATGCTGGCAAAATGCAGCCTGTGAGACAAAGTACCCACTTCTGTCACCCAAACCTAAATCATTTTTAAATTGGATGTCTTTCTCTCTTAGGCAAAGCACAGACGATGCCACTGGCGCAGCAGGGGCAAATATAACTGACTTTCTTTTTTTGATAATTAATTACTTTGCAGGGAATTACATCAATTGTGGACAATATTCTCTTTGAGGGGCACAGCAGCTTCCAAAATGTTCATTCCTACCCTGTTTTCTCTGCACTACAAAGATTTCGAATTGCATGAAGCACCCATTTCCCTCGATTTTCCAGGTCTGATAAACGGAGAGCAAGCTCTGCTTCTTCTCAAACAAATGTTTGGAAGCTACTCCACCAAAGCAAAACTTCAAAATTCTTAAATGCTGGAACGAAAATTCGAGCTCATCCAATAAATTCAGCATGCAATTTTTCACAGGCAAACATTTATGTGCACTCACACAGAAGTCAGAGGTTTACTCCTACTGTTTAAAATACCATTCCGTGGTGTGGGAGCTCAGCTGGTTGGAGCCTGGTGCTAGAAACACCAAGGCTGGGGCTTCAACCCCTGTGTGGGTCATTCCCTTAAAAGCTGGGCTTGATGGTCCTTGTGGGACCCTTCCAACCCGGAATATTCTGTGATTCTGTGCTTCCCAGTTGTGTAAAGCACAAGCAGTTGCAAATTTAGGATGTTGATGTGGGAGATTTTGCTGTATCTAAAGTCAGCTGTGGATGCACCACTTTTTACTCACGTCCCCCTTTGGGCCATTATTACCTCGAAACAAAATAATTTCCTCAACCAGTCTTGGAGACATCTACAAGCACCAGGAACCACCCCCTGGACCTGTGACCTCAGAGCAAAGTCCTTTGCTAAAACACCTCCCAAAGGTGTGCTGGGGTCACCCTGGGGCTCACACACCCTGTCCCTGTCCCCATCTCTGTCTCCATCCCCGGCCCCACTCCTGTCCCAGTCCTGCTGCTGCCCCTCACCAGCAGCCAGAGGCGACAGGAATGGTCATGGGGGTCCTCTAAACCCCTAAAATTCTGGACTGAGGTACAAACCAGGACCTTTCACCTGCCTCCCTGAGGTGCTCAGGCAAGAATTGAAGATATCAGTGACACTTCCCTGTTGGTGTAGGGTTGCTTATCCTCAGCACTGCCCCAGAGTTTTGTTTCAGGGCAGCTTTCTATTTTATTTTTTTTTCTTTTTGTTCCTGACCAATCCATGGATGTGGTTAATTTAAGGTTTAAAAGGCTTTTGCTCACACATACACACACGCCCATATATGTTTTCCACTGAAGTCTGTGCTTTTTCCTAGACCCACCCAAATTCCAGTACATAGCTCACTCGTGTGCCAAGCTTCCCTACTCTCCTTGCAACGAGTGGAAAAATGCCCTTTTTTCCACTCCTGCACTTTTTAGGGGGAGAACCGTGGCAAGGAGAAGGAAGAATTTAGTTATACCTGTGATTTCAGAGCAGAAAAAGGAAAGAACCTCAGTGTTGTCCATGGGAATGCTCTGTTCCTGAGCTTTATGGGGTTCTGAGCCCCAGTGTTTGCTTGGGACCCTTGAGCTGGAACTGTGGAGTGCTGAGGGGATTTAAAAATTAATAAATGTGAAGCAAAAGTAGCTGGTTGTTGGTAAAATTCCATTCTGTTCATATGCAGTACTTAACACTCCCGAATGCCCTGGTATTTTTGGAGGGGGATGGGGGAAAATCAAAGATTAATAATGAGAAACATTGAGGGGGGGGAGGTTCAAGTGGAAAAGGCTTCAGCTGTGTCATTCTCTGCTCCCTTTAACAGGGTATTTTGGGCTGCCAGCAAATTCATGGAATCCCAGAAAGGTTTGGGTTGGAAGAGACCTTAAATCCCATCCCATTCCACCTCTTGCCATGGGCAGGGACACCTTCCACTATCCCAGGGTGCTCCAAACCCCATCCAGCATGGATTTGAACTTGGGGAAAGGTGGTGGACCAAGGATTCTCTGATGCCTGGTTAAGGCTGGTCTCTCTCAATTTCCTCTTCTCAGGGGAAGACATTAATAAAGCCTCCCTGACTTCCAGAGCTCCCTGTTTCCACAGAGCTTGTTGGGAACATCATTTCTGAAGCCTCTGTTCACCTGCCAAGCCAAGCTGAAATTAGCCCATGGATTTAAAGACGTGGGCTGGCTTGTATCCCTTCACTTGTAGGTGATGGAAATTAAAATAAGCCAGGTTAATTATTTATCCTTTCCATCAGCAACATGCTAGCATTGCGCAGGAGCTTATTGTCACTCACAGACGGGCAAAAAATCGGAATAAAAATGGATATATTTTTAAGAAGAAGCTGTTTCCTGAGTTTCTCGACCGGGAGGTTACACAGCCCGGCTCTGTGCGTCTTCCAGATAAACTCCCAAGGAATCAAAGGGAAAAGAATCTTTGTTTTCCTCGTTGCTTTCCCAAATTGTTCAATCCCTGCCAATTTCCATGACACAGACCCCTCGGTCTGCTGCAGAGACTGTGGCTTCGGCAAGGGAGGAAATAGCACGAAAGTACTGGTGCACATCAATGTTTTTGGATTTTCTCGCCAAACCAGAAATATCAAAACAAAATTTAAAAAAAAAAAAAAAA
>VZRR01000515.1:455490-477097 GCA_013398015.1 Oreocharis arfaki
CTCCTGTGGAAGAGACCCCACGGTGCAGCAGGGGAAGGACTCTTCTCCCTGAGCAGAGGAAGAAAACCTCGGGTGACAAACTGACCAAACCCCCACGCCCTTTCCCCTGCGCTGTCGGTGGGAAGGAGGGAGGGGCTGGCAGGTGGAAGGTGTTTTAAGGGCTTATTTAACTTCTCATTATCCTTCTCTGATTCTGTTAGTAATAAATTCACTTCACAACTTCACTTGAGCCTGTTTTGCCCTTGAAGTGTTTTCTCCCGGTCCTTATCTCACTCATGAAGCATTCGTTAACTTTCTTTTCCTTTTCCCTCCTCTGCCCAGCTGTGGCAGGGGAGGGTGAGCGAGCGGCTCTCGTGGCTGCCTGCTGCTGGGCCAGTGTCAAACCACAACGCCATGGCAACATGGAAAGTGTCACCACGTCCCTCACCTAAATACGGATTCATCAAGCTTGAAGGTTTAAGAGGCTCTCTCATCCATGACCATAGAATCACTGAATCATCAAGGTGGGAAGAGATCTTCAAGCTCATCCAGTGCCACCCCAGCAGCACCACCACCCTTCAAACCCGGTCCCCAAGGGCCACATCCAGACTCCTCCTGAACACTCCCACACACAGTGACTGCACCACTCCCTGGGCAGCTCATTCCAAGGCCTCACCGCTCTGGGAGGGAAAAATTGTTCCCAATCTCCAACCTGAGCCTCCCCTGGTGCAATTTGAGGCCATTTCCTCTCCTCCTTTCCCTTGGGACACGGCAGCAGAGCCCGACCCCCCCTCACTGCCCCTCCTGTCAGGGAGTTGTGCAGAGCCACAAGGTCCCCCCTGAGCCTCCTTTGCTCCAGGCTGAGCCCCTTTCCCAGCTCCCTCAGCCGCTCCTGGGGCTCCAGCCCCTTCCCAGCTCCGTTCCCTTCCCTGGACACGCTCCAGCCCCTCCAGGGCTCTCCTGCAGGACCCAGAACTGGGCACAGCCCTCGAGGGGCCTCTCAGTGCCCAGCACAGAGGGACAATCCCTGCCCTGCTCCTGCTGGACACACAATTCCTCATCCAGCCCAGGTGCCAGTGGCCTCTCGCCCACCTGGGCACCCCTGGGCTCGTGTCCAGCCCCTGGCACCAGCACCCTCAATGTTTTTATCTGTGCAATTCCAAAATATGAACAACCTGCATCCTACACCTCCACCACTGCTGCTTCTTTCAAAGGTTCCCCTTTTCACAGAGTGGTTCAAATCCTCCTCTGTTTTTCCCCATGGATCACCTGCCATTTATTTAGCGAGATGGCAGCCAGCGATCAGTTGATAAAGAGCATAAAGCTAAACCAGAATTATTTGGTGGTATGTACTGCCTTAAGCTGAGCAAAGCTGAAGATCAGGAGCAATCCCTGTTAATAGCACCTGGAGTTTTAAGAACTCAGCAAATTCTTGACCATTGTTTTATTTTGAGGCTGGGGAACGAGGATCTGGTTGTTCTTCCAGATTTTTTCGCAGATTTCCTTCTAAATATTTCAGTTTATGTAGAAAAGTGCTTAAATCAAAGTTTCTTGTGAGAACAGGAAGGTTATTATTGATTTCTGAGACATTTTCAGTCTTTATATGACATCTTGGTGGTTAACAAATTTCTTGTATTTCTTTGTATTTCTTGTGATTGTAAAGCAATCACAGACAAAAGCTTTTTCCTTGATGATAAAATCATTATTTATAAGATCTAAACAAGTACTGGAGCATTTAAAGGCAAGGTGCCCCCTCAGACAATTTCACTGTTTATCAACTAAAAATACATCTGCAAAGGCAGAGCCCCACAGCAAGGTGCAGTAGGAGGATAAATCACTGGGGTTGCTCCATTGAAATGTGTCTTTTTTCGGGTTTCTGCTCAAAAAACCAAAGAAATTTTCTTAAAATAAGCTTTTATATTCCCAGTCTGAGACCTTACAAAGGGCAGGGAGATTTATTACCAATAAACATTATTTTGGGTCATGATCAAGTCACAAATTTGGACATTTTATTCTGACAAGAAAAGAAGTCAATGCTAAATTTTGTACATTTTTGTTCAAAAAATATAGTTAAATTTGATCGATTTTTAATTTAAGTTCCAGTGCTTTTTGTTGTTGTTGTTTGTTTTGGTTTGGGGGTTTTTTCCGATGGTTTGGAGTTTCTTTGGGTAATTTTTCAGGATTTTTTTAGACTGCAAACACAGAACAGAGTAGGAAAGTACATCAAGGTCCAGGCACTCCAACAGAGCCCCTCATAACACTTAATTTTCTGCCTAATCTTGGGGGAAAAGGATTTTTTAATCTAAAAACACGAAGCTGAGAGCAGTCCAGAGATCAACTGCCATGTGCCACCGATTGTGCCAGCCAACCAAACTCAATATGGGGCCAAAATAAAATGTTGCCTCAAAAGGTTCTCTTTTTCTCATCCTATTTTTGTGAGAAAGTTTTGCCATTTGCATAAGAAAATGAATCAGAATTGCAACTCCAACACCTCCTCCCAGATACTGATACACCTTTGGTCTTGCTCTGAAAATGAAGCCTTGGGTGAGAGGCTGGAGGGGTTCAGGAAAGGCTCTCATGGAAGTTTCCAGGAGGAAGGGTGGGCAGCTTGGAGGGGATCACTGCTGAGCAGAAAACAAGGGGAAACTTTGGGGAAATTTCATAGGCAAGGTCAGAAAATCACAAAAACGTTTGTCTGGTTGCCATTTTCCTTGGGAAATTAAAAATGAAATTAAAATCATTTAACCAGGAAAATTTATTTACTGGTCAAAATGTCATGGACATCTATTTTATCCTATTTATTCTGGGTTTTTTATTTTATTTGTATTTATTTTATTACGTGTTTTTGTCAGGCTCTGAGGGAAAGGGGAAATTTTGATCATGATATATTTTACCCTTTTCTCTTCATCAGTTTGTGCTAAGAATACACATTTTAAGCCATCTAAGTAGGTGCACTGTAATATATATATATATATATATTCCTTCCCTGCAGGTCATGGTAATATATTAAACAGATAACCATTTTTATCATATGTCCTCAATGCAAAAGTGTTAATTTTAGATAAGGAAAAGTTCATGAAGTGAAACCAGATTGAACCAGCAGTGAAACACCTCAGCTAAAACAATGGAGATTAAATTAATCTGATCGGGTTGCACTGCTGTCAAAAGTTATTTTACTTTATGACTTTTGAGCTGCAAAGAGAAAGTGGCTCTCCAAGCACAGACAAATCCATAGACAAGCTGAGGATCTCCACGAATAAAACAAACCAGAGAGAAGCCAAATGTGGTTTTAAATGGGGCCAACCTTGTCCCAGCACTTCGCTTTCACCAGAGGCAGCAGAAGGTTTGCAAAAGGCTCTGCTGGGTAACGAAATTTGCCAAACACCTTTTTTTCCCCCCACTGGGTGTAAATAGCTGCAGAGGTGTTATCCCAAAAATGTGCCTCCCCTCTTCGTGTCCAAGCAATAATTCTCCAGTGAAGGATGACAATACCTGAAGCACTCCTGTCACTGCTTGTTCCCTTTCTGCCTGACCACGGCCTCTGCCTCGCTGTGAACCTCGGGGTGTGCTGGCCATACAAAGACAGTTTCCTACGCTGGTCATACAGGACAATTTCCTGCTCCTAGGAGGAGGCAGGTGCTCTGGTTAGCGATGCATCCACTGCTTTTGGCTGCTCCCCACGGGAGTTTCACACCACTCAGCACAGACAGGCAGAGATGAGCAGGAGCTGCAATTCATGCACAGCCCTTGGAGCTGCTTCTCTCCTGTTTATTCCAGGAACATGCACATGATTTTTTTGCCAAATTCTTCTCTGTATTAACACCAAACTCTTTTCCATATTAACACCAAGCCCTTTGCCACATTAACTCCAAGCCCTTTGCCACATTAACACCAAACTCTTTTCCATATTAACACCGAACACTTTTCCATATTAACACCAAACTCTTTTCCATATTAACACCACTTTTCCATATTAACTCCAAGCCCTTTGCCATATTAACACCAAACTCTTTTCCATATTAACACCAAACTCTTTTCCATATTAACACCAAACTCTTTTCCATATTAACATCAAGTTCTTTTCCATATTAACTCCAAGCCCTTTGCCACATTAACATCAAGGTTTTTACCACATCAACTCCAAGCCCTTTGCCATATTAAAACCAACCCTTTTGCCATATTAAAACCAACCCTTTTGCCATATTAACTCCAATCCCTTTACCACATTAACTCCAAGCCCTTTGCCACACTAACAAACACGTCCAGACACACTGAAGGCTGAAAAAATGATCAAGCCTGTAATAACTCACTCAAGTCATTCATGACTTCTCTCATCCCAAGGGGTTAAGGACAGCTCAGCTTTCAGATATTTAGCATGTAGTAAATTCCTTCCTAGTAAATTGACAAGGTTGATTTTTAACTGTTTCATACAATAATCAGTAATTTTTATAATTTTCATGCACATATAAGGTGCCTCCAAGGTGAAGACTTTTCCCTCCATCAAGCAAACAAACCAAAAAGGCATCACCCCAAAACCTGCCTTGTTTTTCATCGGAGAAAAGTGAGTCAAAACTTATTTCAAAATGCTCTGAGGCTCAGCATGTAAAACACTAACATTTCTGTTTTTCTTGGTCCTTCCCAGCTTTGGCCTCCACCTGTTCCCAAAGAACACAGCCTGTCTCTGTGGACTGTGTGTCTGAGGAGAGGGAAACTGGACAGGAGGCAGGAATAATATTCCAGACTGCTTTAATGAAATCTGGATGAATCAATAAAAAAATTCAGCTGCAATCAGAGCTGTGGGCTAATGGCTTGTTTGCTTCATTGCATGAGGAGCCAGGATAAAAAAGAAACTATTTGTTTTCATTTGAAATTCTATAAAAAGTAACAGACTGAATTATTGTATGTACGTTGGAAGACTGAAGCCCAAGTCATCTGCTGCTGTTTTTGTCTCTAGGCCATGCCTCATTTACTGGGGTGAAATTCCTGGGGAAGTTTTAGGTCTGGTCTACAACTCTGCTTTATAAAAGTGATGCCAGTTTGTACTGTACAACCAGCACAGTTTTACACTCCAGGCTTGCTTCCTCCCTCCTGTTAGCTGGTTATTAGGGAGTGCAGAGAGCACAGTGACATTTTACAACCAGGGAAATAAAGAAGACATTTCTTTAGCAGCAAATCTTCTCCTTTCCCCTTCAATTAAAAAAAAAAAAAAATCAAAAGAAAACACAGACTTGGTAGATAAATACACAAGCACTGTGATCAGAAAGACCCTGGAAATGCCTCCAAATACAATATGAGAGGGAACAAGGTTAGTTAAAAAGTGCTGTGGACACTCCTGGTTCACAAAGGAAAGCCAGCTTAGTTCCTCTTCACAACCAGCACCTCATGGAGAAGAAGAGATTTTATCTGTAACTCTCACTGCAGCATGATCCCGGTGTGAAAATAAAAAGGGAGGAAGCACAAAAGTAGAGGGGAATTTGCACCACAGGCTCAGACTGTGATTCTGAGGAAAAACCAGAGCTGTGGTAAACAAGTTGTGTGAAGACACAAGCAAAAGTTGGAAGACAATGCCTGAAGTTCTCCAATTCAGACATGTTTACATTCTTTTACACCTACCACAGAAAGCTGACATTCTCTTATACACAAAGGTAACAGGGACAGGATAAAGTTCCGGGCAAGTTTTCCCACTCTGCCAATGAAAACTGATTTTCTGCACTGAAAGAAAGAGCGAGAGCTGCCTGAAAGTTATGATTCCAACACTCTAAAGAGCACTCTGGATTCCTACAGGAAAAAATCCCTGGCAGGCAAACAGTGACAAAGACAAGCTCAGCGTCTGTCCCCCTCCCCAACGTATCAAAACCTCAGCCCCATGCATTACAAACCCCACATTCAGTGCTGCCCATCAGTGGAAAGACCAAACCGTGACAGCTTTTGCTTCATTGCTAAACTGCCTCTCTGCCCAAACCCAGGGAAAGGCACAATTTTATAAACATTTTTTTTTTCTTTTACACACGGTTTCTAAATCCTTAAGCTACCAAAATACAGAAAAAAGAGGAAAAGCACCTACTCCTTGGCTTCCAGTTCCACACAGCTCCCAAAGCCCTGCTAAGCATGTATGGATTTTTGACAAATACCTCTTACCTGTAAAAGAGCAATGTTCAGATTCCTTACTAGATGTTATCGTCATGACAAGTCAAACAATCTTTTTTTATAGGAGGTTGGGTGGCTTTTCAATAAAGCATGAGTGCATATAAAAAAAGAAAAAGAACAGAAAAAAAAAAAAAAAAAAGGAAAAAAAAAAAAGGCAACACAAAACAAACCCCTCAGAGAGTCTCCCTTCCCTCGCTGTCAGTCAAACAACAAGTTGAAATAAGCCTGAGTTGGAATTACCTGAATAAAGAAACTGCAGAGAGGGAGGGAGGAGAGGGAGGGAGGGAGAAAGAGACGAAAAAAAAAAAAAAAGAAAAAGAGTCCAAGAGGAGACTCAGTGATGTCAGCAGTGTGTGTTAAGGAAATCTACAGCTGAGCCCAGCAAACTTTATAACTCCACAGCACTCGACACCCAGTTACGTGGTAAGCAAATACCTGCTTCAGAGGAAACTGATTTCCTTCCAAAGAAGTCAGTTAATCTTTGAAGAAACTTCAGCCAGGCTGATCAAAGTCCCTGAAAGGCCTTATTTCCTAAATAAATAAGGTTATAAGTGGTTGTATAATGCTAAGAAAAGAGGAAGAAGGATAAAAAGGCAACGTTATTGATTACCCCTTTCCTGTAGGCAAAAGGGAGATTGAGACTCACCTGAAATAAATTCAGGTTTTGGTTGTCACCCACTGAGCTGCAGCAGCTGAAATCCCTGACCACCAAACTTTCCAATGTATTTATCCACACTTTTCTCCTTTGATAGCTTTTTCTGGGTTTGCCTGGGTTTCCCCCTTTCTACTTTTGTTTCCCAGCTGCAGAGAGCACAGACAGGAGTGATTTGAGCAGGGGGAAGTCAGGTACCTCAAACACAGGGGGTGGATGTAAAGCCTGTGCACTGCCAGTGGTACCACGCTGGAATTTGATGGGATTCCCTGGGAATGCAAACAGCAGCAGGGAAAGGGAGGTTGCCGCAGCACTAGCCAGGTTCATGTGATGCCCTTGGATATCATTATTCTGAGTCCGTGTTACCGTAATTCCTGGGAATTCCATATCCCAGCAAGCTACTCCAGGGCAGGACAGCTCCGCATCGCCTGCAGGCACATCCCGCAGTGCCGGGATAACTTCCTTCCCTTTCACCTGGGACAAGGAGCGCATCAAACATTGGGATGGTTTGGGATGGTCGGCTTCACCGACCCAACTCTTCCCACCCCAAACTCCCGTGGGCCAGAGCAAAACGCCTGCTAAACGCGGATCTAAATGTCATTAACGGATGTTAATAATGCCCTGATAGGCGACCAGAGGAAAGCAGGAGCTGGAATTCTGCTGTCAAGTGCAGCATTCAGGCGGTGCCAGTAGGCAGCAGCTGTTTTGCATTTAAAAGGGCAACACTTAGAGGTGATTTTTTTTTTTCCTTCACTTTGCCAGAGACTAAAGAATTTCACACGACTTGGATTGTTCCCCGAATCCATGAACCTGTTGCACTGGTGTCTCTTTCTCTATATTTACTATGAGGGAGATGGCAACAGCTATAAATATATTTATATTTATATATAAAAATGCTTGTGAAGGTCTATTTGTGCTTTCAGATGAGCTGTTCTGTTTGCAGAGCTTCGTCATGGGATGAAGCACCTACACCAGGAATTCTCTTTCACTATCCAATTAAATTTTATTTAGCTGGGATTATACATTATTAAAAATCCTGAGTTAAACCTTTCCCCTTCTTTTTTTCTGGGTTAAGTTTGACAAACTGCCCTAATCATAAACGAATAATGTGCTGTTCCCACACATCCCCCAAATCAGGCTTTGTGGCAACATGGTGACCATGAAATCCTTTGTAGTGTGAGGGGTCTTTGGAAGGTCATAATATGAGGATATGCTCTGAAAGATGCACAACAGTTCCGTTTTTCATCTTTTTACTAATGCTCTGTGGATTCTTATTCCATTCTGGAAAACAGAGCAGAGAGTAGAAATTGAGTTGCATGGGCATTTCCCAGCTTTGTGTGCATGATCTGGAAATGTAAATACCTTTCTTTGCACAGTTTCCCACCTTAAACAAGTGACATTTCCTTGTGGGTCACCACAAGCTCTGGGGCTGTTCCCACACAGCTGCTGAGGTGAGCCAGAAGGAGAAGTTAATTTGTCAGTTCATACCCACCAAAATGCATAAATTCACTTTTTTTTCCTTCAGATTTACCTCAGTACCAGGGCTTATAAATCTCTTTCCTTGCAGCAACAACAGGTGAGTTCAAAAGCATGGGCTAGAGATGTTGAAATACTGACCCGAACTCCTCCAACCAATGAAGCTGAGCAGGAAACCCCACGGTGATAAGAGGCTTGCTCAGGGCATTTTCAGATTTTATGTTGGCTGTGGATAAAGTTAAGTAAGGAAAAGAGACAATAAAACTGGATCCCTGGCAGAAAAGTTAGTCCTACTCCACAAATCTGCACCTGCAACTTATCTTTGATCCAAAACTCAGTTATTTTACTGAAAAAGTACTTTGGGCTTCTCATGTGGAGCATGATCCAGCTCAGAAGGGTGAGTGCAGTGTGAGTGGGGAAAAGCCACAGCCACCTTTAGACCTTATCTCTTTTTTTCTGTTCCTGGGAATCCAAAGTTCAGCGTTTAAAGCAATAAAGAATATATAAAATGTATTTATTTTTAAATATAAAGAGTAAATATAAAGGATATAAAGAAATTGGCATTGTTATAAAAACCAAACACAGAAATGGTTCTTGCACAAAACAAGTTCAGGATGTCCTGAGCAGGCAGAAGTGTCACCTGAGAACTGCTAAACAGCTGTTTGTGCTTTTACACAACTAAATCAGTGTATAAAGCTGAGCCTTGTCTTGTTGAACACAAGTATTTCTGCTTTATGTACTCCATGTTTTCTTTAATTGTTTGAAGACAGTCCTCTATTTTTTGTATTCTTCCCACGTGCTTTAGAGTATTCTTCTATTCATCAACCCGTTCACCTGATTCTTATTGATGAAGCTCTTGATTAAAAAAACAGTAGAAAGGGTTAAAATTCATTATGGAGATTCCCATGAGATTAGGTAAAATATTGGCACTGAAGGAAATGCAATTCATGGAATTACAGAAGGGCTTGGGTTGGCAGGGAACTTAAGGATGATCCCATTCCACCCCCTGCCATGGGCAGGGACACCTTCCACTGTCCCAGGCTGCTCCAAGCCCCAATGTCCAACCTGGCCTGGGACACTGCCAGGGATCCAGGGGCAGCCACAGCTGCTCTGGGCACCCTGTGCCAGGGCCTGCCCACCCTCCCAGGGAACAATTCCTTCCCAAGATCCCATCCAGCCCTGCCCTCTGGCACTGGGAAGCCATTCCCTGGCTCCTGTCCCTCCAGCCCTTGGAAATTGTCTCTCTCCACGTTTCCTGTGGGCTCCTTCAGGCCCTGCAAGGCCACACTGAGGTCACCCCAGAGCTTCTCCTCTCCAGGCTGAACAATCCCAGCTCTCGCAGCCTTTCCTCCCAGCAGAGCTGCTCCATCCCTCTGCTCATCCTGGTGCCTCCTCTGGCCTCTCTGCAGCAGCTCCACGTCCTCCCTGTGCTGGGCCAGGCCTGTGGATTCTAACGGGGACGGGAATCTTCACACTCAAAAAAGCCAGACACCACACTCTCTCCACTTACATGTACTCTTAGCACGCTCAACACACATTTTTCCATCTTTTTCCTTTTGTCACATCTTTGTTGACACTGCAGCAGAGGCCACAGTGAGGAATTTGCAGCCCATTTTCCCAGCCTGCTCCGGGTTAACGCCGTGGTTTGAATACAAACCCTCCACAATGCGCTCTTCGCATTATGAGAGCTTGTGGCTGACACTGCTGCTCCTGGGGGAGATTTGTGCACATGGAAAGCACATAATTGGAACAGGATTTTATTCTGCTTGACGAGCTTCACACAGAAGGATCTGGCTGAGGAGAGCCCAGCTCTGTTCTCAATGAAGCGAGCGGTGACCTCTGTGGAAACCCCGTTACCGCAGCTTTCCAAAACTTCATCCCAAGGAGTTTGGATGTGAGAGGGCTGCAGTTGCTGAGATGTGTCTTATCTGCTCACATTAGGGATAGGGGTTGTTTTTCATCCAGCTGGCTCAGGGTTTCAGACCCCCAGCTCCACTGCTGTCCTGTGAGGGATGGAAGGACTTCGACAGCTTCCAAATTTAAGCTTCTGCCCAGAATTTTTGCTTCTCGATGACAGAAATACTGACATGTTGCCACCCAAGATAGCAAAAGGATTTCCAGGTAACAGAAAGTTCTGGAGGAAAACAGCCCACCGAGAAAAGTCACTCACTCCCAGGCACATTTGGCTGCCTTCTCTCTGGCTGTGGAAATGAGCATCTTCTGGGTTTGGTTCTTGCCCAGAGACAGAGCAGATTCACAAGCAGGAATTCAAATCCAAGCTGACTTTCCACACTAGAGTGAAAATGACAATTGGCCTCAGCTATAAGAGGGATTTTAATTTCCCCTCCCCTGCCAATCTGGTCAAAATGTCCAAAGCAGCAAAAAATTCACCTCAGATTCTTGGAACTGCTCCTCATATTTTTGCTTTGTGATACTCTGTGGTGGGTGCACGCTCGGTTTGCCACATCATGAGCCAGCAGGATGCATGAATGTCCCCATGGGGGTGTTCTGCTCACATTGCTGGGAATTTCCCAGCAGGCAAAGCTGCTTCCTGCAGCACTTCCAAGAGCAGAGAACTCTCCAGGTCCCTCAGGTTGTAGCTGTAACATGACGTTGGGTTTGTTGCCATAGGATTGGATCCACGCTCATGGAAAACTGTGCTCTGCAAGACACAACCCTGAATATTGTTCCCAGCTATGAGCAGCGTGTCTGGCCCAAGCAATGACCCCGGGTTATGGTCTAGAAGAGCTGCTCCAGGGGATGCTGGAGAGGCAGAGCTGAAAGAATCCAGCTGAGAGAGCCACTGACCACAAGAAACAGAGGCAGCCTTGCCTGGTCTGTCATTTTCCTCCCCTTGGCCCACGGTGGTCTCTCTCTCTCTGGTGTTCTGTGGTTTCTCCTCAAGTGTGAATTTCCCTAGTTAAGAGCTGCCTTGATGACCAGAAATCCTTCTGGGAACTGCTGGGAAACCCCAGCACCTCGACTGCTGGATCACCCCTGTTGATGTGGCACAACGAGCGTTCTTCAGTCAAAGAGAAACTTTCATCTTCAATTCCACGTGTCTTCAGTGGCACACTTTGGAGGACAACAGTGGGGAGGGAAATCTCTCCTAATCAGATTTCAGTTTGTTTGGATCACTAAATCTGCAAAGTCCACTCTGAATTCTCCAACCGTGGGGCCACAATCTCTAATTCTCAAGCACATTTCTCAGCACTGTCCAGCAGGTAGATTAGGTTTTTTTCCTTACCTTTAAAACTCAGGGATATTTGAATGGAGCTTTGCTTTGGAATAATTTGAGAAATAATGGTTTCTTTTACTTGGAAACTTCTTTTCATGAGCAGCAATAAGAGCCCTGTGGAAATACCTGTTCGGAACTTTCTTTACTGAATTTCTTTGAGCTGTAGCTATTAGGGACCAAAATGTGGCATTACTGCTACCACTTTCAGACAGCCAGGCTAGATGGCCTCTCAGGAAGCAGCAGTAAAAAGGCAGAGCAAATTAAACTAGTACCTTTGTGCATTTTAAACATGTCTTCCTGGAAAAATAACTTCTGGCTTGAATGAAAGGAACTGAAGTGTGTACTTTTGCCAAACTTTATCCAAGAGGATTAAGAAGTGAGCCTACAGACAACTCCCGAGGTTGACAGAGCACGGAACTCTACTGAAAGTGCACAAAAAGGGGGTAATAAAAGGAAGGGCACAGAGTTTTCAGTGCAGGCTGTGTGTACAAAGACTGTCATGAAGTTTGCTATCACCAACAGAGACCATGGCACAAGGAGATATGGAAAGTGATCATCCAAACACCAAGTGCAAACATTTGTCCAGAGAGCGCTGAAAAGGCTCAACTTCAAGATCAAATTTTTTGTAGAAAGCAGAGTTGCCATCGTTTATCTGCAGAACTCAACTTTGAGAGGAAGTAAAATGCAATCCACGATATGACAGGTGATGGTTCCATGACAGGAAGATGGACAGGGGTGCTGGCTGCACCCGTTGTCACCGGGATTGCACCACAGTTTCCATCACAACCTCCTATTTTCATATGCCGTGAGCATTGCAAAATGCTGACCTTTGGGGCTGCATTTTTCCATGCTTGCTCCCTGCCCCAAAGGTGAATTCTTTCAGAAAGTCTGAGCAGAATCTTTTCAGGGACCATGGCTATTATTTTTGGCTGTTGCCAGGGCGGCTTGCCTTGGGGCAGATTGAATAACAACTTGTTTGTTCCTCTGAGCTACAATAAATCCCACCATCCATCATGTGAAGGAGAAAATTAAAAGCATGAAAAACAAATCAGAGCTCTCCCGATTTTAATGCTTGCAAGGACTGTTTAGGCTTGCAAATGGCAGCAGGTGAAGAAAAGAGAGATTTAACTGAGAGATACTGGCCTGACCGAGTCTCCTTTAATGACAATTAACTCCACCATATTTATATCAGGAGCTGATTTCAGGGATAACTGTTGAAAAGTGGTGTTAAATACAATTTTCAAGATACCAGGAGAGGAGGCTGGGTCTGTTTAGTCCCTCTGAGTGTCTCTAACATGGGGCAATTGCTTTTCTCAAGCAGTTAATTAAGAATTAAAGGGTTGCAAATTCCCATCCATTGCCACAGGCTGGGTCAGTCAGTGTCCAGGGCATTAAGTGCTCTGCATTTTTCAACAGCAGTACACTTGAAGAAGCCTTAAAACAAGGATATAGATGCTGCACTACAGGTGCCTATGGTTGAAAATGTTCTCTAGGGGCTTTAACGACCACAGACAGTGCATTAGGATTGGGATGCTGAGCAGCACTCAAAGCCACAAAAAACCCCAGAACAAAACCCCCATGTCTGCTATTAGGAAATAGCACCCAGGTGGCCTCATATACCCCCACACATTCTCCTGATTTTATCATCCACAGAAAATATGTCTGAAAGTTACTGTACAGACAGGAAAAGCCAGTCTCCCTATGGGCCCCAATAAAGTCTAGAGCTGTCCAAAGGTCTCTGGGAGTGCAAACGTATTTGTTCCAGTAGGTCTGGTTTGTGAGGCTGCACACCCTCCAGACTACAGCTTCATCTGGGGACAAGTTGCTGGAGCAGGGCCATCCCAGAGCACAGGGCACAGGGCTGTGTCCAGACAGCTCTGGAATATTCCCAGGAAGGAGACCCCACAGCCTCTCTGGACAATCTGTTCAGGGCTGGGCCCTGCCCAGGGCAGGAGCTGTGCCTCCTGTGCAGGGGAATTGCTGGGCTCAGGCCCTGCCCGTTGCTCTGGTGCCATTGCTGGGCCCCCGGAGCAGAGGCTGGGCCCTGCTCGGAGCCCTCCCTGCAGCCAGGGACAGCCAGGCCTGAGGGCCCCTCTCAGCTGGGGCTCCTCTCGAGGCTGAGCAGCCCCAGCTCCCTCAGCCTTTCCTGGGCACCGAGATGCTCCAGGCCCTTCCTCAGCCCCGCAGCCTCCGCTGGCCCCGCTCCAGGAGCTCCCTGGCCCTGCTGTGCTGAGGAGCCAGAGCTGGACACGGCACCCCAGAGGTGCCCCCAGGACTGGGCAGAGGGGCAGGATCACCCCTGCCCTGCTGGGAATGCTCTTCCCAGTGCACCCCAGGACACCATTGGGCCTTCTGCACTCTGCTGGCTCATGGACAGCTCTTTGTCCACCAGAACCCCCAGATCCATCTCCTCAGAGCTGCTTTCCAGCAGTTTTGTTTCCAAATGATTGTATTTACACCTAATATTGTTCCAGTTTCAGCATTTGAGTTCCTGATTGTCTACTTTTATTGACTGTCGCTCAGTCCACAAAAACACCCTGTTCATGCTCTGTCCGGATGCATTCATATTTGACATTAAATGTAACACTTCAATGCCACGCTTTTAACCTCAAGCACAACAAAATGCCTGGCTAAGACAAAGCTTACAGGGTTCACATAACAATCTGCTTGTTTTATAACTTCCTTTTTCTAGCTGCAACTAATGCATCCACCTGCCAGTTATTGCTAAATAATTCCTCCAGGTTTCTTTGCTACCTGAGAATGTCTGGCAGATCCGCAACTGCACCTGCATGTGGACCTTAACATCAGTCTTGCAGTGACTTTGTTCTCTAATGCATTCAGCTTTTATAATGCCTGATAAAAAACAAAAGGATGATGGTGAGGTTAGACTGGTTTGTCATTCACTAAATTTAGGGATTTTTGAATATATGAAGCAATTGGTTAACCCCATAAATCCTCACGGCTCTGGGTTGTAAGAGTTCAAGCAGATCTTTCATCAGTGCATTAAATGGCTTCAAACTGACAGAGAATAGGTTTAGATGGGATATTAGGAAGGAATTGTTCCCTGGGAGGGTGGGCAGGCCCTGGCACAGGGTGCCCAGAGCAGCTGTGGCTGCCCCTGGATCCCTGGCAGTGCCCAAGGCCAGGTTGGACATTGGGGCTTGGAGCAGCCTGGGACAGTGGGAGGTGTCCCTGCCATGGCAGGGGTGGCACTGGATGATCTTTAATATCCCTTCCAACCCAAACCATTCTACAATTCCATGTTTTTCCCTGTGTTTCTCCTGCTTGCCACAGCATATCTCAGCTGAACCAGTGACAATGGACTCACAGGGAGTGCCTGCACTCTACTTTTCCATGTATTCCTGGACTACTGAAACCTTGACCACTGCAACATTCCCCGATTTGAAGCCACTCTGTCTCTTCCCCCTGTTCTGTGGCTTGAGTGCAGCCTGTTGACAATTGATTTCATCAGGACAATGAATCATACCTCTGGATTGCTTGGAATGAGAGGAACTCTTTTCCTCAGGGTTCATTCCACTGTTTTCTTTACTCAGCTACCTCGAAGCCCCACTTGCTCCAATATACCTTTTCAGATTTTTGTGTCCCTAAAAGGCCAGCTGTGCTATTTATCCCTTCTTGGAGGACCTCTGCTTTTAACTCCTTCTTGGAGCAGAGTTTTCTGCTGGAGGAACTGAGCCCTCTCAAAGCTGTCCACAGCGTTTGCATTGCAGGGAGGAACTGCAATCTCCTACAACTGGCTAAGGCAGGCTTCGAAATATTTCTTCCATATTTACTTCACCTTTGGGCTATGTGGTTCATCACTTTTTTTCCCTCTAATTGTTGGTATTATTGGCCCAATGCATTTCCAGAGAAGTTAACCCTTAGGACACTGCTCTGCACCTTGCTTTCCTGATCTCCCCTCAGATCTCTCCCTGCTTGCCCAGTCTCAGAGTGATTTTTCTCAGTGCTCTGCAAGATACTTTTACTTCTTTTGTTTCCCTTCAGCCCTGGCTTGTTTACATTTTCCCCATATTGCCTTGTTTTATTGCTCATCTAGACCGTCATTAACTATGTGTACTTTTCAATAACTTCCTTCACTTGGTTTTTTATCACTTCCTTGAATATATCCCAGCAGATCTGCAGGGAGATTTCTTCATCCTTGCAAATCAGTGGCCTGAAAATCACCCAAACCCACCTTAGAGGACTGACAAGAGCTATCCCTTAACACAGCCCTGCACTTGGACACAGGAGGTTTGAGGTGCTTCCCACAGGTGAATCAAAGCAGGAAAAACCTCTGCTGTGACCAAAGCCATAAGATTTCCAGTGAATATCATGGATAAGATTCTACTGAGCCAGTTGAGGTGGGGGATGACAACTCAGAGAGCCACGCAGGTGAGTCTGTCTCAGAGAACACCCAAAATTCCCACCTGGATGGTGGAGATACGCTGGTTTTGGACAGCAAGAGGGCAACACCTGGTCTTGGTCCTGGCCACACCGTGGGCCCTGATGTGACTTTTCCTCCCTGCTGCCCAAAAAGGCACCCCTCTGTTCTGTCCAGGAGAACTCACTGAGCCTCACTGATTTTTCTTCTGGAGCTTGGCCATCGGGCCTAGGCCATGGAAAGGGCTCTGGGTTTCCAATAAGTTGAACCTCCAGGAATCTGGAGCTATCAAAACTGAGCGAGACAATTTCATTCCAGCACTGGCAAGACAGTGTTTGGACGCAGCACATTACAAGATGTCCTGCCAGTTCTGGGTCTGGGAGCACACTCCAGAGCAGGTGAATCCTTCCTTAACTGGAGTTCCACAGCAAGGAAAACGCTTCACAGAACTCGAGCAAAGATGTAACCAGCTGGCTGATGGAGAGGCCTAAGAGAAGTGGTCCTCTCTGAAGAGCTGCCAGCAGTTTCTGAAATGAAGGTCAATTAAATTAAAATAGTTGCAGTCTATATCTGCAATGAGACAGGCACCTGTGTGGAAATACAACCTGAATTTGTACCCACACGCTGGTACTCGATGGCAAATGCATGCACACAGGACAGAGGTACTTTCTAGAAGAGAGCTTTTCACACATTCCTTGGCAGACTGGGTCACTTTCACCTCCTGTGATCCCAGACTTCGTGGTGTTGGAGAAGGAAGGGGTCCTTTTCTTCCCTCGGGTTTCTGGAACAGCCTCACACAGATTCCCATTTCTGTGTGTCTGTTCCTGACACGTTTGCCAATCAAAGTACCTCTCTATCTCCCTCACTCTTCTTATCTCAAGAGCTTTGTTATAAAATAAAGGAAGTTGGGCTGGATGGTGTTGCCAAACTTTGAAAAGCTTCTGTAAAACACTACATTTTCCTATAGTGCTGCAAAGCCCATATTTACCTAATAGACTGTCCAGAGTCCAAAGGAGCTTCTACAAAATTTCTGGTAAAGAGTATTTGTTTCAAGAATTGATATGCATGCCAAAAACAATGTACTGCATTTATCAGCCTGGAACTGTTACAATCTTTTCAGCAAATAATATCCCAGTTTCTGAAAAAGCCTAAAATGTGTATCTAATCCAATTGTGTCACCTCTCATTTCCTTCAAAGAGGGGGGAAAAGGCAAATCTAAGCCTGAAATTCTGGTTTGAATTAACTGCCACTTTATCTCTAAGTGACCTCTTTGTGCAAAGCTATTACTGCAAACACAGTCTCTGAATCATTCAGTTGTCTCCAACGCCTGAAACACAGAGCTACAAGGTAGTTAATGCTATCAGCACTAGCATCTTGCATTTCATGGAGGGCTTCTCATCCAAAATGTTCCAGCTCCTGGCAGGGTGATCTTTTCCCTGGGTGGGCTCCCATTGTGGGTGCTGCATTCAGCATTGTAAAGGGTAAGGGCAAATGGGAGGGGGCAGGAGGAGGATTTTACACTTTAATTCCAGTGCCACTGTTAAAGAAAATAACCCTCCATAAGGTGCAAACCAGCAACCAGTGCTCTGCAGTGCCACACAGCCATGGAGAGAAGGAAATGAAGAATATTCCAGGTATTATTCTCAAATCCACTCCGTTCTCTCTGGCAGTATGAAGGGCCCTAAGTGTCCAGAAAGGTTCAGACCCTCTGACAGAAAATTAAGAGCTAGCAAAGGTATTTAAACAAAGAGCCTTGGTTATTCAAGCTGTGATGGAGCCCTGCTTCTAACCAGGGCAATCTGGTGTGGTAAAAGCTTTAATTGGCATGATTAAAAAGCCAATTAATTTTCTTTGTTGGAATAAAGTCAATTCAAACTCATTTCCACTATTCCTTGTGGCCAGCCATGCCAGCCCCTCCCTGTCTGCCCACTCTGCCATGCACCCACAAATACCTTTTTGTCCCTTTATTCCCGGTCCTTCCTCAGCATCCAGGGGCTCCTCTTCCCGATGGCATCTCCTGAGGGTGTTGGCAGTCAGCTCCTGAAGGTTGGGAAGTTCATGTCACCCCTGCCCTGTCCCGCTGGCTCCTGAGGCTCTGTCGTTCCTCCCAGCCCTGACTGCTCCTGCAGCTCCCTCACTCTCAGCTGCTGGAGCAGGTTGAGGTGCTGAGCCCGAGGGCTGGAGAGCAAAGAAGAAAGAAGAGAATTTATCCTTTGGTATTCTGGAAGCTGGAATCCAGGGAGAAGCTTAAGAACGTGACTTGAGGCCAAAATGTTTGGCTCTCCAGTTACAGAGCGGAGAGGGGCAGGTTTATTCCTATTGCAACACTGTGGCCCGTGTCCTGTAGGAATTTTCCAACATCATGGATGTGTGGTGGGTTCAGAGCAACCTCTCCTGCACTCGTCTCCTTCCTGCAGCTCTGTGGGAGGAAAGTGATAACAGAGGAATCAGCAGCACTGCAAGAAATTTGTCTGAGATGGAGCAGTCCATGGAGGAGCTTGGGAATTATTCCTGGGACATCCCAAGGTTACAGCTCCTCCTGCCACTGGCCTCCTCAACTGTGCTTCCGTACCCTCATTCCAGCAGAATCGTGGCCCTCACACTGTTAATTTGGTCTTTGGCTGCTATTTCATTTATTCCAGCTGCTGAGTTCGAGAGAGAAAATTTAAAAAGCAGCATCTCACAGAAAACAGATGCTGCCTCTGTACTAAGCAGATAAATTAAATACATAAAGCATGGCTTGTTTACAGTGCTGATTCTTTGTACAGTTTTGCTGGTTTTATCCTTGATATTAAAGTTCCAAGTACATTGTATCACTTGATTTTTGATGCATCTGGATTAGGGAAATAGCCCATTGGCATTTCTCAGGAATACTGTAAATGAAGTGGACTAATAATTTACCACACAATTGACAGTACAGAGCGAAAAAACTGAGACACAGCTTTTCTGGCCTTCATTTCTCCACAGTCCCTTACAATTCTGTGAATTTTTTCTTTATATCCAAAATGCACAAATTTAATACATCGGAGTAAAACCACGGACTTCCGGCACGGCTCTGCGTGTGCACACACACACATGGATGCAACTACAAGTAGAGATCACAGAATCACAGAATCATCAAGGCTGGCAGAGCCCTTCAGGGTCATCCAGTCCCATCCCAGCACCACCAAACCCTGTCCCCAAGGGCCACATGCAGGCTACTCCTGAACACTCCCACACACAGTGACTCCACCACTCCCTGGGCAGCTCATTCCAAGGCCTCACCGCTCTTGTAGAGAATTTTTTTTTCTCATATCTAATCAGAACTTCCCCTGGTGCAATTTGAGGCCATTTCCTCTCCTCCTTTCCCCTGGGACACGGCAGCAGAGCCCGAACCCCCCTTCACTGCCCCTCCTGTCAGGGAGTTGTGCAGAGCCACAAGGTCCCCCCTGAGCCTCCTTTGCTCCAGGCTGAGCCCCTTTCCCAGCTCCCTCAGCCGCTCCTGGGGCTCCAGCCCCTTCCCAGCTCCGTTCCCTTCCCTGGACACGCTCCAGCCCCTCCAGGGCTCTCCTGCAGGACCCAGAACTGGGCACAGCCCTCGAGGGGCCTCTCAGTGCCCAGCACAGAGGGACAATCCCTGCCCTGCTCCTGCTGGACACACAGTTCCTCATCCAGCCCAGGTGCCAGTGGCTTCCTTGGCCACATGCATGAAGCTGAGCCAGCTCTCTGTCTGTCTCAGAGCTCACTGGCTCCCCACTGAACAGTGATGTTTTTGCTCTTTGGTTTGAAGAACTGAGACAAATACATTTGTTTTAGTACAGTGCAAGAGGCAAACTTGAGCCCACATCCTCTGAGGTGAAAACTGATCTTTTGTTGAAATCGCCTTATCAGTGTTTATGGTTCTATGAAAATACAACAATGCACATAGTCCAATAACCTTGAAAACTCAAACGAGAAGTGCCTGCGATTTTCAGGCGTCAAAGTTAACCAAGGGATGGTCTTTGCAACTTCTTAGATCTATTGAAACAGTCTTCTCTTAGGAAAGACAGGCAGAGAGTTTGTGGTGTGCCAGTGCCAGCAGGATTTGGAATTTCTTAGAGTTCCAGGATTTTTGTGCCTCAAGTTGTATATAAAAAAATGTGTATATGAAAGAGTATCAGTGTCTGCATTGATGCATGCTGGTTTTCAGCTCAGGACTATGAAAAAAAAAGAAATTACAACAAAAACGCCTTGGCAGCAAATCCATCTTCAAACATCATTAGGGAGAAGTGATGTAGAAAGAGCTACGGGCAGAGTCAGAGCATGACAAGTGCAGAATTTCATGGGCTATGTGTTTATATAGATTTTCATCTCCTTCTCCAGATATCCTGGCAACCACTCCATCTGGGGGTCTGGTTTGGGGTGGTGGTGGGGTTTGGGGAGGGGGTGGTAGCAGATCCTCACAGCACAAGGCAGCCCCAACACGGATCCTCGTGGGCTGTTTTGTTCCTCTGCACCGGACTGAGATGGCTCACTCATTTTGCCTGATTTCTGTGAAAACCGAGATGTGAAAAGGAAAGTCTCCCACTTTTCTCACCACACAAAAGGGGGCAAGGTTTACCTTTGCACTGGGCTCCTTGGAAAACTTGCAAAAATGTTCCCCAAGCGGGACGTCTGGCAGGTTTCAGTTTAAGTGTGGGCACCTGGTTTCCTGTGCACTGCACAACTCCGAGATCACGCTTTTTACTGATGTTAAAGAGCTCAGGAAAGCCCCCACAAGCACACTCTTGCGTGCTCTCTGGTAATCCAGGGGTAAATAAACAGGGAAAAGGAGGAAGCCCTGATCTTTTGGGCTCCTCTTAGGCAAATCACCAAATACTCTGGAAGTAGATCTTTTAATGGAGCCTCAGAAATTGCTGCGGCCTGGTTGGAGATCTCAGGGCTTCCTACTCGGTCCTGTTGCTTCAGCCCTGGTTTATGGACAATTTAAAAGGATGTGCTTGTGGAGACATCCAAAATTTAACCCTTGGGAACACAGGCACCCTGGAGAACCCTTTTGCAGATTCTTCTCCCCACATACTCCTTTTGTGGGAACTAGGCCAGGCTTTTGCAGTGGTTGGAGATGGTATAAACCCGTGGTTTATCCCAGCCCTCAGCTGATTTATATCCTCCCCAAGGAAATGGGATGCCTGAAAGGTTTTCCTCAGCCACAAAAGGCTCTCCTCAGGAGTAATCCCAGACCAGGCAGAAGCAGAGCTGTGAGACTGAGTTGTTTCAAACTGGTTGGAATTAAAAGCTCAGCTGAGGTTATGGATCACCAAAACAGCGTTTGCATCACTTCAAAAATTACTTCTCTGCTTGATTCACACTGAGGAAGGGAAATGGATTGCCAGGAGAATGATTTCCTGAAGTTTACTCTCAATGGTCTGACTTGTGAGTAGTTAATGAGGCTCGGGTGATCAATACAGATTTTCCTTGTGGAGAAATTAATTCTTTCCTATTTGTATTTGAACAACTGGCATTGCATTTCCCATAGATCACTTGGATATAAAATCAATTATTTAGTCCACTCCTGTAGGAAATAAAACTTTTTATTTGGTTGTGTTCTCCCTGTCATTGTCACTGGGCAATTGTTTTCAGCTAAGAGTGCACTTAATGAGGCTGTAGCTGTAGTGCAAAGACTCTGACAGATCCATTAACTGCAGGGGTTGTTATAAAGTCCCTTTTTCTGCCTCTTGTGAAAGCCAAAACTCAGTCCCAGTGTGGCACCCCAGCA
>VZRR01000515.1:483039-541305 GCA_013398015.1 Oreocharis arfaki
TTAGAGAGAGGAGGGGGGTTTTTTTCTGTAAAAATCAGAAATTTTTTTAAAAACACATGTGACCTATTAAATAAATAAATAAATAAAATATTCCAATTATGAATGGGAAAAGAAGGACACGCAGTCTCTGACAATGCAGTCAGTGAGTTTTACTCCAAAGCATCCCAGGGCAGTTACTTTGCCGTTCCAACCCTTTCAGGTGAAAAAAAGCTGAATTTTGGTGACTCCTCCTCTGTTTAGAAATGGAGAGTCAGCAGTTTGATATATAACAATAAATTACTTCAGAGGGTGAGCAGCATTCCACTTGCTGTGGATTATGGGCAGCATTCTGGCCAGCAGTAAACACAAAATTCTTACCTTTTGCCGAAGTTTAAAACACATCAAGAATTAAGTGATTGGAAAGATGTTTGTGTTTTAAAACTCTGTGTCACGTTACTGTTTTAAGGCTGCTTGAGGAGGAGGTTGTGTTTAAATTCCAGGCAGGTTAAAATTCAGAGCCCGTGTCTGAGGAGAAATCAACCTTAAAATTTTTGTATGGGCTGCTCCCTGGTTAAATCTGAGAAGAGATGGGAAATTTCAAATGTGAGCCAAGAGAAGAGACTTATGACACAGGGGAACACTTCTCAAAGTGTCATTTCAGACAGAATGGCCGAGTCTCCACAAAGGCAGAAAGCCAAACCTAAGAGCTTTGTTAATGTTCATAAAACCTTCAGTCTGAATTGTGATTAACTAACTGAGCGCTGAGGCCTCTGAGTTCAGCAGAGAGAGACGTGGTTATGACACAGTTATCTTCTGGCACGGTTCTTTTTGGATTTCACAAGGCTCATGGAGAGGTGGGATAATTATTTGCGGCACAAAGTGCTGGCTAAGCTTCTGCAAGTTCACCCTGACAGCTCCAAGGGCCAGCATGGGAACTGGCAATTAATGCCTGGAAAACTAAACCTGCTGGAGACCCTTGTTAGTGCCACATCCCCTCCCACAGGGACACCTCAGGGGCACGTGGGACTGGGAGCGGGAGCTCTCAGCTCCCTGCTCGTGCCAAATGGAACTGGAACAGATTTCCCAGAGCAGCTGTGGCTGCCCCTGGATCCCTGGCAGTGCCCAAGGTCAGGTTGGGCATCGGGGCTTGGAGCAGCCTGGGACAGTGGGAGGTGTCCCTGCCCACGGAACTGGATGAGCTTTCAACCCTTCCAACCCAAACCATTCCATGATTCCATGAGAGAGAACTGCTCCCCTCCCAATCAAACTGTGAACACCAGAGTGAACACACAGCACTTGCTCTAGGCCAGGACGTGCCAGGGAATGTTACAGATAAGCCCAAGGTGTTTAGAAGCTCAGCCACATTTACATGGAAGAAACTGTATGACTCTTCTGGAACGTGGCCATTCCTTAAGTTTTATTTCATAATTATATCTTTAAAAGAACTCACTGGCATTTCTTTTTCTGCCAGCTCCAAGATAATAAACAGAAGATTCTTTTATACAGAAGGATTCTGGACAAAGCAAGAATTTCAATGTAATCTCAGAATGAGAAGGATTTTTTTTCCATAACTCATGGTTAAATACCTCCAGAACTGCCAACTCTATACCTGTTGGACAAAGAAGTTGAAATTTATTTCCTCTTCCATGAAACAAACATGGCATTTTTGCCTCCTGAACACAAAAAGAGGTTTTGCAGTCCTAATTATCAACAATTTTTTTTATCCTCACAATCTCATAATCTGCAACTTGTTCAGTAAAAAAAAAAATAGATCCCATTCTGAAAGTTTCCATATTCATGTTGGATGAGGACAGTTGGATTTCTGGAAGGGGAGTCTGGTATCCTCCCCTGAAAATGGAACTGTGCTTTGTGGAAGAGACTCCTATTGTCATTCTCTAAGATGATACAGAAGCCACCAAGCAGGAAATTTTATTTTAGAGCAATAAGTTTGCTACTAAAATAGGAGAAGACACTGTCAGCTTTCTTCTTTTTTTTCTTAATTCTTCTCAGAAAGTGTGGTTTTCACCTCAAACCAGACTGGCTCCTCTTCCACAGAGCAGCATTTTTAATTATTTACCACAAAAAGTGCCACAGGTCAATCAAACATTGGGGTCTAAGTGTCTTTGGCACGGTGTACCAGGAGAGCTGGTTGGTAATTGTCCACTGACATCACATTTTGTGGGGAAAGCTTAATTTGCCCAATGTTTTCTGATTTCCCAGCTGACTATCCCAAATGGAATATTTTGTTGGGGTTGACCTTGAGCTATTGGCTACAGGAATTTTAAAAACAGTGTTGTTGTTATTATTATTATTACTATTATTATTTATATTTACATTTACATTTACATTTATATTTATGTTATAATAATTATATTATATACTATTTTAGTTTAGATTTTATTTCTATTTATACAATTTAAATAATTATTATTATTATTAATTATATATTATTTTAGTTTATATGCTTTTATGTTTATAGCATTTAAATTATTACGTTTATATAGTTTCATTATTAAAATAGTATTTTAATTATTTTTGGAACAGCAGAGACCACAAACACTAAAATCATACTTGTTCCACCTCCTTGCCAATCCCAAGCAGATAACAGCAGCACACTTATAAATATCAACTTAATTTAATAACACCCATTATTAACACCTAATAAAAACACTATTACAATAATCCACATCCATTACATCTCAATAACATCCCAAGAAATGGCCTTCCCTTTCCAAGCCCATCAGGAGCTCTCCCACCGTGTTCTCCTTACAGATATCCCAAATTTGGGTTCTGCCCCTCCACGCCTGCAGCCTCTCCCAGCCACCTCGCTGTGCCTCATTTTTCCCAGGTTTCAGCCTTTCCAAGAGGCTCCATCCCCTCTCTGTCACTGCCCACAGCTCTGCAAGTCCCTCAAAAATTGCTTTCTCCATCCTTTTTGTCCGAGAATTGATATTCCCCGGAGCAGCCCAGTGAAGCTTTGTGAAGTTTCCTCCTTCCTTTATTTTTTTTCCCCCCCTCCTTCCCCACACCAGGCTTGCCGCATCTATGCCATCTTCTGGATGTTGTGTGAAATCTTTCTTATCCCAGAGCACGTGTGCAAACCTCTTCAGCGAACGTTCCCGCTTCCTCATTGCTGATATCGGGAGAGGGACAAGGTTTTGGGGCCAGGGTCACAGCTTCAGATGCGTTTCCTTTGTTTGCTGCCTGCACGCCAGGGAAAGGGATTGCTCTCTTGCTCGGAGAACTGTCCATTTCTGCTAAGAATAGTTAATGGAATGCTGCAAAAAAATTTCCCCTTCAAGAGGGAAGTGAGTTTCACTCAGTTAAGGATTTATTAAATGCACTTATTTTTATGCACTGAAGTCGTGTTTACAACTTTTTTTTTTCCTTATTTTTTCCTTCAAGCTGCAGAAAGTAGAAGTGATAATTTCCTTTCCAATATTTTCTCACTATTTTTTTTGCCTGGGTTTCATGCCACTGTTTCATCAAGATCTACAAATAACTTTTTTTTCAGCTGTTGCACAACGTTTGTCCCTGAATGACGTACAATCTGTGACTTCCCTGGATGATGAAGAGACATCCTCATTTTTAACCACTTTTCTACTATTATTCATATATAAATTCGAAATAAAATAATATTTTGGGGTTTTTTGAGGAAAGCTAGAGTCCCCCTTGTATGGAGCCCAAAATTTGTGAGGACTTCCATCAGAAAACTAATGCTTTCCTGCATATTTAAATGTTAGCAACATGCTGAAATGACTTGTGAAATCCCAGCCTGGATAGCAAA
This sequence comes from Oreocharis arfaki, assembly GCA_013398015.1. NCBI lineage: Eukaryota > Metazoa > Chordata > Aves > Passeriformes > Paramythiidae > Oreocharis > Oreocharis arfaki. The sequence goes on from VZRR01000515.1 coordinate 486,806, forward strand.
GACTCAGGGAGATAATTTCAGCTTTAATCAGAGAGACGATGGATAATACTCATTACTTAAGGTTTCCAGTTAATCTCCTCCATTGTCTAAAGAAGTGCAAATAATTCATTGGAAATCCAGAGAAACAGTAGGATGATTCATTATTTTAAATGCTGCTTTAACCAGGCAATTCTGGACTAATCACTGAGGCTGGGCTGCTGGGTAATAATTGCTTGATTTTAAAGGTAAACACCAAAGAATTTTTCTTAGAAATCAGTATCACGTTTACCACAAGGCAAGATGTCTTTTGAAAGTCAGATATCTCAGATATTCAAGAATAAACAGATTAAGAATTCAAGCTTTCCGTGCCAGAAAGCAATTACAGTAATTTACTGTTCAGTGGTACTTTCACAGACTGGTAATTCTTACAGTCGGTTGAAAAATAATCATTTTTGCTCCATCATTGATTCGGATCAGGGCCAGGAATGAAAGTGTTGAAATTCCTGACTGAGAGTTGTGCTTTTCCACACATTGGTGAAAGAGGGAAGCATTGAGAAGTCACATTTCCATCCCTCTTTTGTAGGTGAAGGATTTCAACCCTCAGAGCCCATAAAGTTCTGAACAGCCAGGACAAACCTTCCCTGCTCAGCACCAGGCTGACCTCTCACACATTGTGCTCATTCCTTGTAATGAGGACCCTGGCCAGGCTGAGAGAAATCAGGAGGGGCAAATTCAGATATTCTGGCTGCTCTTCCCAATGTGCACAGCTCCAGCCACGCTAAATCCCTCCCTGAGCAACCCCTGATTGCATCTCATGGTGTTAGGAGTAGAAAAATGGATTTTGCATGAGGTACATCACCTGTAGACAAGAGATTGCCAAGTTTGTTCCATGGCTTCACCTCTCTTTCCAGAAAGAAATTGCTCCTGGTGTCCAAGCTGAGCCTCCCCTGGCCCAGCCTGAGGCCGTCCCCTCTCCTCCTGTCCCTGTTCCCTGGCAGCAGAGCCCGACCCCCCCCGGCTGCCCCCTCCTGTCAGGGAGTTGTGCAGAGCCACAAGGTCCCCCCTGAGCCTCCTTTGCTCCAGCCTGAGCCCCTTTCCCAGCTCCCTCAGCCGCTCCTGGGGCTCCAGCCCCTTCCCAGCTCCGTTCCCTTCCCTGGACACGCTCCAGCCCCTCCAGGGCTCTCCTGCAGGACCCAGAACTGGGCACAGCCCTCCAGGGGCCTCTCGGTGCCCAGCACAGAGGGACAATCCCTGCCCTGCTCCTGCTGGACACACAATTCCTCATCCAGGCCTGATCCAAAGAGATGTGAGAATGAAGATGAAACTGTAGCACATGTGGTCAGGATTTCAAACTCCCTGAAAAACTCCAATTTAACTATCTGAAAACTGTAGATGGAGAGAACAGACTGAGGTTAAGGCCAATATTTCTGAAGCATCTCCTTCTTTCTATGGTCTCATCCGTAGAGCTCATATTTGGGGTCACACGCAAGGGATGTAGGCAGAAAAGTAGAATTCAGTAATTTTGAACAGGGCTGAACCTCCAGCCTTCATTTACAGCTCCCTGTTTCTGTCTCTGGAGATCAGGCAGCTCTGTGGGTATTTTGGAAAGGTGAAGCATGAGCCATCCTAGCAAAATGCAAGCAAGGCAAGCTGGCAATTTCCCCTCACAGGCCATAGTGGGATTTATCTTACCTAAAATATCCAATTAAGTGCATAAATGAGTGACCTTTGCTTTCTGCAGAAAGGACAGAACTCCAAGGGACAATTAACTCCACCTAATTAAGACACGTACTCCAGTTGAAGTTCACCTTTAGAACTCTGGTGGAACTCTGGTGGAACTCTTCTAGAACTGGTCTAGAAGCTTATTTGGTGTTTGGCAAAAATTGGGTGGAATGGGGCCTACCTTGTGCAAATTTCACCTAGAGATTGTAATGGTTTGCAGAGATTAAACTGAGAAAAGAAAAGGATAAATGTCAGTGCTGAGCAGGAAATTTGTTGCACTTACAGGGGAGTCTGGAGAACTCAAGAGTGAACTCCCATCTACTTCCCTGTGAGACAGAAATGGGGAAGGGGACACAAGATTCATAAAAACAAGCTCAGAGTGACTCTTAAAAAATGCTAATCCCTCTGCTCTTCATTGTACATTATCTTTACCCAAAGTGAAGCAGTCCCAATTAGCAATCCACTACGAAGATCTGTGCTGCTCTAAGAGTAAGAACAACCCACCTCACTCGAAAATGAGTCATAAACTTCCAGGACCCTTCAATATCCACCCCTCTGCACTGTTCTGTAAAGAACCATCTCTAATCCAATGATCTGGACCGGGATATTTATGGTGCTGCTCCCAAATCCACTTTGTGTTGCTAACAGATTATTTCTGTGTAAGTAATGGGGCTGTCTCTTGTTTGCTGCTCACTCCTTATTCTCAAGTAATTAATGTTAAACCCACAGGCATCTGAGTGATAGATTTGCTCCAGGTTTGCAGACAAGAGTTACAATCCCCTGAATGCCCTATTATTTTCAGTATCCATTAAAAAGCTGTGCAACTATCTCGAGCATGATCCATGTTTTTAATATCCGTGCAGCAGGAATCACTTTGATCACAGCTGGCTAAACACAGAAATTCGGGTGCCTTGCCCAGGTTCCCACACTGAGGGCTGGATCCTGTGAGGATTTAGGCAGGCCCTCACAGGCACTGCAGTCACATAAAGCAGCAGCTATGCTGAGGTAAAGGCTCAACCCAATTTAATCTTTCTCTTAGCCTAAAATGCCCAGAGCACTGGCAGGCTCTGGCAGGGAGGAAAAGTGAAATATCCAAGAGTGAGGAGCAAAGATTCCCCTCATAGGAAGGTCTGGATTTGTCTCTGGTCAACCAAAGAGATCAAAGTCCCATTAAATAGATGCTGTTCTCTTAAAAAAAAATGCACAAAGAGGTTTCTTGTACTGGTGGGAAGGGAAGGTTTGGGCATTGTGCAGGAAGACAGCTCCTGACACGGGTTCCTCATTGCTCTGCTCCTCAGGAAACCATCTCTATCCAAGCATTCACTTTGTTTTATACCAAAACGGACTGGATTACACAAATTCCCAAGCCAGAGAAGCTGGCACAACATTAAATTCCAACCACTTTGATCAACAAACCAATTCTCACCTTCCTGTGTGGATCCAAATGGCAAGAGCAGCTCTACAAAGAGCAAGTTGGGTCAAAAATTGCCAATTTCTGGGAGCAAAGACGGGATTTAAAGCTTACATTCATTCTGCCCTTCTTCCAGAAGGTGAACATGTGAGTGTAAAACACTTGGTACATCTGTGCTGATGAATTCCAAGTGCCCAGGACTATTTTTTGTCATCAGGCCCCAAAGGCGAGGAGCAGTCACATTCATCCTAAAGAACTCTCAGGCTCTCAATAAATGCCTTATTTATCAGGAACTAAGAGATTTTGGAGAGTCCTATCTGTCTGAGACTGAAACCATATGAAAGACTGCTCTAAAAGTTGTCCTGAACAGGAAACAAATTTATGGCAACTGAGAAGGTTCCCTGGCACCCTTTATTTTACTGGTAGAGACGTGGCCCCTATGGAGACACACGGTCGGTAATTTAAACAAAATACACCCCATAAATTTAATGTCACAGAAGGGTTTGCAAGAAGAGATAAATATATAGAAGGAGCAACAAACTGTGTTTAAAGGGATTGTTTTCTGCCTCTTTTTTAGGGTGTAATTTCCTTCCAGTGATGTTTTCTTCCCACGGGAGATGGGATTCTGGCTGGATTTTACATCCTGCAGCACACTGAAGCTCCTTGACTCTTCAGCACTGATAAAAAAAAAGAGAAACTCACCTCACTTTAGCATTTTCCAGTGTATTTTCCTCCAAGATTTGCAAACCTGGCCAGACATTATGGAATAACTAGATCGTGTTTTACATGGCTGTCCCTCCTCGTTATCCAGGATGGGCAGAGTAATTAATTACCTGGGACTGCTGTGCTCCCAGGTGAATTTTTCCCAGCTTACTGGGATTTGGAATGAAAAACCAGGAGTCTGCTGCTCCCCATACCAGGGGCAGAGTTCAATCACAGCAAAACTCTGGCATATTTTATGGTGAAAAACTTAAAATGCAGGATGCAGGAATACTTACACAGGTGAGGTTTTATTAACACCTTCAACCCCTGGGTAAGATCCAGAGAAATTCCTATCTAGCAGCTACAGGGCTAAGGCTGCTCAGGACATTTTGGCAAGGAATGGCTCTTAAAACATTGTTATTCCATTTTTTATGGCATAAACAGAGCCAGAAATTCCATAGTCTATTCAGAACTGGGAAAAGAAAGCAGCACCTGCACCTCCCAGTGTCCTCCTGCTTAATTCTGTTGGCTCAGCAGAGCTTGGAGCAAGTCAGTGAATGAAATATTCCTATTATTTTTATTCTCAAAGCCACCTCCTGATTCATCTCTCCACAGCAAGTGTGAATGTCTGTGTAATCCCGTGGAAGAGGAAGAGTAATATATTAGTAAAAGTGGGGTTTTTTCTCACCTTTTTAGTCAAATCATCTGGAGGCTGAAGAACCTGTTGTTCCATAAACTCTCCCTCCTTCTGCACTGACTTGTAGCTGGAGGATAAGATTACTTCCCGCATGCATCCTCAAAAATTGATGGAAAAAATCCCATAGGCATAATATGCACCTTTCCTGCACAAATACACCCTGCAGTGCTGGGAAAGGGCTCAAAGGCACCAACAGGAAAATTTGCAAAGGCTCAGAACACTCATTTTTCGCTGCAGCTTGGCTGAGGGCAGGGCCCTGCAGTGACCCCTGCACGAGGTATGGAAAGGTGTCATACCCCAAATGAGGGACCCCCGCTGTTTCTTTCCACCTGGAATTCCACCTGTGCAGCTGCACTGAGCTCAGCAAGGGTGGTGAGGGCTCGCCAGGGGCAGATATTGAAAGGCCAGCAGACTCCATCAGCCACACATCCATAACCAGGCAACAGTGTCCAGTTTAAAAGACGATTTTATTTCTCACTTGTAGGAAACAACACACGGTTTTTGAAGCCAGTGGCATTTGGTGACAGCACTCTGACAGTGCTGATAACAAACCTGAGGCAGGCAAAGCAAAACTCGCAGTTGTTCTCAATAAAAAAAGCCTCACATTCCTCTCACCCTCAATTCCCCGCTCATTATAACTTGTTTTTCTACCTGACAAATAAAATCACTTTGCCCTGCCTTCTTCCCAGCTTATCTGTGTCCATGGGATGGGCTGAGGGGAAAAATACAAAGCACACCAGGCAGCTGCTGGGGTGTTTGCTGCTCCAGGGCTGGCAGGGTGTGAATTGCTGTGGTAATCACGGGCAGAGCTCTCCTCAGAGAGGAAAAGTTCCTTCTATCAAAGCCAAATCCATAAGGAAGACATACCAGAGTGCTGGGGTAGCACTGTTCACCTCGAGGAGAAAGTTGTGAGCACGAAGTTGTGAGACTGAGAAAAAGAATTTGGTGTGTTGGAGGTTTCTGTGAGCCCCGTGACTGGAAAATAAAGTTTGGATAATCAGCAGTGGGTGTGGAAGCGGATGGGGCAGCAGCTGGTGAGGGATGTTAATCCACGCTGGCATTATCAGGGAGTGCAGTGCCACAGGAGCAAAGCAGCTGTGGCTGAAAACTCCCAGATCCATGAAAACTTCAGCATCCATGTGCAGCTTCTCTTCCAAAGCCACCTGATCTGACAAATAACTCGCTGGTGACCTGTGGGGATTGTTTTATCACTGCTCCTTTGCTCCTGGGGTCTTTTCCTATGGATTCAACATGGTCCTTGTCCCGGCTGGACAGACTGGACACGATCAGACACGTGGCTTTGGCTGCAGGGAATTTGGGCTTTGAAGTAATTTCGCAAACTGAGGTATTTTTTTGCTTTTCATTCTCATCAGCATCAGCTCAGGCTTGACTGCTGCTGGTTTTTTTGGAGCAATGTAACAACAACAACAACGAAAACAACAATAATAATGATGGAAATTACTCTCTTTTATTTATGCTCAGAAGTTTTCAGAGGAAAGAAAAAAATTACACGTTGCCTCGTTATTTTTCTCCCTGCACAAAGTGCTAATGATCAACTCTTAAATAAATGACCCGAAAAACATCTTGGCGAGTTTATGACCAGGCCAAGCATTGATCTGCTTTCAGCAGGGAAGGAGGAAGAAAAGACCTGAAGAAATAACCACAGAAGGAGCGAGGCAGAGCTGTGTTATTGCAGAAGCAAATCAAGGAGGCTGAGGGAAGCAGTCCCTGCTGTCCAGGCAGAGAGTGAAGGATAAATAACACCTCTCCCACAGAAGGAGCCTCCTGCGGGGTGAACGGCAGCAGGCACCGAGCAAAACAAAACCCTTAACTGAGAACTGGAAAAACAACATCCAGGTCCGTCTGCTCTTGGCAGATGACCTGCTACAGACAGGGAGATCAGCATCAGAAATCCCTCCTTTCCCCACGCCTTGAGTATTTCCCGAGCTTTTTCTTTTCAGCCGGTGTTGGCAGTGACTCGGCTGCTGATGGAAAGGGACGGGAATCGTTTCCACCTCTCTTGCAGGAGATTCTCCAGGCAGAGCAGCACTTAGAGCCCTTAATACTCTTCAATCTCTTGTAGTAACAGCCCAGCATTCCTCCTGGGCCAGCTCTGGGGAGCCAGGGGATGAATCCACACCAGGGGGTGAGTTCTGCACTCCAAAGAGTTGGGCAGCTCTGGCATCATCAAAATACATCCAGCTGCAGGGATAATTAGGGACACAACCAACCTGAGAACACAAGGGCAGACTTCCACAAGGAATTTGACCCTCATGAAGACGCAAAAGTTGTTTAATTTCGGATTCCCGCAGGTGGGATCTGTAACCCTGGGTTTGGGATCAAGGTGCACCTCGACAGGGAGGCAGAGTCCTGCTGAACTGGGCATTTCCCTGTGAAACGGCCTCACAGAAGGATCCACACGGGACCTCCAGTGCCAGCACAAGGAGCCTGGGGATCTCTGCTAGGTAAAAAGGCAGAGCCAGGCCATTTCCCCCTCATCCAGGTCTTTCTGCAGCTCAAGTCAGCACATTTAAGCTCTTGGCAGACGAAATGATCAGGCTCTGCTGATAATAAGAAGAGCTGCTCCAGCACTGCTTTGGGACCAGGCACTCGAGTAGCTATTTATAGATGAAGAGAAGAGCAGCAACAGGGAAAAGGAAGCAAAAAAAAGGGAACTGGCTGAATGTGTGAGCAAAATTTTTCGTTTTTAAATTATACATCTGCCAAGTGATCTCAGGAGCTGCAGACTCACATTCTGTTCTCCGAGCATCAAGAGGTTTTAAGGACATTATAATCCCTTCATTCACAAGTGTGGATTGAGATAAAGGCTAAATGTGTGGAAAATGCATCTTCAAAGCCCTCGGCGAGTGCTGGTGCAGCGACCCTTGCTGAAGACTTTTGGTGTTGGAAATGTTGGTCCTGTTTAATGGTGAGGGATCCCATGGAAAGTGTACAGCCCACAAGACTCTCCCCCCTTGGGTCTCCAGGAACTGTCAAGGTAAGAATTCAGAGCAAAGCCTCTGCTGCTCTAAACTGAAGATGGAGCAGAGACTGATCTGGAGAGAGGAACGGTGAGAGAAGAGATGAACTCCACAGTGCTTTGTCCCAGCTCTGGAGCCATCCTGCTGTCCCTCACCCCTCCCACACCCCTGCTGCCCACTGGGGGCCTGTGACAATTTCCCCCCTGAGCAGTGCAGCACAAGAAGGAGCTGCATTCCCAGCACTTGATGTCTTATAGACAGGTGAGAGAGCTGGGGATGTTCAGCCTGGAGAAGAGAAGGTTCTGTGGAGACCTCAAGGCACCTTCCAGTATCTGAAGGGGCTACAGGGGAGCCAGAGAGGGACAATTCATCAGAAAATTGAATGACAGGACGAGGGGGAACAGCTTCAAACTGCAACAGGGGAAATTTGGGTTAGATATGTGGAAGGAATTGTTCCCTGGGAGGGTGGGCAGGCCCTGGCACAGGGTGCCCAGAGCAGCTGTGGCTGCCCCTGGATCCCTGCCAGTGCCCAAGGCCAGGTTGGACACTGGGGCTTGGAGCAGCCTGGGACAGTGGAAGGTGTCCCCATCCATCTTTACCAAAAATAAAAGATGAAAAGTGCCATACTGAGAGACTGATGTGAAGCTGAAATCAGCCCCCCATACTCCTTTAGGTTCACAAGGGGGCTCCTTCCCAGCCAGCTCGAGGATCTCCACACTTCATTTCATGAAATACACATTCACTGCCCAGCACCTCGTCTGAGAAAATGGGATAGCTGAGGTGGACACACCAGAGGAACCTGTTTCACTTGTCACCAGCCCGGAGGGACAAAGCAGGAGAGGAATGGAGAGAACAAATGGAGAAGGGTCTGGAGGGGAAGCCACAGGAGGGCAGCTGAGGGCACTTGGAATGTCCAGCTGGAGCAGAGGAAGCTGAGGGGAGATTCCTCAGGGGCTGCAGCTCCTCCTGAGGGGCAGCTCCGAGCTCTGCTCCTGGGACAGGGACAGCACCCAGGGAGCAGCTGGAGCTGGGCCAGGGCAGGCTCAGGCTGCAGAGCAGGGAAAGGGTCTTCCCCCAGAGGGTGCTGGGCACTGCCCAGGCTCCCCAGGGAATGGGCACGGCCCCGAGGCTGCCAGAGCTCCGGGAGCGTTTGGGCAGCGCTGCCAGGGATGCCCAGGCTGGGATTGTTGGGGGGTCTGGGCAGGGCCAGGGCTGGGACTGGGTGATCCCTGTGGGTCCCTTCCAGCTCAGGATATTCCATGATTCCTTGATGCTGTGTCTCCCTCTGCCTGAGGCTGGACTTGCCCAAACTTTCCACTCAGGATTCCCCTCTCAGCCCCTGGTTTCCAGCACAACTTCCAGTTCAAGAACCAAGGAAAGCACAAATCTCTTTTTTCGTCTATTATTTTTTTTTTTTGTCCCCACGCTAGGGAAGGCTTTGTCCCTGGTGAACCCAGTCCGGTGCCACCGCATGTGCCCATCCAGGGCTGAGTGTGGCACCGGGGTTCAGCTGTGCGGGGAGAAGGGGAGGGGTGCGGTGCCAGGACCCTCCTCCCCTGCTCGCTCCCAAGCTGCTGTTCCCACTAGATGGCATCTCCGTCCCGCAAACACCCCCAGCTCCCGCCGCGTTCCCTAACCCTCCCGGAGCCACCCGGCTCATGGAACAGCGGGGTAGCGCTTGGCAGTTAAAGATGGGCAAGCATTTCATTCGTCCACATTAATTTCTGCTCCAGGATACCACAAAAAAAAAAAAAAAAANGAAAAAAAAAAAAAAAAAAAAAAAAAAAAAAAAAAAAAAAAAGGCCACAGATCAGCAGCTTTGGAGCATGTTCCTCTCAAACAGCCCTTACCAAAGGCTGTTTCTGCTGTAAATGCTGTCCCAGGGACAGAGTTTGTTCTCTCACAGCCCTCGAGGGGCCTCTCGGTGCCCAGCACAGAGGGACAATCCCTGCCCTGCTCCTGCTGGACACACAATTCCTCATCCAGCCCAGGTGCCAGTGGCCTCTTGCCCACCTGGGCACCCCTGGGCTCGTGTCCAGCCCCTGGCACCAGCACCCCCAGGGCCTTTTCCAGCTGTCCAGCCACATTTCCCCACAGAAGAAGGAATTTTTTAAAAGCAAATATTCTTTTAGCAACTATGTTAATGATATCCTGGCACACAGCGTGGATTTGCCAGGTTTTCATCCTCAGAGAGCCCCTTAGGGTTATAAACTCAATGGATGTATTTTTCTCTTCATGCCTAATCCATTGGATCCCTGCTGGAGGCAGCAGAAGTGCTGAAAGATTTTAGCTCTGAGGTGGCAGAAGAGTCTTCCTCCCCTGCGAGCCTGTGGGAAGCAACAGCAACATTCTCCATCTGTGCTGTGGCCTGGAGATCCCATCAGAAAAGGGATGGGACCCTTGTTGCAGGGTGAGCTTTGTGGAAATGTGGGTGCCTCGTGGCTGGAGAAATTTCAGGAGGACATTCTCGCTCGTGTGAGAGGTCCCCATCAGATCACAGTCAAATTTAGGGTCTGGGGTGTGCTGGACATCCCAGATGCTCGTGGAAACCGCAGCACGGAGGAGCACAAAGAGATGCCTGAGGGGACAGGATCTGCCAGAGGCACATGGCAAACTCACACAAAAGTCCTGAGGCTTCCAGGCCCTCGTTTCAGCAGCTCACCTATGGTGTTTCATCAGGCTGTCACCTCACAGCTGAGGTTTGGAGCATTTGTCCCTTCCCACAGGATTTCTGTCCTCACTCTCATTACGAATTGCAACGAGGATGGAGGTAACAGGGTTCTCGCCCAGGACACAATCATGGAATATTCTGAGTTGAGAGGGACCCACAAGGATCATCCAAGTCCATAAACTGATGGAAATACCAGGATATCAAATGTCACTATCCAGTATCTCAGTTTTGTAATTTCTAAGCATCACCACAGTGATTTTTGTGTCTATATTGCCCTCCTCACTCACGAGGAAAGTTACAGCTTAAGCCCTTGTTTGATTAACAGCATTATGGCATCTGTGTTATCCCTGGCATTCATTTTATTGGGGGAAATTGGCCTGTGTGAGCCTAAATTACTCAAATCCTATAAAAATAATGTGGATCTCCATGGGGATGACATACCAGCTTGTTATCACCACATCCACCTTAGTGGTGTCTTCCACTGGAAACCAACCTCATCTAATTTCTGACACATTTTCCCAATTACAGCAGCTGCACACACTCCAGAGAAGCACTGCAGAAGCAGATGAATTCCCCAGGCACAAATCTGCCTTCCTTTCACCAGCTGTTGGGATGTGGCGCCTGGTGTTTCTTCTGGTGCATCTGCCTCGAATAAAGTTCACAAATTCTTCACACTTGGGAAGTGTCCAGGGAGGGAATCAGGGTGAGAAATTCAGGGCCTGCACCCAGAGCCATAGGATAGGGTGGGATTTGTGTGTGTTCCTATTTCACTTGAACATCAGAAGCCCTTGACTCTCCCAGGAAGGACAGCTAAAGAAGTGGCAGCCCTGGGGATTATTAGGAATATGGATATCAGGAAAAATTCCTTCACAAAAAGGGTTGTCAAGCACTGGAACAGGCTGTCCTGGGTGGTGGAGGAGGCACCAGCCTTGGAGATGTTTAAAAGAGGTGTAGATGTGACTTTAGGGGACACGGTTTAGTGCTGGGCTTGGCAGTGTTAATTTAAGGGTTGCACTCGATGGTCTTAAAGACCTTTTCCAACCCAAATGGTTCTGAGATTTGGTGATCTCTGTTGTGATGGTAATACTGGTTTGATACAGTTAAAAGCACAAGCACTTCTGCCTTCATATGCAAATTTCTCCCAAATAAACAATAAGTCAGGAGATTTCAGGTATTATTCTGTCAGGAAAAAAAACTGTGCCCCAAGCCCACTGTAATTGGTTTGACTTTTTTACTTGGTTAGTCAATTCCTTAGGAAAATTAGGAGTATAATGAAGGGAAATGTCACCATCTGTCTGAAACTGGTGCACAGAGGAAAAGGCTTTAAAAAATCTCATATTATTCCCAAAAGTAATTCATCACTTTGACCCAAAGATAAAGAACTGCTGTGAAACCAGCATTGTGCTGCTCACAAAATCTATGTGCTTGGTGGCTTTGAACCTCTTTGGGTTCTTCTAGACCCTTGCCAGCGCCTGCTGATGTCGGTGCCAGCGGGAAAGCGCTGCAGGTGGAGCAAGAAACAGATAAATCAGAGATAGCAAACACAACATGGGGAGCCTGAAACCTCTAACTCATGGCACAACCCTGACACTGCTCCTGGAACACGGGCAGGGTCTGTATGACCCCGCTGAGGAGGGATCTGTGGGGCCTGTGCAGCCCAAACAAGCTGCAAACCCGAGGAGGTGCCTTTCAATGGTTTGGGTCAGGGAACAAAAGTTCTGATCAAATATAAGAAGTCAGAGCACTTCAGAATCCCAGCACAGGGAGGACGTGGAGCTGCTGGAGAGAGCCCAGAGGAGGCACCAGGATGAGCAGAGGGATGGAGCAGCTCTGCTGGCAGGAAAGGCTGCGAGAGCTGGGATTGTTCAGCCTGGAGAGGAGAAGCTCTGGGGTGACCTCAGTGTGGCCTTGCAGGGCCTGAAGGAGCCCACAGGAAACGTGGAGAGAGACAATTTCCAAGGGCTGCAGGGCCAGGAGCCAGGGAATGGCTTCCCAGTGCCAGAGGGCAGGGCTGGATGGGATCTTGGGCAGGAATTGTTCCCTGGGAGGGTGGGCAGGCCCTGGCACAGGGTGCCCAGAGCAGCTGTGGCTGCCCCTGGATCCCTGGCAGTGCCCAAGGCCAGGTTGGACACTGGGGCTTGGAGCAGCCTGGCACAGTGGGAGGTGTCCCTGCCCATGGCAGGGGGTGGGACTGGATGATTTTTAAAATTCTTTCCAACTCAAACCATTCTGTGATTCCATGATTCTATGACTCTCCTGCCTTGGCTTTCCTTTTCAGTGCAGGAAGTTTTGTGTTTTCCCTTTTTCTTCTTTCTCCTTTTGATTACCTCCCAGTGAACCAATACTCCTTTGTGAGGGAAAGCCTTGGTAAAATTTCATTTCATTCCCTTGTGGCACAACACATTGCCAAAGTTATAAAACACCATGAGGGCACTTTTGGATTCAGTGAAGTCCATGATCGTCTTCCTGTGGATTCTTAGGATCATCCTGGATTTCTGCAATACGCCAGCACTCCACATCTCCCATTTCTGAGGGCATTTCTGAGGATAATGCCCTAGAAAACTGTTTCATTTCAAGATGTGGCTTCTTTAGGAGGGACAGTCACATTCCTGGTGTGAGACACGTGTGGAACAATTGTACCATGAGAGGCCATACTCCTCTTTACCACTGTGGACTCTGGGTGGATGTCAGGTGCCCAACAAATTGGGGTGGGAAAATATAATTAAAGGGTTTGGGGTTGAGATAAGGGCAGGGGGAGATCACTCATCAATCACCATCACAGGCAGAACAAACTCGTGAAAATCAGTTTAGGGGCTTGGGGAATTAAGTTTAGGGCTGTTTCAGGGCTGTCTGGCACATCTTGGTTCCACAGGGCCTTTTCCTGGATTTCTTCTCTCTGTTCACTTCCACATTCTGAATTTGGAGCTGAATCAGCATAGAGAAAAGGAGGAAAAACAAGAAAAGAAGAAAAATCAAAGGGAGATTAATATTTTCTCACTTGGGTTCCTGCCCACCCACAAATCCCACATTGAACTAGAGACAACACTGGGTTTCTCAAGAGTTGTAACACTCATATCCAGCCTTTGATATACTCCAAATCTCACTCAGCTTTACAAAGGAGGTAAATTCAATCCTCAGTGTTTTATACATGAAGAAAATACAAAAGGGAAATAACTTACCTAGGAAGACAGGGCAGGAAAGCAGCAGGACCAGGACTAGGACACACACACTCTGTGGCATTTCCCCCCAGCTCAGGTGTCCCATCACTTCTTCCATAGAGATCCCACTGAGCTCCAACCACCTTCAGGGCCCAAAGATGATTCAGGGTGGTTGTTGTGGGTTATCACAGCATGGACATTCATTCTCACAACAAGTCTTCCATCACTCACTTTATTTCTTCATCCTCTGTGTTCAATCCTTCCCAGCTCTATTTCTGATTCCTGTCACAGAGATCAAGCTTTGTAGCAATGTACACCTGTCATCCGTCAGGGGTTTTGCCACGGATTGTGTATTTCACCACTCCCAAATCCATGGACTGTTCCTAGGAGTGAGGAAAGTGAAAAGGGTGGTTTGGCACCCAAGGTTACTGCAACCTCCCCCAATCTGCCCTGAGAGCAGCCCAGCAGATGGGCTGAGGGGCCCATGGTGACCCCAAGGTGTCACATGGGCCTGGTGGTCTGGCCCACGTGGCAGAGAAGGAACAATGCCAATTAAGAGATGATCACAAGCATTTTTGACGCTGTAGCCTGCCTCAAGCTGCAGGAAACAGGTTTTTGCTGAGTCCTGACATGAGAGAGAACTGTGCCTTTATGATCAGCTGCTTCCCTTGCACTCCTGGATTGCTGCTCTGCAGCCAAGATGCTGAATTGCTTTAATCAGATGTGTAACAGAGACCAGGGATGTCCTCCCAGAGCGCTCTGGCCTTGTCCTGCCCTCGAGAATCACCTGCAATCACAGCAGTCAGGAGTTTTAGAAAAACTGAGAGCACGTGGTTTTTTTCCTGGCAGTTTGATAAGGGAATAAGGGAGCAGGGATGGAGGCGAGAGCAGGAGGCACAGGAAGGAAGCAGCACCAGCTTTCACCAAGGAATGTGTGAAGAAAGTTGGGTCAGGCAGATCGTTGCAACCCTTCATCACTCACAACATCAGTCTCTCCCTCAATTGTTCCTCTGCTCCCAAAATCTCTCTCTTCTATCTCCTTCTCACATCACTTCTTTCAGAATCTCCTCTTCTCTGCAACAGGTTTAATATTACTCAGGAGAGATCTACAGATCTGCAGGCAAGGCTGATGTTTCCCTGCACTTGCACGTTCGATCTAAAATCAGAGATGCTGTGGAAGGTGACCCTGAGCTAAACAGAGAGCAGTGCTGACAACCTATCCATCCAGCTGGGAACAACATGGGATTCACCATCACCTTCTCCCTGCCCAGCCAAGATTTTTCACAGCTCAGGTTCCTGCCTTAAAATCTCCCCTCAGCAAATAGTAACTGAAAATTACAAAATTAATTATCAGTTTTATCTTTGAGGTTGACTCCTGAGATGGTGGGATTATTGCTACATTGTTTTATTTCCAATTTAAAAAAAAAGGATTCCAATTAAAAAAATTAAGTATGAAATGAAAAAAACCCAACAACTCAAGAGCAGTTTACAGAAGGGAATCCTTTTGTCTCGCACACATGATTTTGTTATGAGCACAAGGGATTTACTCCATTAAAAGTCAGATTTGATCCCCAGATTGATGCAGAAAAAGCCCATCTTTGCATGCACCACTTCAGAGGGATGTAACGGGATACAGACCCTGAGATGGGGAGCCGTAGGTGATTAAGTTTCCCCATTTTTGGCAGAGATGGGTTTGGCAAGAGGAACCTTCCAGACCTCGCACAGCTTCTGGGGATGAAAGAGAGGAAATCAGAACAAATGGGAGCGAGGACGAGTTCACACCCCTCAGTTCCACGAGAACCTTGGAAGTGCGATTCCCACCAGGGAAATCACCTGCTGTGGTGCTGACCTCACCTGGCTGCCAGCCACCCACCCAGCTGCTCTACCCCTCTTCCTGCTCTGCCCTGGTGCTGCTGGATTGCTCCTCACACCTTTTTAGCTCCTCTCTCATACCTGAGTTTTAACCCTTTCCTAAATAACGTTTTTACAGAGGCTCCACCAGCTTTGCTGATGGGCTGAGCTTTGGCCAGTGGTGGATCTGGTTTGGAGACACCTGGGACTGGCTATGTCCAGCACCGGGGCCACCCCTGTGGCCTCTTCCTACCAAGATCTTATAAATCAAATAAAGCCAAAACCACCTGTTAATCCTGCAGACCTGGGAGGCAGCAAAAGCTCCATAAAACGTCTCCAATATTGGCTATGGTGGATCTACCTCTCTTCTTTTACGTGTGGACAAGAGGAAATGGCTTCAAACTGATAGAGAGTAGGGTTAGATTAAATATTAGGAGGAAATCCTTCCCTGTGAGGGTGAGGGTGCCTGGAGAAGCTGTGGCTGCCCCTGGATCCCTGGCAGTGTCCAAGGCCAGGTTGGACAGGGCTTGGAGCAGCCTGGGACAGTGGAAGGTGTCCCTGTCCATGTCCCATCTTGGAACTGGATGATTTTAAGGTCCCATCCAACCCAAACCATTCTGTAATTCTCTATTTTGTAACATATATCTCAAAGTCCCCTTTCAGAGAAGCTTTTCTCTCTGGCCCCTCTGCCAGCTGATGACTATTTGCATTTCTGGGCTTTTCAGAGCCTGTGTTTGTGAGCTTGTGCACATCCACACGCTGCCTTTGAGAAATCCTGGAGTTCCCACACCCCAGGGGAGGCAGCACTTACAGCTGGGAGTTTCTCTGTGCTCTGGGATGGAACAGATTGCTGGAAATGGCAGCAGCTCTCCGGGTCCAGCCGTGGCAGAGAGGATGCCGTGAAATTCTGCTCGCATTGCTGATTTCCGATCTGGTCCCACATTCCACTGAAACTAATCCAGGGTTCATTCCAAGGCCAAAGAGCCTCATCAAGCAAGCAAAGTACAATAAAGCAAAGAGAAGAAGGGCAATCAAAAGTCATTTTCCCTCACGTTCAGCAATCTTTTCCCCATCTCCTGAAATGTTTTGACCCAACTTGTACATGAGCACGGACAACTCCCAGGGGAAGAGTTCCCCTCCACATCCTGCTCTGGGCGGATCACGGATCAGACAATCAGGGTGATCAGCCAGATTTCTTAGGAGCANCTAGCTTTTGCCTTTTGCCCAGGCCTCTGGCAGCAGGCAGTCGCGTTATTGAGGTGGCCAGGCCCCCAAAATCCACTCTTATTCACAAGTTCTTTAATGATGGCTGATTAGGTCTTTTAAAGAATGAATTATTTATTTAATAGACACAAAACTAACAGACAGAAGACTTAAAACAGGTTATTACTACACACGGAGAAGACAAAAGGGAATACAAGTACACACATGGGGTTAAAGGTACAATTAAAATTACAGCTAACTAAGAAATAGTAAAATTGAGGGTTCAGTGTTTCTTAGTACAAGTCCTTGAAGGGGTAGACATCGAAATTCCTTGCTGCAGTGGTTGAGCCTGCAGCAGGAGTGGCCAATGAGCCAAAAAGCCCTAAAATGGTGGAAAGCCACTGATGGGACAGCTCAAAAGTCCTAAGTCCCCCTTTAGGCGAGGGTGAATTCCCCATCAGACCTTGCTGCATTATGCTAATCCTTCTCAGTTAGCCAGCACACCCTTTTTACCCCTTATAAGTCTTCGTTCCAGTAAAGTTCTGCCATCCTCAACACCCCATTGGATTTGTGTTCCCCAGCTCCACCCCTTGCCTCTTCCATTGGTTACAGTTATGTCACTCTACCTTCTCTCCACCCCCGTGCCCTCAGTTCATTGATCCCTGATCCTTTCTCCACCCCCGTTTATGAACCTAAACCTTCATCTGTTCTGGGTCCTTCATTCCTGGGCCCTTCAGAGCGTGGCTGCGATCCCTGTGGAATACCACAGGAAGGATCCCTCCTGCCTCTTTGTCTCTGGCGACGCTGGAGAGCGATCCTGCTTTTGTGTGTGTGTGCTCCCGCCGGCACGGGCGCGTGAGAGGGCTCGTGCTGTCCAACCGAGCGGCCAAGGGACGCTTCTCGGGGAGGACGCTGTGCCCTTTCCACCGACCCCACCCCAGCGTCAAATCCTCTCTCTCAATCCCCGGGGAATTAACTCGAAGTTGTGTCCCAGCTCCAAGGAGAAATCTCCTCATGCCTCCTCAAGGAGTGTGTCAGAGACTTCTGCTCTGTGATAATTTGTGTGCGCTTTTATAGACCTAAGGACCGTGTCTTTTGGTCAAGAGTATTTCTTTCATCTCTTCCCATATTTGCTTTCCAGACTAAGATGTTGATTCTTAGCTGGTGGCCTGAGCTCTTTGGTACCAGATGTACCTCACGCTGGGCCTGTGACCCACCCGATTTATCTCTTGCATATGCACCAGCTATTTGTGGTAGGGAGAGAGGGGGGTGGACATGTCCTGCCACACAGAGTTCAAGAACTGAACTTGGGAACTGGGAAAGTGGGACTGGAAGGTTGGGAGGAGAAAGATGTGGTTTGCCCAAAGGCCACCTGGCTTCTTGGCTGTGTCGGGCCAAAGGTGAAGCCTCTGACAGCGGTTCTGTCCCTCCAGTGCCTGCCGTGCTCTGACTCCTGTGCTTAGAGAGGGGAGAGGTGGAGGGGTTGAGTTATTATTGAGCTCCCATCTCACTCAAGTGTGACTTTCTGTTAGCATCATATAAATTACCAGGATCTCAGCCAGAGAGCTCTGAAATAACTCCTGAACTAAAGCCTCACTCTGGACCAGAAGGCTTGGATGTAATGCAAAGGATTTTAGGAGGAAATGAGGTGATTCCCTAGACAGCAGATGTGGATTTGAACAGCTTAAGGAAGTTTAGGGTAACAATGGTTTTCTTACTTTTTTTTTTTTTTCCTTGCAAGTTCCAAGAAAAAGAAGAGACTAATTTGGGGTAGAAGGAGAATTTTGCAGAACTGTTTAAAGAAATATGCATAATCATCTGAAAATTAACACAATGTAATTGTATTGCAGTCTTCCATGGCTGTTATCTTTCACTGGCCCCATTTCAAAGTTTTCCAGTTTCCCCAGAGGAGAGTTTGGTTTTTTCCTCCTCTCATTCTCTAGATGAAGGAAAAAAAAAAAAACCTAAGCCAACAAATCCAAACACTGCTTAAGAAAAAGAAAACTCCAAAGTCAAGCTAGGAATGCTCTGCCCTTCCAAAAGGCCCAGATGAAAACTTCTGCAGTTGCTGTTGTGAGAAATGAAAGAGGTTTCTCTAACATAGTCTGTTTTCTAGAAAAAAACTGGGCCCAGTGTCTCCTGTTTGCCTGGAAAATTTGCTATTCCTGTAAAAACTAAAGATACGGCCACACATGTCTGTCAACATTTGAAAACAGGATTTCAAGCAGCAGCTGAGCAAGGAGGTGTTACAATAAACATTGTCCAAAAACTCAGTGTGTCTCCTACCCCCGACCCACACAGAGAGAAAGCCCAAATCTACTTGGAATGAAAACAGAGTCCTTCCAATCCGTGTCTGGCGGAGCTCCAGGATAACGCCCCAGTGCTCACAGCTTGGGCTGAGCTCTGGGATGATCCTTGTGGGGACAAAGGGGATCAGAGTTCTTGGGCCAGTGAGAAATTGGCCCCAAAAGAGCTCCAATATCACCTCCAGTCTCAGGGCTTGGAAATACACCTGTAAAAATCACAGCAGGGCACGAACATGTCTCAAAAAATGAGCTGTGCTATCCATACGTCCTAAAGCATCCTACTCATCTGCGTGCAAAATCATCTGGATTCCTTCTCTGCTCATTAGAAAGGCAGGAATACCTTTACAGTGGGATTCATTTCATGTTTTTTTTTTTTCATTTAAAGATGGGAGGAAATCCCTCTGGAAGTGCCAGTTTCTCTCTCATGGAAGAAACTCTGATAATTGCCTTGCATGAGACATCAGCCTGGCAGTCAGGCAAGACAAATCCCATCAACAATTGGGATCTTAAGTCTCACAGAAAATCTCCTCCTCTCTCGTGGGATTCCCAGGTGTAAATAAAACCATTCCCTGTGGTTGTGGGAACAAAGTCTTTATCCTGAATAGAAAAGGCACTCAAGAGATGCAGTTTATTGATGGTTGTAAACCACTCACGTGGCCAAATCATCCCAGTGCACAAGGCCTTGCACTGACAACACAGATTTTTGTTAGGGATATATTTAAATATATCCTTAATGATGTCTCTGTTCCTGCTGATTTGAGGGCAGCTGGACTGTGGGATTTTTCCACCAGTGGCAGAGTTACCCACCAACCTGCAAGTTCCTTTAGTGACGGGGATTTTTAACTGCGTGGCTGTTTTGTGTCACCGAAGTGGTGTAAATCAGCAAGAGGAAATCATAGGTCTGGCTCATATCTTCTGTGGAAGGTGGGTGCAGAGGGTTTTGACTCCCCTAAATCCACACAGTCTTCTTAGAACTGCAGAAAAAAACATGGCACACACTCAGATTTATCCAGGACACAGGAAAATGTGTAGATTTGCACAAGATATTCTAGGAGGGACAGGCCTTAAACCAGCATGCTACAAACCCAGGAAATCTTTGTTTTGTCTTGAGCAGACAGCTCAAATACCAATTTCTTGCTTTCACTTCCTAAGCTGAAAAGCCATGGTAGGACTGAGTAATTTGCTTAACATCAGCCTGGGCCACCCAGAGAAACGTGGTATCGTGGAAAACCAGCACAGCGAGGAGAGCACCTGCAGAGACACAGCTTTTATTGAAAAACCAAAAGTCCCTGCAGGCAGCCACAGTGCCAGGAGGAGGGAGAGGGTGTTCTCTGCCATGGCTCACGAGAAAAGCTGTGCACAGAAAAGAAAAAGAAAAGAAAAGCTGATTTTTTTTCCCTTCAAGGCTGAGAACCTGCAGGAACAGCCTTCCAAAATCCTGCAGCGGGTGGAGTAGGATCAGCCTCGGAGATGTGCACTGGTGCCACTGGCAGAAAGAAGTCTGACTTATTTCCTCCAAAAATAAAGTTGTCATAGCAGGCAGAGGGGCTGGGGGAGAGGAGATGTGCAATTCAGTGAATGGGGCAGATTTTATGGGAACTCTCTTTAGACCACTGGAAGTTTTGCTGCCTTTTCTTAGCCAAGGAAAGCTGGACATGGCTTGATTTTATATATCAGATAGATAGGTAAGGTTTTGGATAAAGATATGCATTGAATGAGGAATATGAGGCAAAAATACATACTTTTTGCCTGCTTGATTTAATCCTGATCCAGAAAGACCCAAGAGGGAGGGAACATCGCTCTCTTCTGCAGCAGAGCCAAGCAGAACCAAGCCCCAAGTGCTGTTTCACACTGAGAGCAAGAGGAAAACTGAAGATGTTTTCTCTGGAGCATCTGCATTGCCAGCACTGGAAAATGGTCAGGGTTTCTAAAACTATTGAGGATGGTTTGGCCCAAGCTGGCACTTGAAAGACAAGTCACAGATGCTGTCCTGAGCTTCCAGACTGGCTTGTCCCGGGGGGCTGATGGATAAGCTGAACATCAGAACAAAAGTAATAAAGGAAAGGTGAACTGGGGTCTTTAACAGCCTCAAAACAGGGATTAGGCCAGGCCTAAGAAATCCATGAACTTGATGCTGAGCATCTGCACAACTATTAACTCCTCCCTAAGGGGACTGGCAGCCACAGAGGAGACAGCGTCCCACCAGAGAGAGAAGAGCCAAGTGCTGCAGGAGTTCAGCGTTTCATAAACACTGACAAATAACTTAGTGTGTCTACTAGCTCTGCTTAAACCAATAAAGCAATGCAAGTATTATCAAGCTGATAGTTAAAGTGATCTGATTTTCTCTGACCTGGTGTTCAGCTTTTGTAGAAATTCAGGGGTACATCAGTGGATTTCATGGATACAACCTGCTTAAATCTGTAGGGAAGGAGATCTACGTGTCTGACCGCTGCAGGCAGCTGCAGCTGCACAACAGCATTCACTTCTGCAGAGCTGCACCATTCTCGCTGCGTTTTTACAATGTATTTATCCATATGTGGCAAAACCCATTAATTATTTGTAAAGAACTATCATTAGGGTGTGCCTAAATTTAGCAGACTAAACCACATATCCAAGGATAACGTGTAAATTCAGAAGTGTAAAGTCTACACAGCAGTTTCATTTCCACAGCGTTCCAATTATCTTTTCTTCTCACTGTCTTCAGTACCAAGTCTGTCTTTTCCTTTCTCCAATTTTTGTACAACCTCCTGTGCCATCTGAGCAGCTCCTGGTCTGCCCTGAAATTGCTTTTAGAGCTCCTTTTTTCTTCCTTATGTCTCGGTACTCCAGAAAACCGTGCAAAATGCTTCTGTTCGTGGAGAGGTGAGGGAAGGCCTCAACCCAGCAATTAAACCAAATCCAAACCTACAATTTCACAACAGGTAGGAAGCAAAGCCAGAAAAACAGAGTGTAGACAGCCGAGAGACCCCAGTCTTACCATTTCAGCACCATTTCAGTCGTGTTGCTGCCTGTGGCAATCAGTCAAACCCTCAATTAGGACATCTAATTATGTACCTTGATGTGCAGCACTTACACAGTCGAATTACCAACCCTAAGTTCTAAATGTTAATCACACCTTCCCGCAGATTATTCTGGCTGCTTTTGCTGGGTTTTTGAAATTTGTTTTGTCCTAAACATCAGAGTGTTTGTTTCACTGTTCAGCCTTTATTTTTATGGTTTTTGAACTCCTTTCTGCCCTTCTTTACCGTACTCTTTATTTTGGAGGAGTGGTTTTGCTTTGCTGCACTCCTGTGTGATTTTGCGGTGCGCTACTCAATCTTTCTTTCAAGGCAAACAGGAAAGGATATTGATGTTGCTATTTGTCTACCAAGGAGACATTTAATAAGAGCCAAAACCACAAGCAAGATCAATTGAAAGCCATGATATATCACACAGACAACCTCCTCGGGGACAGGCTGTGTTTGATGTGGTGCCAGGTGAGCTCTCCTCAGAAAATATACACAAATCCTAAGTGGATACCCAAATCCATGAATTTCAGTCATCCTCATGGCCTTGTTTTCACTGCAAAGCCTGAAAGTTTGGGGTTCAGCAGGCCTGGCAGATGAGCCCTTAGAAAAGGTTCCAGTGTAAATGCCTTGAATCAGAAATCTGGAGAATTAAACCCAAACTTACCTAATCCCAGTGCTGGAAATGATATAACTGTTCCATTATTTTTTTTTTTTAAGTCAATGGTTTTAATTAAGTTCTAATTAATTATTTTTGATTAATCATAACTAGTGTATTAATTATAAGCAGTGTTTTAGCCTTACATAATTTTTTAGCCAGCATTTAACGAAGTTGTCATGAGCTCTTTTTGTAGGAAAGCACCTTGGGAAAATTACTGGAACTTGGAGGTTTTGAGAAACTGACTCTGATGTGCTTCAATGAACAAATCCTGGGAGAGGAATGTGTATTATTGAGCTTGGGCACCTGGAATGAAGAATTTATGGACCACAAGGACATTTTGCAGAAAATAAAGAAGAGATAAGGAAGACTCAATGTATGCATTGGAAAGTCGGAAAAATGTACTAAAACTAGGGACTAATTAACATGAGAAGTGAGAAATCAATAACCAATAAAGGACAGAATAATAATTAATGGAACAGAATTATGGTATTGTCATGGTTTTACACTTGCAAATGCCACGCACCCATGAAAGCTGCTCGCTCACCCTCCCCCGCTGCAGCTGGGCAGAGGAGAGAAAAAATTAATGAAGGCTTCATGAGTTGATGTAAGGCCCGGGACAAAACACTCCAAAGGCAAAACAGGCTCAGCTTAGGGGTACAAAGTGAATTTATTACTAACAAACTCAGAGGAGGATAATGAGAAGCAAAATAAGCCCTTAAAAAACCACCTTTTCACCTCAAACCTTCCCTCTTTCCCAAGGACAGCGCAGGGGAAAGGGTGTGGGGGTTTGGTCAATTTGTCACCTGATCCCCATGGGCTGTGGGTGGATCTCTGCATCCTCCAGGGATCCCCATGGGCTGTGGGTGGATCTCTGCATCCCCCGTGGATCCCCAGGGGCTGTGGATGGATCTCTGCATCCCTCCAGGGATCCCCAGGGCTGCAGGTGGATCTCTGCATCCCCCAGGGATCCCCACAGGCTGCAGGGGCACAGCTGCTTCACCGTGGCCTTCCCCTCTGCCTGCAGAGGAACCTCGGCTCTGGTGCCTGGAGCACCTCCTGCCCCTCCTTCTTCACTGACCCTGGAGTGTCCATGTTGTTTCCCTCACATATTCTCACCTCCTCCTCTTCTCTGGCTAGGAAAAAACTGTGCATGCCCCTCTTTGTTTTAATTATCTCATTAAATCTGTTATCACAGAGCTGTTACCACCCTCTCTAGTTGGCCCAGCCTTGGCCAGCAGCGTGTCCATCTTCAGAGCCATCAGGGATTGGCTCTGCCAGACATGCTAGAAGCTTCCAGCAGCTTCTCACAGCAGCCACCTCTGTGCCCCCCCGCCCCAGCAAAAACCAGGCCCTGCAAAACCAGCACAGTTACTTAGAAGCAGGAGCATTAATTTCTTTGTTTGCTAAAAATGGATAAATTAAAAAATTTTTGTCTGCATCTGTGTGGAGGCCGGAACTTTATTCTTGGCCAGGGTTTGTGTGTGACCAACAAAGTCAGGCCTGACTCAATAACACTAAAAAGACAATGTTGGAGGGGTTTATCCCAACAATTTTGGAGGATCTGGTAAAACCAGGACACACATCAGAGATCAGTCCGATTCTGTGTGGCAAAAAGAGCCAGAAAATGCCTTCTTCTAGCAAACCCATTCCCTCTCCCTCCCTGAGCCTCTTCAAGCCCCTGCAGCCAGCTATGAACAGCCAGGTGAGAGGGAGGATGGGCAGCACACGTGTGCTGGCACTATCCAGAGCAGGAATGCTCTCCCTGGGGAGGCAGAGCCAGCTGAGCTCAGGTTAAAGCAATCCCCAGGCTGCTGCAACCAGACAAAAATCCTTCCTAATTGGCTTCCCGGCAACCCCAGCCCCAGCAGACCTCGGCTGCAGCAGCAACTCTGACCCCAAATGCCCTGTAATTCCCAAAGTATTTCTGCATCTGAGAAGTTTCAGGTGTGGTTTTCCATCATTAACCCTTTCCTGTGGAAGGAGTTTCTGTACAGAGCAGAGAAGTGAGTTTGCTACACAGAAGCTGTGATTTCTTTCAAATAGCACCGCAAAGAAAAGCTCAGGTCTGTTGTGATCAATGAAATCAGTGCCACCTGTACTGTGACAGTGTCATCGAATCATGGGTTTGGGGTGGAAGGAACCTTAAAGATCATCCAGTGCCACCCCTGCCATGGCAGGGACACCTTCCACTGTGCCAGGCTGCTCCAAGCCCCAATGTCCAACCTGGCCTTGGGCACTGCCAGGGATCCAGGGGCAGCCACAGCTGCTCTGGGCACCCTGTGCCAGGGCCTGCCCACCCTCCTAGGGAACAATTCCTTCCCAAGATCCCATCCAGCCCTGCCCTCTGGCACTGGGAAGCCATTCCCTGGCTCCTGGCCCTGCAGCCCTTGGAAATTGTCTCTCTCCACGTTTCCTGTGGGCTCCTTCAGGCCCTGCAAGGCCACACTGAGCTCACCCCAGAGCTTCTCCTCTCCAGGCTGAACAATCCCAGCTCTCACAGCCTTTCCTCCCAGCAGAGCTGCTCCATCCCTCTGCTCATCCTGGTGCCTCCTCTGGCCTCCCTGCAGCAGCTCCACGCCCTCCCTGTGCTGGGCCCCAGGGCTGGGGCTGGGGCAGCTCTGCAGGTGAGGTCTCACCTGAGCAGGGCAGAATCACCCAAAAAACCCCCCAACCACACAAAATCTTACTTGATGGAGCCTGTGAGCATCACTTTGCTTTCCTGGTGTTGCAATTCCTGAGACCAGAGCAGAGAATTGCAAGAAAGAGAGTTAAGAGGTGAACATGAACTGGTTCCAGCCTCCAAGACAGGCGTGGCTGTGCTCAGTAAACATTTCAGACAAATGAGGGAATGGAAGCAAACCAAATATTGCAGCAACATGAGCTCTTCTTCCCTCAGGAAGTGATTCCTAGAGCTTTTCTGCCAAGCCCACGGGCTCCTCAGCAGCTCAGTGTGGTTCTCCTTGCTCATTCATGTGGACAAGCAATGATTACCGACAATTAACATCTCTCTTGATGAAGGCGAATTAAGTGCTGTGAAAAACCCAAATGCCTTGGTAAAAAGGAAAAAAAAAAGAGGGAAGGAAGGAAGAAAAGAGCACACTGGCTAAGCTGGGATGCACATCACTGAGGCATTTTGTAATTGGAAAGCTACCTGGGTTTTGCTTTCTGACTTATTCAACAGAACCCTATTAAATGAGGCTCCAGGTGAAGTACAGCAGTGATTAACGCCACGTCCCACTGTGACAAGGCACAGTGCTGCAGGGAGGTGGGGAATTAGTAGGGAGCAGCCACATTCACAGCCCTAATATCCAGGTTCAAAGCAGGATTTCTCTGGTACACAAGCACAGTGCTCCAAAGGAAATCAGTCTGCAGCATGTACCTGGTGCTGCTTTACAGTCCTCTGGCACTCGGGGAAAACAAATTCACAAAGCAGTGTGGACTTCTGTGCTGCTCTCATCATTATGGCTTCTGAGCAGATTTGTAATTTCAGGGCAGGTGTTAGGGTGAGATGTGCAGGGAGAGCAAAGGGATCCAGCTGGGCTTGAAAGAGAAGAGAGAGCAGTGGCAGCAGCCCCAGCACTCAGCCCTCCTTGGCTGTGCCATGGGTTGGGCTGCACTCTCAAGGTGCCAGAGGCTGAAGGGTGGAGGGGACAGCAGAGGGGACAGCAGGGGGGATGCATCCACACGCACAGCAGAACGTGGCACACACCTGAAGCCAGGGTTCTGGTACCTGCAAGGAGTTTTTTTGAATGCAGGTCCTGCACACGGGTCCTCAGCAGGGCCGTGTGTTCCCCTTCTGCTGGGGGTGGTTGGCCAAGCAGGGTCCCCTCCTCGACTGGGACCCGTAAGAAGCAGCAGCCCCTCCCCTAAGAACTGGCAGCTCCACAGGGTCAGAGATGGAGACTATGCCCAAAAGATCACAGATCAGCACCTGGCACTGCTCCTCTGGCCAAAAGGCTGTCAGGTGTTATCCCTGCCCTTGCTTCAGGACTCCATTTGCTGACCATCTCTAGACCTTTGCAGTTTTGTCTTCATTGGTCAGAGCTGAACATCTCTGCAGAGGAACAAGATTACCTCATCACCTTCTGGGTGAACTTCCCTCCCCTCAACGTGCAGCCTGGGCACCAGGCAGAGGGACGAAAGGACAGAATGACAAAAGACATTTGGGCACTGGGGACGTGGAGATCAGCTGCAGCAGCAGAGAAGTGATGAGGAATAGAGCCACTTATGCAAAGTCAAGTGCACCAGAAGCTGCTGAACTAC
Source organism: Oreocharis arfaki (assembly GCA_013398015.1). NCBI lineage: Eukaryota > Metazoa > Chordata > Aves > Passeriformes > Paramythiidae > Oreocharis > Oreocharis arfaki. The sequence continues at coordinate 513,416 of VZRR01000515.1, forward strand.
TTCCAGCAGTGGTTCCCTACAACCCAGGAGGGGTCACACAGCAGCTGCATCCCCACAAAACTAATAAATTAACAGCTGACACTTTCAAGTGAAGCCTGAGCTTTGCCAATTGTCTTACAGCTGCAATTTCCAGAATTGCCAGCAGAAAGAAATGGTTTGGGACAAGATTACAAAACACATATGGGCTGGTGCCTAAATCTGTGCTGGAATCTTCCTTCTCCCGCAGGGAACAGCTCACCAGCTGCAGCTGGGCAAGTCTTGGTTTATCTGGTCCTTGGGCATATCTAGACCCATGGTCTGAGCATAAGAGCAGGTGAGGAGGTTTGCTGGGCTGAGGTTTGCAGTCAAAGTGTACAATGCAGATGGAATTTTGAATTGTCAATCAAATTCTCGTCAGAAACCATGGGAAGGACGCTGTGGCCACAGAGGGAGTAAAGGCATGTTCCTACTGAAAACAGAGCACCAGCACTGCCCCAAAGCTCCAGTGGACACCTCTGGGACAGGTTCAATTCAAAAGGACATTTAACAGAAAAAATAACCTCTGTGTGCTTCAAAAAAGCACAAACACTCCTGCAGACAGGCTCTGCCCTTGGAAGGAAATTTGGCTGACTCTGTGTGTGCCCAGCGGTGCCAGGACACTGGGACCATACTGCTGGCAGGGAAAAGCAGTGCCCTGTACCATAAACACTGCAGAGAGCACAGGCTGCCCAGTAGCACAGAGCCACTGCACTCTCTGCAGGCTGAACCTGCCCAGAAAACAGCTGTGCCCTCTGGATGTGGCGACACAAATAAGAAAATGCTGCTGTAGGCGGGGTGTCTTCACAGAGCTGCTTTAGGTTCACTCAGAGAAGCACGGCCAGTGCAAGAGGAAAAGGGACAGGCAGCAGTGTCCCGGTGTCAGGCTCCTCAGGCACCATCTCCTCTGTCAGGGTCTCAAGCTCTGGAGGCTCCTGAAACACATTCATGGGAAACAAGCTGAGAAATGGCCCAGAGACTGGGCAAAGGTTAGCAGAGTATCAGGCATGGAATCCCAGAATCATCAAGGCTGGAAGAGCCCTTCAGGACCATCCAGTGCCACCCCAGCAGCACCAGCAGCACCCCAAACCCTGTCCCCAAGGGCCACATCCAGACTCCTCCTGAACACTCCCACACACAGTGACTCCACCACTCCCTGGGCAGCTCATTCCAAGGCCTCACCACTCTGGCAGGGAAACTTTCTTTTCCCATCTCCAATCTGGACCTCCTCTGGTGCAATTTGAGGCCATTTCCTCTCCTCCTTTCCCTTGGGACACGGCAGCAGAGCCCGACCCCCCCTCACTGCCCCTCCTGTCAGGGAGTTGTGGGGAGCAATGAGGTCCCCCCTGAGCCTCCTCTGCTCCAGGCTGAGCCCCTCCAGCTCCCCCAGCTGCTCCTGGGGATAGGTAGATGCACTTCTGTATTCTTGCTTCTCCAGATGTTTCTCCACATGTTCATGCAGGTTTGCAAGAGCCGAGGTCACCTCCAGCAACGTGATCAAGGGCACACCCCAGTACTGCTTGATTATTTGGCATGCAGTCTGTAAATTCAAATCCCTGTTTGGCTTGGCTTTTTATTCGAGATCAAAAATGCAAAAAAACCCCAGAATCAGCATAGAAAGACAAAGCTGAGTCAGAAAATGGATGCCTGTTTTAGTCAGGAATATCAAATACATTGTAGTGTATTGCTGTATTTACTGTAAGGGTGGGCAGGCCCTGGCACAGGGTGCCCAGAGCAGCTGTGGCTGCCCCTGGATCCCTGGCAGTGCCCAAGGCCAGGTTGGACATTGGGGCTTGGAGCAGCCTGGGACAGTGGAAGGTGTCCCTGCCCATGGCAGGGGGGCCACTGGATGATCTTTAAGGTCCCTCCCAACCCAAACCATTCTGGGATTCTCTGATTCATGATCATTTCCAATTCAATTTAACAAAAAAACCCCACAAACCAAACCAACAAACGGTTTCTGCCTAGGAGATGGGGATTAATGTCCAAATTTAATTCACAGATTAATCATTCCCTCCTAACCTCTTCATAACAACTGAGGAACTTCTGCTGCCAAATTCAGAAAAAACTGCACCTCCAGGAGTTCCAATTGGTTCACTTGGGGCGTTCTGAGCAAAGAGGATCATTTTTTCACGAAAAGATGTGCTAAATTCCTGACAAATGGGAGTCCTTGCTAACCTCAATTCTCATGGTTTCTGAGAAAATTAGTGCCAGTCAGGTATCCAGGCGAATTCTTGCCAAACAAAATGCTGTTTCTTAGTTAGGCTGAGGCTGTGTGGTGTTCAGCAGCAGCAGCAGGAGCTTGTATACGTTTATAGAGCTTTGATCTGGCGTGCTGGGCCGTATGGTCCTATCCTTTTAGAAAGAGAGGTCTTCACTAAATGGAGTTCTGTCTCAAAACTGTTGGCACGTGCTTTGCAGATTTCTGTGCAGCAGCTGATGTTGCTGGGAAGCTGAGAATACCCACTCTTAGTGCGCTGGGAAATAAAAACAGGCGTGGTGGGGAGTGTTCCTTGTAGCTAATTACAGGCACCCAGCATTGCTGCCTGCTCTTCTCGGGCCAGCCTGGAATTCCTGCAGAAAGACAGGCTTCTCTCAGGTGATCCAGAGTGACTAAGCCAGGGTTTGACTTGGAATTGTTCCCTGAAATAATCTCCCTCTCCCTCTCCCTCCCTCCCGCTTTACAAGGGGCCTTAAAGATCCAAAACTAATCCCTCTTGCTGGTCTGATTTTGGTTTTGCTCTCCAGGGAAAGCTGACAGTGAAGCAATATCCTGCTACCCGTAGCTGGGCATGGAAATATTTAATTTTCCTTTGAGAAATGTGGTCGTGTTCAGGTCTCATTGTGCAGGAGAATAAACCCAGGTTTCTTCAAGTACTTTGGGGGAAGAAAAGAGAAAGCGTGTCCTGTGGGATGCAGAATAACCGGGGTTCACCACCTCCACCCTGTGTGCTCTGGGGTAGATGTGAGAATTCCCCTTCCTCACGGATATTTTGGAAGGAGGAGATGCATCTTGCTCGTGGTGTCCTCCCTTTTACCTCCTTTCTATCCCCAGTTCCCTTTCCGGACCGGAGATACGTAGGCTGACGAACACGAGTGATTGCTGAAAGCGGTGCATGCCTGAAAATGTCCCAGTTTTTCACACATTTGACAAAAAAAAACCACTTCCAAAACCTGAAATACTCCAGCCTGCTCAATTCTGACATCAATATTTAAATATTCAAGGCGGAATGTCCCACTTTTCAGAGGTAGTGAACAACCCAAAATTCAGGCTAAGCGAAGTACCAAATATTCTTTATTTGGGCACATCTAGAAAACTGAAGTCTGGGAGTTCACTTAATTGTCTTGAGGGGAAAAAAACGAATATTTGACTGTTGTTAAATACAAGAAATCACCAGGTATGGCAAACTACTGTAGAGCCTAATTGCTAAATTACAGGTATCTTAGTTTACAAAAAACAGCTTTAAAGGATAAAGACTGTTTCTATTCAGTTCACATTAAGGTATTTTATAGTTTTACATCTCAAGACATTTAAAACAGCTTTTATTATGCCAGTATAGTGTTAATACCATTAGTTTCATCTATTCCTGCTTGTTATTCAGCCCTCCTCCACCTTAAACCCCTGTGAGTGGGAAAATGTATGAGGCATTATATATGAAATGTCTAATAACTGTGTCTACAGAAAGAGAGAGACAATAAATAGCGTTTTGATGGAGAGTAAAAGAATATTTTGAAGAGACAGGCTTATGAAATGAGTGGGAGTGGAGACTCACGATCATATTTGATTCTTCTGAGGTTATGACTGCATTAATTTTTTACTTTTAAAGAGGCAGCAATGGCACTGCAGACTGTAAGTGAATTAACCTCTGTAATCACTTCCCTAATGGAAAATGCTGAGCAAGGTTGCTGCAATTTTGATCACTAGAATGGAACCAGTGTAAGATGTGAACAGGTCGTCTGTCTGCCACCTAAAATGAGCAGAACAATCAAAAGTGATGAGGCTAAAATGAGGCCACAGCATTACATTATTTTTCCACAAGGAGTAGGCAGAAGCTGTTCTGATTCACAAGCAGAAAAAGTAAAAACATCTCCCCACCTCATATCTAATTTGTAGATTTATTAAGGAGTCAAAACCGTTCCTGGCAGCGAACTGATAAACAATAATCTTCCATGAATCCTGATTAAAAGGTGAACCAATTAGTCTTCCTTAATGGGATTCTGCTTTAAAACAAAACCACAGCTGGTTTATTTCAAAAGAAGTGAGCACGGAGCCTGAAGAACACTGGGAGCAGAAGGAAATTCTGGCTGCCACACGTATTTTTGATCCCAGGTCTTCTTCAAGGAACTAGAAAAGCAAAATGTATCCATACAAGGAAATTGAAAGTTTCTCAAACGTGATTATTTGTATCACCAGACCTGCTGCGCTCTTACAAGACAGATAAGCAAGCTAATCAACACTCGCTCATTTAAAATATCAATATATCAAAATATCAGTTCCAAACCGTGAGGAACTGGACCTGTTTGCTCAGTCCCCAGTAAAGCCTTCTCAGTACACTCAGAAAGGCTCAAATAAACCAGGTTTGTGCTGCTCTTGGTCCTGGGAGTCACACTGTGCTTGCCTTGCAGTGCTGGATCAATAAGAGCTCCCTTCCTCCCACGGGACTGTCACACCCAACAGCAAGGATGACCTTTGGGGTTTCTTTCCATCCTCTCACGGCTTCATTTCCACCCACTTGCTCTTCTTTTGTCTCCAGTCCGTGTGAGTGCAGGGCACATTTTCCTGGAGTTTTCTGCACACCCCCTTGGGCTGCTGCACGGCAGGGAAGGGCGGCACCCTTTGGGCTGGGCCTTCCCTGAGGTACACGTGCAATATTTCTATCTTATATATGCCATTTCTATCCTATATACACTATTTCTATCTTACATACACCATTTCCATCCTATATACACCATTTCTATCCTATATATAACCATTTCCATCCTATATACACCATTTCTATCCTATATACACCATTTCTATCTTACATACACAATTTCCATCCTATATACACCATTTCTCTCCTATATATACCATTTCCATCCTATATACCCCATTTCCATCCTATATACACCATTTCTATCCTCTATACACCACAAATATGCCTCATGATTACCACAATTCACAATTTAACTCTTTCTTTGAAGGTCAGTTCCGGCTAGGTCAAAACTACTTCTTTAAACACTTTCCCCCCATGTTGTTAAGCTTCCTACTAGCAAGTTAAGTCTACCTACATCTAGAAAATATCTTGAATTTCATGTGAAATTTAAGACTTTTTGTGGCCTACGATGTGAAATTTAAAATCACACCCTGATTTTAATTTTGATGTAGCAGTGGTTTTTCTTGTGCGTGAATAGAATCGTGGAATCACAAAATGGTTTGAGTTGCAAGGGGCCTTAAAGATCATTTATTTCCAATCCTCCTGCCATGGGCAGGGACACCCAGGTCACTCCACTGGCATTATCTGTACAATCTGATGCCTCTTGGTCCCTTATCTCTTATCTAACTTGTTCCAAGCCGTGCACCACTGCACAGAACAAACACTGTGGGTAGCTGTAAACCCAGGGATCTACGTGAGCTGCTTTTGATGATGAACACAATTAAACCAGAGAGTATTTAAAATGCAAAATTACTTGCTCTTAAAGACAGGGGCACCCACTGATGGAGCACTTCTTAAATAGAAAAAAAACAAGCTGGATGGAAAATAACATAAAATTAGGGTCAACACAAATTTTAAATGCCAGGGGGAAAAATGTCATTATGATGTCAGTACTGGGGTTTTTCAGTTATTGATCAGGAAAGACACTGGGAGTGGAGATTGTAGATGTGGCCATGTGTTCCCACCAAACAGTCATGGCACATTCCTGCTTTCACTGTGCTTTTGTTAGTATAAAGCTGTTCCATCTTCAGCAGGGACGGGGAGAGTCACACACTCCACTGATGAAGATTAATAGCTGCAGCATTTTATTCAGTGCTGTAGCATGGACATTTCTTATTCCTGCCTGGAAACACCTCCAGGTCCATTCCCTTGGTCTGCAAACTGTTTTTTGCACAGCTCCTGTTCAGCTGGATCTGGCTTCAGGGCCTGGAAACAACCAGCACAGTTGGCATTTCCTCTGCTTTACAACGTGTTCCCGCAGAAGAAACATTTCCTCTGTGCCTGGAATTTTACAGAACTGCCACGGTGAGGGTTGTAACTACTGTTTTGCTTCATCTCTGGGAGAAATACAACCTTGCTGATACGTGCTTATTAGCTTCATTACACAAATAATATTTCTTGTGTGCACAGGAGATAAAACTTTGACAGCTGAGTCACGGAGACTGAGCACGCCGCCGTATTCTGCTTTTTGTGACAGGCAGCCCTGGGAGAAAACAATGCCTTTTGTGACAGGTTCTTGCTAACGTTGGGACAGAGAATTCCTAACACATGTTTTATTCAGGCAAGCCATTAAGTTTGATAGTAAATAATTGGCCATTTCTTCTCTGGTGGAGCAGCCATCAGCACGCACTCAGCTCAGGAGGGAAAGTGATTTATATGCCATGAATTTGAATTTGGTGCAGCCACAGAACTGTGGCAGGGCTATGCAAAACAGCAATTAATTCCCCTAAAATGGACTTTCTAACACCAGTGGTCATCCTGACCAGGATGTCTGTCCCTCGGAGCTGCTGAAGTCACACAAGGAAGCAGAGGACGGAGTCAAGCCAAGTGATTCATCTCAGCAAGTTCTTTCAGGACAAATAAATTTTGGAGAATAATGCACTCATTCCCACCTCCCAGCAAGCACTCATGAGTCATGGGTAGAAACAGAAAAACCCAAATAATCAAACCTAGATTTTTGAGGTCACTGGAGTAAATTCTAGCATTTATAAACTCTGTAGGATAATGTCATAGATTTCTGACTTTGTTCTCACGTGGTGAGGGTTTAGCAAAGCACAAGCTCAGAATCCCTTCCATCCTGTGCACTTAAATGTACAAAAGCACAACTGAAGAATCTGGCTATGAGGACATGAGAAATGTAGCCAAATTACAAGAGGTGTTGATGTTGCTTGGCATGGAGCTTTTTCAGAAGATTTGCTGCAAAAATCATCATAAAATTAATGACAGCCCTTGTTTCAATAGTTCTTCACACCTCCAGGTAAAACTACACTTAGAGGTGACATGAATCATGGAATCATGAGATCACAGAGTGGTTTGAGTTGGAAGGGACTTTAAAGATCATCCCATTCCCACCCCTGGCCTTGGACACTGCCAGGGATCCAGGGGCAGCCACAGCTCCCCTGGGCACCCTGTGCCAGGGCCTGCCCACCCTCCCAGAGAAGAACTTCTTCCTAATACCCCATTTAACCCTGTTCTCTGCCAGTTTGAAGCCATTCCCCCTTGTCCTGTCACTCCATCCCTTGGGAATTGTCTCTCTCAATCTTTCTTGCTGGCTCCATTTCACCCAGCTCTCTCGACATGGCCCAGAACAAATACTAGCACCAAAATCGCAACGTGGCTACAGTTTCTTTCACCCCATCTGTTAATGCACCTCATGGAGATTACAGTCAGTCTTTACAGCTCGCTGTTCGCTGGCACTGCTTTAACTTCAATGACTGATTAACCTTTCTGAAGAAAAACAGCCCTCTTTGAAGATGTAACACTCTCCCTCTAAAGTGAGATCAAATCCGTTCAACACTCCCACTCACGCTGCTCTTGAAGAGAACCAGAGAAGAGAGGACAAAGTATAATTCAGAAACATTCCCAGACGTTTCTTAAACAAGGTGAGGTGACAGAAAACGCCAAAGCTTTCAAAAATACTTTGCATGTCACTTTTAATAACAGCTTTCTCCTCTGTGTGTGTTCTCCACTCGGATCCCTTCTTTCCAGAGCAGGAGAGGAAATATTGGTCTCCTTTTTGCTGGATGCCCACTCAGAAGTGCTAAGGTGGGTATTAGGATTGCTTTGATTAAATCCCCCTAAAACAGAGGTCAGAGCAAAGCAGAGAAGCAGACTTGAGGTTGAAACAGAAATCAGATGGAGAAGGGGACTGGAGGAGTCTCACCAAGGGGAAATGCCCCATCCTCCAGGAGGAGGAACTGGGGAACACTTAACTTCTGCCCTGGGAGCAGTCAGGCATCACCACCCCAGGTACAGCTGCTCTAGGGTCAGAGCTCCAGCTGTGGGGGTTAAAACCCAGTATCTCCTGTATTTCTGGTGGAAAACTGCGAAGCTGACTGGTTGCTGTTTCTGGGAATCATGCTGCCCCTCAGAAATCAGAGGAATGGATGCAGTGCAGTATTAACCATGATTTCTTGTTGGTATCAGCATATCAAAATATGAAATATTATAATCCTGGAAGTGACAGAAACTGAGCAAAGTAAGTCAACAGGTAAATATCACCTGGATTGGGACATCAACCTTTAACCCAATTCATGTTTGAGGGCACAGCATGACCATTCCCATCCACGTCACTGCACAGCAGCCTCATGTTTCCATCCCCACCATAAATTGCATTTCTGTTGTAAACTTTCATTTACAGAGCCATCAAGAACCACAGAATCATCAGGGTTGGAAGAAACCTTCAGGATCATCCAGTCCCACCCCAGCACCGCCACCATCATCATCCCAAAACCACGCCCCCAAGGGCCACATCCAGACACTTCTTGAACACTTCCAGAGATGGCAACCAGCATTTCTCTGCCCTGGAGATCTTCCTCCTCCTCCTCCTCCTCCTCTCCACGCTCCTTCCCCTCTGCTCACAACAGGCAGGACCAAAAGCCAGGTTTCCCCTCTGGCCCCCGGCAGCAGCACTGGGATGCTGTGGTGACTGGCACCAGGGATGAAGAGCTTGGCAGGGATGGCACCCGGTTTGCCCAGCTTTAGGAGTGTCTGAAAGAAATGATCCCCAGAGGAAGGCTTGCAAAAGCCTTCTGGATGTTTAAAATGAGATAGAGAGTGAAAACAGTAAATAATGGAATTTTCTATTCCTATTGCTCAGAGAAGCTGTGGATCCCAATCCCTGGCAGTGCCCAAGGCCAGGTTGGACAGGGCTTGGAGCAGCCTGGGACAGTGGGAGGTGTCCCTGCCCATGGCATGGGGTGGCACTGGATGATCTTTAGGTGCTTTCCAACCCAAACCATTCCATGATTCTGTGATTCCATGGTATTTATACAGTGAAGGGGAGGGAAATACTACAAAGCCAGTCATTTTAATGTCTATTTCCAGCTTTTTAGACAATTAGATTGGTGAGATATTTTAAATAACCCCTGAAAATGAACTCAATCATCCACCCCCTGGTAAAAAGAAGCAAAGGGAGAGTCAGCAGGAGCCTTTCCTCGGGTACCGCTCCGGGTGTTCTCGGCGTTGCCCTGACAACCACCCAGCTCCTGGCTCTTGGGCAACTGCTGCCAATGCAACAACTTTCAGATTTCTCATTAGAATGTTGTTATTGTTATAAGACTCACCAAAAATAAAGAAAAAAAATTTAAAAGCTGAAGGAACAGTCGGGTGAAATTTAGCAGAGGCGCCCAGGTAAGGAACACTCAGAAAGTCTGACTTTTAAATAGCTCCTAATGACTGGGGCACAGCCTGATTTTAGAGCACTGTCAATCAGCCAGAACAGCCCTAGCTGCTTTGATTCCTTGGTGGTGAGAACCCTGTAACTGCCTAGACAGATGTTGGGATGTGAATTCCCTGTCTGGGCTTCTGAGCCTGGGATGTCTCCTTCTCTTCTGGAGCTAATCCCCTTTATTTCCTGAGGATGTAGGGTAATATTGCTGCTACAGATCCCAGTGGCTACATTTCCTTCTTTCACAGAGTTTTAAAAATCCATCGGGATCTAAAGTCTTGAACAAAACAATCCTGCCCCAAGAATCCAGAAGGAATTTTTTAAACTGAGAGACACAATCCCAGAATGAAAGCCTGGATTGTTCCAAGGCACTGATACACTGAAATTCAGACTTCACCCCTTCCTTTCCCCATCAACAAGCTTTTCCATTAAATTAGAAGTCTGGCCATTGTTGTCTTCTGGCCGCCTAGGAGAGCACAGTTATTTTGAGGGTTTATCCCAGGTGGAAATATTTCCAGAAGAACACATCATAATCTAGATACAGCCTGCAACCAGCCCAAAGCAATGCTGCTTGTGTTCCTTTGACTGTCAGCAAGCCCTCACTGCTGTGTCCCGATGCCCACCCATGAAAAAGTGTGAGCCAGTAATCAAAACACCTCTGGACAAGTTATGTTCCCAATTTCTCTGGTGTAAACCTGCAGCCATTCAATTTTCCCCCCATTTTAGATAATTGCACCTTTATACCCTTGCACCAGAGCAGATTTTGGCTTTCTGTGCGTTTCTACCCAGCTCTGTCCAACTCTCCTTGAAAGCACAGGCCCTCCTTCAGCGTAAGCCGTTCCCAGATCCGGATTTATAATGTGCAGGATAGACTCTGGGCCAGGAGGAGCAGAAAGGAATCAGCTGTGACAGGATGGCTCCTGCTCGCACGCGATCCTCCTCAGACTTTTGGCACAGCCAGCGAGCGGCTGCCTTGATGTCTCTGCAAGTTTTAAACTTGAGATGTCGTGTATGAAAAAGGTTTCCTTTGCCTCTCACCCTCTCCCAAGTCCCCCCGTTAGCACAGCCTGTGCTTGTTAGCATGCAGGCAGATACTGGCCTGTCATTCTTCTTGCTCCTATTTGTATTCCTCATGTTATTAACAGCTGCATTGCTTATCAAATAGAAACTTGCATGGATCGTGCAACGGAAAAGACAGATAAAATGATCATTTAATTGTAACTTTGAAGCTCGATTGTAACACACTTGATTTAGAACCTAATGGGTTTATTAATACTGCAGATAAACAAGGCTGAGGGAGCTGGGGCTGCTCAGCCTCGAGAGGAGCCTCAGCTGAGAGGGGCCCTCAGGCCTGGCTGTCCCTGGCTGCAGGGAGGGCTCCGAGCAGGGCCCAGCCTCTGCGCCGGGGGCCCAGCAATGGCACCAGAGCAACGGGCAGGGCCTGAGCCCAGCAATTCCCCTGCGCAGGAGGCACAGCTCCTGCCCTGGGCAGGGCCCAGCCCGGAGCAGATTGTCCAGAGAGGCCGTGGGGTCTCCTCCCTGGGGATATTCCAGAGCTGTGTGCACACAGCCCTGTGCCCTGTGCTCTGGGATGGCCCTGCTGGAGCAGGGAGGTGGCACCAGTGACACACTGTGGGGCCTTCCAGCCTGACCCTTCCTGTGACTCTGAACATTCTTTTCAATTTGAAGCAAACCTTACAAAACCTGTCCTTTGTGACATGTTCATTTAAACATTATCCATCAAATCACCCTGTTATTGAAAGGCTCTTGGCCACGAAACACAGAAATAATCTTCTGGTGAGTTTCAGTTTGGCACACATTGCAATGAGAGCACGCTTCAGAGTTCAGTCTGCAATCTGTCCCTCATAAGAAATCAAGTATTTTGTAGGATCCTAGGGAGAGGTAAAGGGGGAAAAAATGTCCTTGACAGCTCCCCAAGTTGATACACAGCCTCTCCAGTGTCACCACTGCATTAGAAGAGTGACAGACTGATTGCAGCCTCTTTTCACTTTCAGTGCAAACAAGGTTTGGGGCCACGGGACCCACACGCTTGTGGTTCTTAGGGAAGGTCCCCTCACTCTCTGGGGCATGTGATCCCACCAGAAAGCCAAAAGAGGAAACCAGGCCCAAGGCAGTAATTGCAAGGATCATCAGGACAATGATAGGCTGAAGAAGAAATAATCACATCTCTGTTCACCTCTTACTGAAGTAAATACTTGGTGCTGCAAATTCTCGTGCCTCTGTGTTAACTGGACATGCTCAAGAAGGAAGGAGAGATCTGAATACCCAGACAGAATTATCTCCTCACTGGCTCCTAGGCAAGCAAAACCTGAGAATGAAATACTCACAGCCATTAAGTTATAAATATATTTTAATTAAGTGCTGCACAAATGCTGCCCTGATTGAAAAATGAAGTGATACAATTGGTTCTGTGGGCAGCCTAATTTTGGACCTAGCACAATTCAGACATGAAACTTCCTTTAGAGCTGAAGTTCCCAGTGCAATATGAAATGATAAGGGACAGTAGTGCCTGGTGGTTTGCACGTTCACTACAATGACATGGTACTACTGAGAGGTAATTTCCCACTCAAAAATAAAAACCTTTTATTGGCTCATAGAATCCAAGAATGGTTGAGGTTGGAGGGGACCTCAAAGATCATCTTGTTCCACCCCCTGCCATGGGCAGGGACATCTTAAACTAGACCAGATTTCTTAAGTTCCATGAGGAACTATTCTGTGCATCCCCGGAAAACCTTGGTCCCCTCTTCAGATGTGATCGATCACCTGCACTCAGCATCTCAAAGTCAGCTCGTAACCTTCAGCTTTCTGTAACAATCCTGCTCTTCCAACTCAGTGGCATTTCCTCCAGAAAGATGAAGGCACATTTCTTCCACCTTTCATTCAAAAGCATGTACAGAGAGCAACACACACCTTCAAAATGTGGTTTTTCAACCATTTTTTACCAAAGTGCTGCAAAAAGACAGTCTAAAGGAACCAAGGAAAGCATCTGAACACTGTGGCAGTGGTGGTGTAGGGACTTTGACCGACAAGGCTGATAAAAACAGAGAGATGGACTAGAAAGAAAAAAAGAAAGGATGAAACGACAGCTCCAAAATAGTTCAAATCAAGTTGCTTGTGAATTGCAAATGACCAAATCTGTTGAGCACATACTTCCATTTCAGTTTAGAACTTTAAGCATAACCTTAAAGTTAGACACAAATTTAATTACTTTGCTCAGACAGAACCCTTGAGAGCTGTTCACCCAAATGTGAAGTGTAAAACAGAGTTTAATAGACACATTTTCAGGCTCTCCTAATTGTCGCTGCCATAATTCAGTTTTCCCTTAATAATATGCAGTGACATTTTCCCATCAACGCTGCATCCTACAGCTTTCAAGAAAAGCCTAAATACCTTTAAAAAATACCTTAAAAATCACTGTCCCGCTCAAAGCAAGGTGCAGTTTGCAGGGAGAGTTATTGTGATCATCACCACCATTATCATTACTGATATTTTTATTATCTAGAGAGCAGAGATAATCAGGAGGAAAAAAAAAAAAACAACAACCAAAAACCAAATCACTTTCAGGCATAAATTCTCCTTCCCTCAAATTATCATGTCCAATGCAAGGACAGAGATATTGTGATTCATTACAGAAGAAGCATTGGATGGTGACAGGACCAAGGCCACCTGCAAAGACAGCATGAAATAAAATTCCAGGAGAGGGAGAATCTTTTCAGGACACTGTCCCTGTCTCTGGCTGCTGAAAAAGATGAATCTTGGAGGCAGAGGAAGCAAAAGCGAAGTTGGTGCTTTTGAATCTTGGCCTGTCATCTTCTTCACTTCACTCTCCAGAAATCAGAATTTGAGGAGGAATGCTAAGAACCTCTAATAGAGCCAAATAATTAATGTTCCTCACACAAACTGATTCCCCGCTGTGCAGTACCCCTCGTGCATTTCTGTGCTAGTAATGGTTAATCCCCAGCCCGGATTTCCCTTGTGCTCTAATTCTTTTCAGTTCTTTTTCAGTTAGAGATGCCAAGGTGCATAAAATCAGATTTGTCTGCAATTAACTCCCGTTTAAGTACAAACCTCTGTGCTGCTTTGCTCACTGCCCAGTTCTCCCCATCAAAGCAATGATCACTAAAGTAAATCAAGAGACTTTAAACCCTGCACACATGTGTGTGTAAATCTGGGCACACAGGGCGATAGGAGCTGTGCTGAGCTTGTTCTGTGGAGAGAGATGAAGGGACAAATTCGGACCTTGATAAAGTTGTGCTCAGTAATAGGTTCCTGAAAGAACCCCAGGTGTGTTCCCTGCCTGGCAAAACTTCCAGCTCAACCTTTTAACCACTTCTCTGCTGTCACTGAATGCAGCAGCTCCTGCTAAGCTTGGCACAACTTCTGTGGGATGCTCTCAGTCAGCCCAGCTGAGAACAGAATCCCAGGATCCCAGGATCCCTGAGGCTGGAAAAGCCATCCCAGCCCAGCCAGGCCCAGCTGTGCCCGATGCCCACNTCCCCCCTGAGCCTCCTTTGCTCCAGGCTGAGCCCCTTTCCCAGCTCCCTCAGCCGCTCCTGGGGCTCCAGCCCCTTCCCAGCTCCGTTCCCTTCCCTGGACACGCTCCAGCCCCTCCAGGGCTCTCCTGCAGGACCCAGAACTGGGCACAGCCCTCGAGGGGCCTCTCAGTGCCCAGCACAGAGGGACAATCCCTGCCCTGCTCCTGCTGGACACACAATTCCTCATCCAGCCCAGATGCCAGTGGCCTCTTGCCCACCTGGGCACCCCCGGGCTCGTGTCCAGCTGCTGGCACCAGCACCCCCAGGGCTTTTCCAGCTTCCCAGCCCCTCTGCCCAGCCTGGAGCTCCATGGGGTTGGTGTGACCCAAGGGCAGGACCCAGCCCATCCATCCAGCCTGTCCAGATCCCTCTGCAGAGCCTTCCTACCCTCCAGGGCTCCTTCTTGGTCCACTTGTGCCTGAGGACATTAAATGCACGCACGGTTTCTGAGGTTTGGACAGAATCTCTCAGGGACTTTCTGGTGCTCTGTCTCACTGACGTTATGAACACTTGTGTGGTCTCTTCATTCATGCAAGAATCAAAAAAAAAACAAAAGAAAAAAATCCTCTCACATACAAAAGAATTCTAATGCCCAAGTTTAGAGGCTGTTCCCTACTTCTTTTGTGCATACTTAGTTTTTTGGGGATAACATAATTGTCACAAGCAGCTCTAGTGTTCCCTAGGCAAGGATAAAATAACCCGCTTCTCTTTCAGACTTTGCAGCTCTGTAGCTGCTTGAAGGGATAAGGACATGCACTGGGGAACTACAGTCTTTAAATATATAGATATTTACATATATATAAATACACACACACATATATATACATGTCTATATATATATAAAATATACAGGGGAGTACAGTTAAAGTGAATGATTAAAATGTGCTGGCAACTTCATAAAAACCAAAATCTTTCTCCAGCTCCCTTGAAGTCAAGGGAGACAGGGGAGACACCAACTTATCAAACTTCAGGGGTTCCTAGGACACATCAGTTATAAATTTGCAACTTTCCCCTGCCGTGCAGTGACACTGAACATCAGTTGAGGATCTCTGCTTGCACAGAATGAGATTGTCATTCCAATTAAGAAGTCAGAGAGGATGTTTGGACATCAGGAAGTTCAGGTTAAGCCAAGGCTGTGTTCCTCTCCTCATATGTTTGCTGTGGAAAGACTCTGCCCAGTCTCTACAGCCAAGCCTTGTGTGATTCTTTGCAGAAAAGGGATTCAAACAAACCCCAAACTGGCTGATTTTGCACTGCTCTTCCCAGTTGACAAGGATGAAATTTAATGTGCACTAATTAGTCTGAAATGATGGGAGCCTGAAATTATCTTCACCCTGTAATTTAGAGCCTGGTAGCGATTTGTACCTAACCCACACATTAGATACTGAGACCTATATTCAGGCTTCTCCTTTTAGACATCTTAAGTGTAGCATTGCAGCACCTAAAATTTAGGCTTCTCGCCTCACCAGCGTGATTCAGATTATCTAAATTAGATACTTATGTGATCCTGGAAAAACAGGGAGTCAGGTGCTTCCAAAATCCTTCAGAGGGCAGTTCAAAAATCCTGGGTTGATAGTGCAGAGTCTGCACTTTCTTGTGAGGTGATTCTGTGGCCTCACAGGGGAAATCCTGCACTTCAAAAAGCCAAGTTCTCCTGTGGCCTCTTGCATGGAGGAGCAGATGCCCTTTCTGGTTTGGCTTACTGGACAGGGTAATTGCCAGGAGAGCCCTGAGTCTGTCAGCCCCCCTCAGCCTGGCTCCAGGACTCCCACTGGCAGGGGAGTGTTTATCTTCCGAACATGACAATGTCTGCTTATCCCTCTGTTTCTGCTGTCAGGGCATCTGGTGAACATGGATCTTGGCTATATGGGCTATTTGGGATTTGGTGACCAGGATTTTGCACCTGGGAGAGGCATTTCACCTGCTTTTTGCACTTGCTGCTGAAGGCCAAGTCCACACTCCCCAGCTGCCCTGGATTCCCTCCCTCTGACTTCACAGAGCACACTTCAGGAGTCTGCCAACACTGCTGAATCCTGGTGGATTACACCATTTCCTTTCAGTCTTCAACCAGTGTTCCTGTTTTTCACGCCAGTGTGAGGAAAACAAAATTATTTGGCTGTTAGTCTCAAAGCATTTCATTCCGAGCCAGTTTTGCTTGTCACCAGGCCCTGTCTGCTGCACGGAATCTCAGGTCTGGATATGCCAGAGCCTCAGGAAGGGTATCCAACTCTTTTTAGCAAGACTCATGCTTAGATTTATAAAAAAACCATCAATTCCATCACCTCCAGTGCTGCAAGTGCTTTACTCCGAGGAATGGAGATGAACACGTGCTTAAATCCTTTGCTAAATTAGTGTCCCAGAGAGGAAGAGGATTAAGACTCGTGTTCATCGATTGCCTGTGATTTTAAATTCTTTGTAGGTTCTCCTGAACTTTCTCATTAGGGAGCACAGCAGGCTGTTCACTTTGAAGAGCACTGTTTGTTTTATTTTATTTCATTCTATCACTATGTAGATTTGTTTTTTCACTCAGTCCATGAAATCGAGCCTGAACCTCTACACAGACTCCACTCAGATTTCTCCATCTTTGAAACTACCGGTTTTCCATTTCCTTCAGGGGTGAATAAACCACTGAAGTCCAGCGTGGGGTGAAATTTTGGAAATCAGGAACCTTTGCAGGTCCCAGCTGAGGCAGTTTGTGCTCAGGCTCCTCCTTGGGCGGGAAGTTGCATCCTGAGCTGTCCAAGGTATTCCAGGGCTGCAGCACTGAGGATAATTGAGCCTAATTGCAATGGTTAAAATGCCTGCTTAGCCGTTCCTCATTGAATATGCAAATCACCAAACCTACATTACCATCTCAGCAATGTGTGATTCTGTACCCACTAGTGTTTATTTGCAGTTTGAACAGTTTGTTTCTGAGAGAAGAAGAAAAAGAAATAATCTTTCAAGCTTGTCCATTAAATTATTCTACCAGCTGTCACCTTATTAAAAAGCCTGCAGTTATTAATAAAACTACTTTAAAGCACTCACCAGCAATTGCAAATTTAAGGAGAAGCTCCCCTTCCCCAAGGCTTCTTTGGAAAGGTTTCTGAAATTCACTGACAACCTCAAATCCGTCTCTCTGCTCCTGCCAATATTCCTGCACACAGCACAGCAGAACCTGACAGGGAGAGGGATGCAGATTTTCAGACCTGAAGGTGAGGAGGAACAGGATGGATTCATTCCGAGGTAAAACCTGCCAAAACACAGTAAGGAATTCTGACATGAGCTGAAATTCTAAATAAACATTTGTCTTCTTGCACGTTTTTGAACAAGTGGTGTAAACTAAGAAATAAACCAGGAAGAAATGGAGAACTTGGTTTGTAGGGGGTGGAGGAAATGAAAGAGAATTGTGAAGCAGAAGATGTAGCCACCTCTTGTGCACCACAGTGCGAAATACCAAGATTTAGCTGAAAATGTAATTTTAGGTCGAGTGGAGTCAAGACAGTAAAAATTTATCACCAGCCTCCATCATCAGAGATCCCAAGCCAAAGAAAAAACAACAAAATATTACAAAACCAAAAAAAGTGACAGCAGAAATCCCCTCTCACACACAGGCAAACGAAAATAAGCCCAGTAATAAGTTATGATGTTAAACTCCTCAATTTTGCATCACAGAAACAAAGGTAAATTGTGACATCAGGTTGGGAAGTTGATACAATTTAAAGTGCTGGGCGGTTGTCAAAGCCCTGCTGGGGTGGATTTTGCTAACTCTGCACATGGAAGTGATTGGGTTACTGTCCAGAGCTCATCCAACTGGAATTGGCTCAGTTTCTGTCCATTTGTTCGGAGCAGGAAACAGAAATGAAAGTACTGCTGGATTTGAGCCACGACTGTCTCAAGTGTGGGGCAAATGAGGTAAAAACCAAAGTGAGACCCGGAACAGAAGCGCTGTGGAAAGCCTGGGAACGGGGAAAGGAGACAAACTTTCACTTTGCAGCACTGAGGAGGGGGAAAAGCTGCTACACTTCTCCTATTTCTGAACTGAGAAAGCAGATCCCTGTGATCACAGTCACCGTGATTCTCCCCAGTTTAAAAAAAAAAAAAAAATCACAGCGTTTCCTTGAAGGGAGAAAGACAGAAAGAAAGAAGGAGAGGGAGCAGAGAGAGTTAGCAGAGAAAAGGCTTTTTTAGAGATGTCTCTGTGATTTTTACCAGTGAAGAGAAAGATGTCTTCCCTCATCCCAAATGAGCAGTTCATCATGTCCACGTGGGAATAAAGGCAGTCCATCCACCGGCAGGCAGGGCGTTCATCTGTGTTTTCCACTAGACAGTGACAAATTTCTGTTTGGTTTTATTTCAGCATCCTGAAATAAAATATCATCCTTCACTTCTTACTGAACTCATCACGAAGTTCAAATTGCACTCAGCTGGTGCTGAACGGGGCAAACAGCGCTTCCAATCCCATCAGTAAAAGCTGACAGCGTTCTTGTTCCACCACTGCTTCCATCACTTCCCATAAAGAATAGTAGCACCACCAGACTGGCATCAAAAAAGGCTGTTTTATGTGGAAAACCAAACAGGAACAAAGGGATTCCATCCCACAAGGCATGTCTGTGATTTTCTTGGGACCACCAGCAGACTCACCATCCATCTATTTGGATTCCTTCTCCCAGCCTTATGTGATGCCTTAGGTTTCAACTTATATATTTTTCAAATCCTGCACTGCCTGGTGTGTAACTGTGAAGTTTCTTGCAGCCTGTGAGCTTCTGCTCTCTCCTGCTGGGTAGACATAACAAAGCCTGTCCAAGTTTGCTCTCCAAGGACACCCAGCCTGTCCTAGGCCAGAAATGTGTAAACCAACATCTTGGGAAGGGAGGTGAGCTTGGGGGAATGACATCATTAGTTAAAGTTTTAATTGGTGAATTTATGCTGGTATGCAGATGGACCAAACCTACAAAAGTGTGAAGAACTCGGGACTCATTCTCCATCTTGGGTTTTTTTTTTTTGGATGTAGCCTCTGGGGCCTTTCAAATAATTCCCTACATTTATTCCCTTACTCTTGTCTAGGCTCTGTTTCTAGGCAGCCTCTCAAGGCATCATACGTCAGATCAACTTCTTCGCTCTCCATTTCCAACCAGTTACCACCAAAACTCAGTGTGGAGCTCTCACACTGTTGCCCATCTCATCACAGCAATTTGAGTCGGTGCTTTTAGAAACCACAAGGGTTCTGTGCTGTCCTAATTCTGGCACACCTGCAAGAGTCTGAGATTCCTACTGACTCTCACTGGAACATGGATCCACAGGAGGAATAACACTCCTTTTCCTCACACACAATCCTGAGAATAATGATAACATTTGCAAGAAATATTTAAGAGTAACCACAAGGCTGGGAACAGAATGAAAATCAAAACAAAATCTGTAATTTTAGAGTGATGTTGATATTAAAAATGTCTTGCTTGCAGAGTCACTGGCATCTTCAGGCTCAATCAACAAAGCTTCATTCAATATTCAGTTCAGTCCTGGGAAAAATGAAGGAAAATCATTGTTTACATCTCTGTGTTTTGTAAACCCTTACCTTGATACACTGCAAATATTTGAGCTCAATTAACTCTATTTTCTTTGCATGGTAATTCCGCTTGTTTGTCTCCAACCACTTCCTCCAATTTTAAATAGATTGATAAATGAAGAGAGTGGTGTCTGACAACCATTAAGCACTAATTGCTCATTTGCAGCACGGATCAACAACATTCAAATTCAGTCGGATCAGAGGGTGAAAGAGCTGCCAGGAAAAATGCAACAAAAAAAAACAAAACTAAAACCAACGATTACCCCCCAACACCTCCCCGGGCAGCCTCTTCCAAGGCCTGACCACCCTTTCCANCCTGAGCCTCCTTTGCTCCAGGCTGAGCCCCTTTCCCAGCTCCCTCAGCCGCTCCTGGGGCTCCAGCCCCTTCCCAGCTCCGTTCCCTTCCCTGGACACGCTCCAGCCCCTCCAGGGCTCTCCTGCAGGACCCAGAACTGGGCACAGCCCTCGAGGGGCCTCTCAGTGCCCAGCACAGAGGGACAATCCCTTGCCCTGCTCCTGCTGGACACACAATTCCTCATCCAAGCAAGATCAAAAGAGATGTGACAATGAAGATGAAACTTCTTGGCTGTGGTTTGGATTTGTCCTGGAATCTGTGTTGATAATTCGGAGATGTTTTGCTGAGCAGCACTTGCACAGAGCTGAGGCCTTTTCTGCCTCTCACCCCACCCCACTGATGAGTGGGCTGGGGGTGCACACGGATTTGGGAGGGGACACAGCCAGGACAGCTGACCCCAAATGACCCCAGGGATGTCCCACGCCATATGGCATCATGCTCAGTCTGGAGATGGGAGCAGAAGAAGGAAGGTGGCTGTTTGGGGTGATGGTGTTTGTCTCCCCTGTCACTGTTAAACGTGATGGATCCCGGCTTTTTGGGGATGGCTGAACACCTGCCTGCCCAGGGGAGGTGGGGAATGGATTCTGGGATTTGCTTTGCTGGCAAATGTGGCTTTTGCTTTACCTATTAAACTGTCTTCAGCTCAACCCACAAATTCTTTCCCTTTTACTCTCCAGTTCTCTCCCCAGTCCCACTGGTGGGGGCTGAGTGAGGGCTGGGTGAGGTCAGTTGCTGGCTGGAGTTAAACCCTACTCAAAGCAAGATCTTGCATGGCCACGTCACAGTAATTTTGCAGAAAAAAAATCCCAAAATATTACAATTAAGACTGTTGGCCCACAAAGCCAACAGAACATAGAGCTTTGCTCATGTGCTGCTTTAACAGACATTAAAATTACAAAGAAATCCGTAGATCAAAGAAAAGTATCTATTTTCCTCCTAAAGTGCCTATTTTCCTATTAAACCTTTTCAGTGGCAGAGAATCTGTCACTCTGAAAAACTGGAATGATTAGGCTTTCAATAGACTAATAGAGACTTTTTAATACACACAGACGATCATTTTCAAAATGGCAAATCTAAAATTAGGCTTTTAAGCTCGCATACACGGGATTTTCAAAAATAGTGGTGTGATTTGAGCCTCTCGTGAGGTTTAAAATACATTCCCTAATTAAGAAGCATAATTTGCTTCGCTCTCATGACTTGCCAAAGTTATTAGAAAAGTGTTACCAGATAGATATGACATGGGAAGTGTCTGTCAATTGCCTTTTTTAAGGATATTTGGTTCTTCACTGTCTTTTCTTGGCAAGCATGAAAACTAAGCAGTAAAACTATTTATAACAAGGCTGAAATGTTATTAATCATTACCAGTCTAATAGAACAGGTACAAGAAAACATTCCAAATTTACAGTTTTAAAGTATGATTAAGAACATAGCGCTCTCTATATATTAAAACTGATTTTTAAGAATTACATGCACAGGCATGGAGGTTCTGCCAAATCACAGAATCACTGAATGAGCGGAAGAACATTTTGTTAATTTTTTTTTTTCCGTTGTTCCAGGCGTATTTTCTCTGTGCTGACCCAAGATTAAGGCAACCTAAATAAAATTATACCCATTATCAAATCAGGCTTTGACATAATACATTTTTGTGCCTGCAGGTTAACATGAAAACTATTTCCAGACATCTTCCAAGGATGAAATAAGTTTGGTGCTGATCACGTCTCTCTCTTTAGCTGCTGCAGAGCAGGAATGCGCTCGCTGTGATCCAGGAAATCTGGTTCTCCAGGACAGGATGCTGACATGGCAGGTATGGAGCCCATGAGGATCCAAGTCTCACCTGCCTCCGAGGAGCTGCGTAAACGCTCCGTGCTGGGACCACCCAGCTGGGATTCAGCTACTTCATGACACATCCAATCTGTGCTGATAAAAGAATCAGGGCTAATTTAAGACGCTTACACAACGAGGGAGAACGGAAAATAGGCTGGAGAGAACATACAGGATGTCTTTGATCGCCTTTAAGTGGGGTTTTTAGGGGAAGCTTTTCCCTTTTTGAGAACAGGGTGAAGGTTTGCAGGCTTTGCATTCACCAAGATCTTGCTTGAACAGAAACGTTTGCATTCTGGTAGAAAACATAAACAGTGAGTGATTTCTGGGACCGGTGGGCTCAGTTCTTCCCTGTTGTCACACTGAATTAGCCTCAGAGGATCTACCTTTGGCTAACACACCTCAGAGGTACCCACAGGCTGCTCAGTGTGTTTGTACAGGGAAAAATACCCTTTTCTTCCCCATATACGTCATCCTTTTTCTTTAATCTACACACCTAACATTTCCCTGCTTCCCAGTGGAAGATAGTGCAGAAATTTCCTTCTAATCTCACTTTAAAAGACTGACCAGCTGGGGAAGCCCTCAAGTTGGAAAACTGCATATTAAAACCAAAGTGTTACTACAGAACAGCTTCTCAGTAATTTATCCTTGACAGGACTTTTTTCACAGGGGAAATTCCCAAATGTTTCCATGACAGTCTCCAACGAGAGTTTTCTTCCCTGATCTGTGGCTAAGCCTGGCTGGCTTCTGTAAAAGGGTATAGTCTAACTCCACTAATGTCCAAAGAAAATCCAGCATTTACTCCAAAGTCAGTGGAGAACCAGGCACTGCCAGAAGTCAACTCATTGTCCGTGTGGATACGTGAAATTTACATCCACTCTGCATCATTCCCATGGACAGAACAACCAGGACACACTTTGGTTTGAATCTTAAAAGTTTCAATAAAATGTGGTCATGGAATCATGGAATAGTTTGGGTTGGAAGGAACCTTAAAAATCATCTTCTTCCCACTCCCTGCCATGGGCAGGGACACCTCCTGCTCTCCCAGGTTGCTCCAAGCCCCAATGTCCAACCTGGCCTTGGACACTTTCAGGGCTTCGAGGGCAGCCACAGCTGCTCTGGGAAATGTGTCCCATTACCTCAGTTGTTATGGTGATGAAATCATCATTTTTGTTGCCATTATTTATTCCCAAAAATGCCTAGAAACTTCATTTCCAAGCAGTAACCCTGTCCAAAGACTTTCAGGAAGCAGTGACTATCCTGGGACCCCCCAAAATCTAAACAGATAAAGAGAAAATAGAAGAATTGGATGCAGCCACCCATCCTCATAAGCAATGTCTTCACCGTGAGTTTCACTGAGGTCTCTTGGGATGTTAGAAAGGCTGTAAATGGCAGGGACAGCGCTAAAATTTGTCCCCCACCTCCCAAATTCGCCATCAAAGCTCCACCTGAGAGATTCAGCAGCACGGGGGACTCTGTTTCTGGACCTCTCAGCCAGCTCTGGGCCCACTTTTCCCTTGTACAGCCCAGTTTGAGGTCAGACCATGACAGATTGTTTAAAAAATGAATGAACAAACAACACATATCCTGAGAAATTCTTTACCCATGGCAGGATTGAATAGAGTTGACAAGATAAAATAATTGATCACCGTTAAGAGAGGGCAATAATGTAATACAGAGATAAGCATGTCTTTCACTTGAGCATTTTTAATTTAGTGGCTTAATTTAATATTTTAGGAAACTAATTTAATATTCTTTGCTTCTGTTTTGTGGATCCATCATCCTGTTTTAATCATTCTGTTTGATTTTCCATTTCCCATTAGTTTCTGTCAGAGTAGCACTGCTCTACGACTTCAGTAATCTAATCTGCTTGATTTTTTCCTGGCTGATTTATCATTTCAATTTAAAATTTGTTTTGTCCTTTAATAATTTAATCTGGTGAGTAATTTATGGTATTGCAGACAGATCTCTGTAACAGGAAACAACAACCTTCCTCTCTTCTCAGAGATCACCTTTCAACCCTCCCAAAAACGTTAGGAAAATGAATAAACTGAGGTTAATTTGTTTATTCTGGAAGGAGCCCTCTGAATATCCATGAATTCCTGACACACTGCTGACTCCTGCAAGGATTATGGAAGTGCTTCACAGTGGATCTCAGAGTCACAAGTCTTCAGCATCATCCAATACAATCATTCCCTTGCTCTGGGCTTTGCCTAACACGATTCACTCACAAAATCATCTCTCGCAAGCACAACAGAATCCCTGCGTCAGCTGATGTCAGATAAACAAAATGAAAACAAATGCATTGGCCATCTGAAAATTGAGGTTCTTTGATAAAGATGCTGTTGCAAAGCAAGGAGGAAATGGAGAACAGGGAAGTTTTGCTTTGCCACTAATAAAATCAACTTGACCGTTGTGAGAAAACCTAATTTACTGAGTGTGTTCATATTTACCTCCATGGGATTCTGCAGCCAGTTATAAATTGTTATAATGACTGAATGTATCCATCTTGCTGAGGCTCAGGATTCGGGGAATATAACATTAGAAGAGAGCAGGAAAAGGAGCACTTTGCACAAGAGTTTGGCAGGGAGTTCAAGCTGCAAGTCTTTACTGTAATTTTCATTTCACCCATTTGCAGACAGCAGAGTGGACTTTTTCTCTCAAGTCAGGGCGAAATCATTGAATTAAAACCAGGTGATCTCTTGGAAAGGTTGTGCAGGACATTTTGAGAGGTGGTGTTATGATGTCAGAAGACTGAATGGCAACACAGAGCCATCTAAAGACCAAGAAATAACAATTTAGTGAGGTGACTTAGCCAGTGGTAGCTGAGATAATTTAGCCTGCATGAAAACCTTCAGATGTCACAAAGTTCTACATCACAACAGCAAAATTTGAAGTGTTTTCAATTTTTATTTATGTCATAGAAAATTCCATGCCTAGACAATGTCAGTAATTTTACTCTACTGCTGGTGGTTTGAATTGCAATCCCATGAGTTTTTCCATCAAGGATTCTTTGTCATCTCCTCTCACTCCCTCCTCAGAGCTGCTTCCAGTCAAGCTGCTTCCAGTCCAACCATGACCTTTTCCACTTTTTCCACTTACAGTTTTTCCCACAGAATTTTATTTTGGTTTCATCAGTGAAAAACACGTTCTAGGTGCTGGATTCAGCAGCACAACAACTGAGAGCACGTTCCTCCTCTCCCAAAAGGAGCACGGATGGAGTAACCCCCAGGTGTCTGAAATTCCAGTTCCAGGAAAGATCCTGCTCAGCTGGAACTCATGGACATGGATTTGCCAAAGGATTCCTCTTGCTAAAATCTGTGTTTAAGTCCCAAGCACATGGGGTGAAGATTAACTCAAGGAAAAGATTATTGGATGTTTCACTGGAGTGAAAAGCACTTTTTTTTTTTTTTCCTTGAGTCTCTTACAGAATATGAATTATTTCAGTGCAGGTCTCCTCTCTCCTTCAAAAATCTCCACGTAAGGCACGTGGCTTTTTGGAAAAAGTTTCATCCAAGTGGAATTCAAGTTCAGTACGAAGATTAGGATTAAATACAGGCTCCTATGTGGGAAGTATTAAACAACCTGACTAACAGGGAATGGTTCCTCCCCCGCTAACAACACCAATTTA
This sequence comes from Oreocharis arfaki, assembly GCA_013398015.1. Lineage (NCBI taxonomy): Eukaryota > Metazoa > Chordata > Aves > Passeriformes > Paramythiidae > Oreocharis > Oreocharis arfaki. The sequence continues at coordinate 538,924 of VZRR01000515.1, forward strand.
CTTCCTTGCAGTTGCAGGAGGAGCTGCGCTATCCCCGGCAGCTTGCCAGGAAGATCAGGCTTTTATCAACACCAAATTCCTTATTTTTTTTAGAAAATAAGAAACAGCTGAGAAACAATTGCGAACGTTCTGTTTGCCCGTGGAAAAGAAATCTCTGTGTCCATAAATCTCCTGGCTGTATTTGTGAACCAATATCGTTCTAGGTGCTTGCATCCAAAAATTAAGTTTAGTGTCACACTTCCTACTGCGTCTGCATAGGACGATCAAGTGTTGATTTATAATCACCTAAATGAAGAGGTCTGGGACTCATCACTCAACGTATGTTAAGATTAATATTTGTTATTTCCTATATTCAGGCACTTTCTGTTGAAGTGCTGAAAAATGCATTTGTAGAGCAAATGTTCTTATGAAGAACAGCACCTTTTATGAACTCGGTGAGGTTAAACTGCAACACAGATTAGCTAACGAAGAGCTTAATTAGTAATTATTTAAACTCAAGCACTTAATAGGGGGAAGAAAGGAATAAAAATGACAGCTACCTAGACGTTCTGTGAAAAAACAACTCAACACTGAATAAATAAATGCAAAAAAACCAATCACTGTAGGAAAGCAAGAGGTTTTATTTCTTAAAATGCAAACTGCAAATCCCCAGCTATCTACGCAGTTTAATCAAAGGTAAAAACACCAGTGCCATAAAGTACAAGCAAAACCTAATTCTGCAGAATATATGATATTTATTCACAGCCCAAGAGAGATGTATTAGTACAGATTCTCAATACTTGGCAGCCAACATGACCTCAGTTGTGACCTGTTTTTCCAAGGCATCATTAGAGACGTAAATACCTTTCAATAATCCCAGTCCCTCTCTTTGGGAACACAATTCACTAAATGAAAACCAGTGCCCAACAAGTCCTTCAATTCAGAGTTTGGAAATACCTTTGTGGACCGAAGTAAATTGCTCAGCACATAAAGAAATGTATTTACATTTCAGAGAAATGAAGGGAAGTGCAAAAGAAGTGTTCTGACCCTGGTCTCCCCCAGTGCAAACAAATGCAGTGTTTAAACAGCCTTTTGAATCTAAGGAAGTATAAATGAAGTTTTTTATGGTGGTTTGGCTACCATCCTTCAAGGGCAATTCTAAATAATTCCCTCTTTTACCTCTCCACTACAACAATTCCCATTTGGCCTCTCTTGGCATCCTGAGGACAACATCATCAATGATTTTGGAGACGCCACCCCTGCTCTCCCAGCAGTGGGATCTCTCCAGCCATGAGCAGTCATCTCAGCCCACCAGCAGCTCAGTTCCTTTCCCAGTCTCCAGTGATGTCACTCCTTGGTTTTTACAGAATCACAGAATCATTAAGGTTGGAAAAGACCTCCAAAATCATCGAGTCCAGCCTTTGACTTATCACCAGCCTGTCAACTGAGTGCCACATCCAGCCAGTCCTTGGACACCTCCAGGGATGGGGACTCCAAACTTCCCTGGGCAGTCCTTTCCAGTGCCTGACCACCCTTTCCATGAAGAAAAAACATTTAGATGCTACAGATTCCAAACAATGTCACCATTCCCACAGGCACACTTGTTCCTTCCACGGGTCAGTTGAATCCCTGAATGTGAGGGTCACACGTGGGACCACAGGCTGGAGATGTCTCACATCAGAGGAGAGCATATCTGCTCCAAGACCGTGGGATTCAGCTGCCAGAGGGAAAAGTAGGGATGTCTGGAGCAGGAGCAGCTGCTCCTGCCGGGTGCACCAGGCGCAGATGGGAACAGGAGGCAGAGCTGTCAGACAGGAGTGTGTGGAGGGGACACCTCAGGGAATGTGTCAGACGTGGCGTGGCAGTATCCGAGGAGAAGACAGGTGTTAAAGGATCTCACGCTCACCACAGGAGACTCCACAGGCCTGCTTGACATCTGCAGATACAGAGGAACAGCAGAAGGTGCTACAAATCCATCTGGGAGCCTGGGTGCAGCAGAGAGTGGTAGATCAGGCAAGGAGTGTTGCAGGAAGGTCCAATTCCATGAATTTCAGCAGTCTGGTGATCTACAACCTGAACCACATCAACAAGACAAAACAGGAGTGGGCTGAGAGCCCTGCCCAGCTGTCTCTCCATGGACCTCCCACCTCCACACACCTCGTGCAGGTGTTGGCAGACACAGAAGGCTCCTGCTACAACAAGGGGCAGCCAGTGCCACTCACTTCCAGGGTCACTGATCCCCAGTGTCACTGATCCCCAGTGTTCTACAGCTTCTGCACAGCCTCGTATCGAGGGTGGATTGAGTAGGTAAAGAAAAACTCAGCTTTCTTCTGTCTTCCAGGGGCCAGCAAAAGATCCTAATCAGCTTCCAAACCCAATTCCCAGCCCTGGGGCCCAGCACAG
>VZRR01000555.1:0-23434 GCA_013398015.1 Oreocharis arfaki
CCCACGAGTTCCCCCCAGCCCGTCCTGCGCCTGCTGACACCAATGGAAAATCCCCTCCAGTGACAGCTTCCTGGCAGGCGCTTGCCGAGGGTTTCCGTGTTCCCCAGCCAGCCCCCACTGGCCACCTCCTCCCTGAGCCACGCGGGGGGTCCCTCCGCCTGCACCCCCTCCGCGCCGACCTCCACGTCCCCTCTAATTCAGCATCACAGACCCCAAAGCACCCGGGTCCTGCTCCCTCCTCTTCCTCCCCACACCTCATCCCCTGCCAGCACCCTGCCCCCTCTGCAGTGGGGCACCCATCAGCGCCAGGGGTGCTTGGGGTCCTCTCTGGGTACCACTGGCAGCTCCCAGAGCACCCACCCACCTTGGGCACCCTCCACCCTGTGACAGAGCAGAGCAGGAGCCAGGGGTCTGGAGGGGTGGGCACAGATGGGTGCTGGGGCACACAGTGCCCGCGGGCGGCCCTGACCCTTCCTTCAGTTGTCACCTCATGGCTGGAACCCCGCTGTCACATCCCCCCTGCCGTCACCCCGTCCCCCCGCTGCCCTGACTCCTCTGCCATGCTCTTAATTAGGAGACGGAGCAGATGGCGCCTGGGTTTCATCTTAGGTAACGGGTCCAGACGAGCTGCCTGGCCGCCAGTTCCCTTCATGGGGCTATCAGAGGTTTCTTTGGGGTGCCCCCCAAGCAGGGAGCTGGTTTGGGGACATTTCCCTCCAATGCATTGCGGGGATGCTGCACGAAGAGATGGCAGTGCCAGGAAGGGATTGGCTGGCACGTGGGGCAGACACACCTGGGTTCTGCCCTCTCACATCGTCCCAGGGGGTCACATCCCCAGGGCAGGCTCAGACACCTGCCCTGGCACTGGGAAGGAGGGTCCAGGACCACTGGGCTATAAGTAAGGGGTGCCAAAGGTCTTGGCATCTCCCCATCACCCAGCGCTGCGGGAAGGTGGCTGGGGAGCTTGTTTCCCTGCAATCCCCCTGGTCCTGGCAACAGGGACCCCAGGGACACCCCCACGCTGCTGGGGATGGTGCTGAGTCAAGGGACATGGCCCCTCTCCTGGGCCTGGCCCTGGATGTGCCACTGCCACATCTGCCAGGCCTGGGGGTCCTGGAGCCGCTAGGACCCTTGATAGGTTCAGCCCTCAGCACCGGGACGTGGCACGGTGCCCGTGAGGTGGGCAGGGCTAGGGATGCCTGGTCAGGCCCCTGTTCCTGCTGCTGCAAGAAACCATCTCCCCTGCAAGGACCATCTCTCTTGCAATGACCACTTCCCCCATAAGAAGCCATCTGTCCTGCAAGGACCATGTCCACTGCAACATCCATCTCCCAGCAAGAACCATCTCCCTCACAAGAAACCACCTCCTCTGCAAGAGCCATCCCCCCCGCAACAACCATCTCCCCTGCAAGATCCACCTTGCCTTCAAGCACCATCTTCCCCACCAGGACCATCTCTCCTGCCACGACCTGCAATGACCATCTGCCCCTCAGTGACCATTTCCCCTGCAATGACTATTCCCGCTCAAAGACCATCTCCCTGTGATGCCCATCTCCCCCGCGAGAAACCATCTCCCCACAACGACCACCCCCTCCAGCGACCATTTTGCCCTGCAATCATCCCCCCAGTCAGGAACCCCTTCCCCCATGTGAGGACCCTCCCCTCCCACCCCACAAACGGGGGTACCCCACTGGCCCCCAATGCTGGGGGGCGCTCAGGTGACCCCGATGGCATCGCCCAGCCCGGATGCAGCCCCCAACCCCCTTGGCCCTGGAGGGGTCTGACCCCCCTCCCTAGCTTGGGGGGGCTCGAGGGGGCTGGGAAGCGGCTCGACAGATGGACCGCAGCGATGGTGGCACCTCGGCCGGCTGGAGCCCAGCGCCGCAGTTCAGAGCTAGCAGGGAAAGGGCTAAATTTAGCTCTTCCCTCGGTGCCAGCTTTGTTCCCCCGCCCCGTCGAGCCGGCGCGGGAGGCGAGCAGCCTCCGGGCCCCCTCCTCTGCCCTCTCCCTGCCTGCGGGAGGATACGGGACACACCAGCACCCCTCCCTCGGCGTGCCAGCTCGGGGTGCCAGGCGTTCCCCGGGGTGCCGGGTGTGTTTGCCCGCGCGTCTCCGTGCGCCGGCTGTTCCCGGCGGTGCCGTGGGTGCTGTGCCCCGGCGTGGGGAGCGCGCCCCAGGGCCCCGCAGAGTGCTGGCAGCCCTGAGGCTGCGCAGATGGTCGCGGCCCCCCTCTCCGCGCTCCCTGTTATAGCCACAGCATGAGTCACAGCCCCGGTGTGTCCCTGCCCAGCGCCGGCCACGCCGGGTCATGTAACACCCGCGGCCGCGCTGGCGCGCAGGGGGCTCCGCTCGCTGCCCACGCCGCCCCCGCCCCCAACATGGGCACCCCGGGCAGCTGCACAGCCCCCCGACACCCTGCTGAAGCCTTGTCCTGGGTTGCACCTCCAGGGGGGTGGGTGCACACCTGCCCAGCTCCTCCCTTTCCCCACCGGGGCGCTGCGGGTTAACGCCGAGCGGAGCCGGGATCCTGCGAGGCCAGTAACATTTGGAAGGCGCCAGATGGACTCGTGCCCATGCCGAAGGCTCGCTCGGCACAGCCATGCTCCCCCGGCGCTGGGGCTGGGGGGCTGCCCAGGGCAGCAAAGGGGCGCCCGCCGGGATGGGAGGATGCTGACAATGCGCCCACCGGGGTCCCGGCTCAGCTGGTGCCCACCCACACCCCGTGCCGGGCACCAGCGCCGCCCCCATCGCAGCCCCAGCGCGCAGGCGAGGGGGTGACGGGGTCCAGGTGCTGACACCGTGCCGGGGCGACCAGGTGGGGACCGAGGGGGGTTCTGGGTGGGGGGAGAGCAGCCAGTTGCCTCCCTTGGCCAATTTTAGAAACTGGCTAGACAAGAAAAGCAGAATGAGCCGGGCAGGATTAACGGCCGTGCTGGTGTCAGGGTGGGTTTTTTTCTTCTTCTTCTTCTTTTTTTTTTTTTTTTTTGTCGGCGGACCCGGGTGGGGCGGAAAANGCACACACGAGTTGAGCGGAAACTCCTGGCTGTGGATCCTGTTTCCTGGGAGATGCGGCCGGCTGGGGCCGAGCTGGGGTGTGGGAGCCACTGGGGACGATGCCAACGCTGGCGTGACAGGGCAGGGCTGTGGGGAGGTGGGGGCAACCCCTGCCCCATCACATCCTGGCACCCCCAAATATGTGGGCAGGAAGGCGATGCACCCACTAACAGGCCTGAATGTGCTCAAGGCGGTTGTGCACACGCAGGTGTGCGCACAGGTACGAGCACGGGGGCAGGACTTGCACACGCGTGTGCACACAGGCCTCCTACAGGTGCACCACACACTCCTACGGCGGTGTGGGTGCACACACAGGGACAGGAACATGTGTGGGCACCCACACGGGTGGGTCACGCACGTGACACGCGTGTGCAGGTACGCGCAGGTGCAGGAACACACACGGGCGGGTGCACACCTGTGTTACAGGTACACACACAGCTGTGCCGGCACCTCGTGTGCAACACCCACCTCTGTGTGCACGCAGGATCGCACCCACTTGGGGGTACAACACCCCTTGGCAGCACCCACGAGCTCCAGGGACCCCCCAGGCACCCAAAACACCAGACCCTCATCCCACACCCTGGTGGTGGCAGTGGAAGCCGCTGGGGTTTGACCCCCAAAACACAATTCGTCCTCCGCTTTGAGAGGCCATGGTGGTCCCCCAAAAGCTGGGGGTGTGAAGAAGGGGTCTGCCAGTGCCATGCAGCAGGGATATGGGGAAACTGAGGCAGGAGCAGGGTGGGCAGCGCCCGGGGACATGATGGAAACAGGGAGCTGCAGCCAACTATTCCAGAGGACCCAGGCGTCCTGTAGTGTCCCGGCCCCACGCCCGGCTCCCACCCAGCTGCCCCCCAGCTCCGGTTACACCGCGGCTCAGGCTCCCCAGGGATGGGGATTGGAGCACCCAGGTTTCCCTGCACCCACCCACGACGCGCTGGCACCACCGACGCAGCCCCCTCGGAGCACACGCACCCATAGACACACCAGTTTTTGCTCTCCCCCCTCGCCAGGGAGCTTTCCATTAAAATTGGAAGAACACAACTTGCCGGCAGAGCCCCGGCGCGGATCGTACACAGCCTGTCACTCACACATCACTTTGTAGATGCCCATAAATTGCTTCATTACCTCTTCTAATTGAGGAGAACGCAGCTGCTGTGGGGCGGTGACGGAGCGCCTTCCCTTTGAAGGATGCCTCGCTCGCCAAAGACGGGTCCGGCAGAGCCGCAGAGCCCCACCAACATCCCAATAATAATAATAATAGTAATAATAACCATAATGACAGTATCCAAGCAGAATCCCCCAGAAAAGGGCAGCGGGGCTCACATGTGATGGAGCCTGCTTGAGGGAGGGGGCTGAGGGGCTTGGTGGCCCTTTACTGGTGGGGAAACTGAGGCACAGGGGAGGATGCACCACGCACAGGGAGAGGGCGGGCATGGAAACCCCTGCGTCACATTGGGACCCTGAAAAGGGAACACGGTGGTGACAGCATTTAGGGAAAACCCCACACTCGGAGGATTGAGCAGCTCCCTACCCGCAGATTTGGGGGGCCAGGAGAATGCACAGCACCACCCAAATCTCCCTGGAGAACTTCCCACCCTGCTCAAGGGCTCCATTCTCCCATCTTCGCCGGCACGACGCCAGGGGTCCTGCCAGCCTCCGGTGCCCTCGTCCCCTGCGCCCCATCCCCGCGGGGGCCCCCCGGCTTTGTCTGGCGGCGGCGGGCGGCTGCGGCTGGGCTCGGTCCCCTTGCAGGATACTGCAGAAGGATTTACTGTATTGCAGCTTGTGCTGGCTGCAGCCCAGCGCACAATAGATTAGCTGTAGCCCAGGGCAGCACGTTGCGGGGGAAGGAAGGTGGGATTCATCCGGCTGCAGATTGCAGGGCATTTGCTGCAGTATCCTGCAGGATCCGGACACTCGCTCTGGACACCCCGCCACCCTGCTCCAGCCTGGCAGAGGGACCTCGAGGGACTCATGCGGCCCCCTCCTCGTCCCCTCCACCAAATTTTATGGCAGGGATGTTTCTCGTGGCCATGTGGGCTGGGGGACACCCTGCTTGCTCCCCATCTCCATTTGGAGGTCCGGAGGGGCTGCGGTCCCCATGGCACACAGGTGCTGCGGGGGACGCCGGGGCCCCCCTCTCTGGGTGCGACGGCACAAAGCTGGTGCAGGGAGGGAGCCAGGGACTGCAAGCAGCACTAATTGATCGCGATTAATTCAGCTCCTACCTCCTCGGGTGGCAGGAGAGATGCTGAGACACAAGCGCAGCCCACAGAGCTCCCCAAACAGGCTCTGGTCTCCCCCGTGCCCACCCCTTCCCCCCATGGGGGACCCACGCTGCCGGTCCCTGTGGGTGTGGGGGGCTCTGGTGGGTGTCCAGCTCCTGCTGCTGCCTCAGAGGTGGCTGGGGATGGGTCCTTGGTGTGGACCCACATTCCCGGGGTGCTGTTTGAGGGTGAGGGTCCTGCTAGCACACCACCCTCTCCCCCTGAGATGCAGTGATGGCACTCTGGGAGATGATGCTCAGGCGATGGCACAAGGGAGCAGATGGGCCAGGGGTCACTGACGGCCTCGTGGTGACACCGTGACATCTTCAGCACTGTCACCAGCCAGTGGATGCAAACCAGGGGACGCAGGAGTGCTGCTGCCGCCTCCTCCGGTACCCAGGTGCCACCCCACTGGGGATATCAGGCACCCTGTGGGCACCCCGCAGGCGCCGCGGGCAGGGGGGCTGGCGCTGCGGGAGGGGGGACCCCGGTGACCGTCTGGATTTGGAGGGGAGTTTGGAGCCTGCGGATTCCGGCTCCATAATCCTACGTGGGATGCAGTTTCCACAGCAACAGCGGGTCAGAGGGCAGCGAGGGGAGCCGGCTGCTCCGCTTGGGATTGCAATCCTGCCGCCGCTGCCGAACGCCGCCGGGCGAGGTGTCGGGGCGCGGTGCCGGCTGGACCACGGCGGGGCCGCGGTGGCGAAGGCAGGCGGCGGAGCGGGGGCCGCGTGGGGCGCGGGGGCGGCCGGGCTGGTGCTGCCGGGGAGGCGGCAGAGGCTCAGTGTGGCGTTGTCAGCAAAGATGTCACTAATTGTCTGCAGGAGCAGCAAACTCTCGTTAACCCTTGGGCAGCCGGAGGCGGGAGCGCTGGCGGGGCCGGGGGCACCCGGGGACCCACGGCCGAGTGCCCGGGGGCCGTCCCACCTCTGCCACCGCCCCGCTTGCACGGCTCTGGGCGAGTCACTGCATTCACCTCCCCTCAGCCTGGCTACTGGGACACCAGTGCGTCCCAGCTGGTGACCGCGGGCAGCCCACTTGTCCCATGGGCTCTGGCTTTGTCCCCACTGCCCGTGGTTGTGCCAGCCCTAGGACAAGCAGGAGCACAGAGGCAGATGCAGTGCCAGGGCCACTGAGCGAGGTCACCTCCACCCCTGGCCGCTTCCATCCGCGGCTGCCTCCATCCCTGGTCACCTTCATCCCTGCCCACTTCCATTCCTGGTCACCTCCTCCACCTCCATCCCTGGCCACCTCTGTCCATCTCTATTCCCAGCCACTGTCCCCACAGGCATACCCAGTGAGCGCAGTGGGGTACAGAGGGGGACCCAGCACCCACGCCACGGCCACCACCCAACTCTGACCACACTCCACACCTCACCACGGCTCCATCCTCATGGGAAAAGGACACATGGCCCCACGGTGACGCTTGGGCACAAGGCATGAGCACCCACCCTGCCCCGGGAGGCTTTGGCCAGGGCTGGCAGAGGCGTAAACACCGGGTCAGAGGCAGAAATGGCTTTTCCACCTCTCAGCGAGCTCCAGGTAGACCTGGGAGCGCTGCCGGGAAGCGCTGACGTCGGCAGGAGCGGGTGGGGGCGGCGGGGGGAGGCCGAGGCCGGGGCCGCCGGAGCGGGGTCAGCAGAAAGCCTCCGGCTCGGCTCGCCCCTGCCAGCCGCTCCGCAGACCTTTTGTTCCCATTCAGCACCTTTCCCAGCACCTCCTGACTCCCGGGGCTCCCACCCGGGGGGCCAGGGCAGGGGCCCCCTCCTGTACTGTGGGTTTTGGTGAGCGGGATGTGCCCAGCGCGGTTCACGGCACAGGGACCCAAACGACGATGGGGATGTGGGCACATCCAGCCCCCAGGTGGGGTGACTGGAGGAGGCTGTGGGGGCTCTGTGTGGGGGATCTGAAACCAAACCTAAAAACCTGACCCCCACCTCCCTGACAGCCCTCGGAGGGGTTAAGGGGAGGAAGGCAGCGCGGCTCGGCATCCCAGTGTCCCTGAGCATCCCCTGGATCCCCAGTCCCGTCCCAAAGCACAGCCAGCCTGTTGAGCCCAGCGAAGGGAACGGATCCCTCACAGCGCTAGAAGATGGGTACAAAACCAGTGCTCCCACTGCAGGCAGCCACTGGGACTGGAAGAATGCAGGGCACATCCCTCTGCCCCCATTCCTGCTATCCCAACACCCCAGCAGCACACAGGGACACAGAACTGCTGGCTGAAGCTCGTCCTGCAGGGTGACAGCACCGGGGGCCCCAGGAGACACCCCAGCTCCCCCCGTCCCCCCGCAGCCGCCGCTGGTGCCCGGGAGGAGCCAGGCTGGGCAGGTTTGGACGCGTCCAAGGACTCTCCCAGCCTCCAAGGACTTTCGGCTGGGATTTCCTGTGAGGGATACGGGGCTGCAGATGTCACAACACCCCGGGATTTCTGCTCCATGAGCTCCTTGGACCCACACACGCATCAGCCTCGTGGATGCCCATCGGTGGGGAACCCCTCTGCCAAAGCTCCCAGGGCAGCACTGCCAGGCTGGGGCAGCAATGCCCTGCCCAGAATGGCTCCCTGCTCGCCCAGGGCACCCTGCAGCTGGCTCTGAACAGCTCCTCAGTGTGGCACTGCCTGGGGGCCTCCTGGTCCCGGACACCCCTTCCATCCCTTCCAGCTGGGGTGCAAACACTCCCCTGGATGCAAATTCATCCCACTGTGGGGTGCAAACCCATAGCTGGTTGAACCTCCCCGGATACAAACCCATCCCCAGATACAAACCCACGCCTAGATACAAACCCGTCCCTGGGTGACTATTCATCCCTGGATGCAAACCCATCCCTGGGTGCAAACTCATCCCACTGCAGGGTGCAAACCCACACCTGGGTGAAAATCCATCCTGGAGTGATAATTTATCCCTAGATTCAAACCAAGCCCTGGGGTGCAGCACCCCACTCCATCGCCTCTCCACCAGCACCCCTCTCCTTCCCCAGCTGCCCCAGCCCAGCCCAGTGCCACTCCATTCCCCCCACCACTGCCACCAGTATCCTGCTGCCAGCCGCGCCCTCTGGATCCGGCAGACAGATCTCTTCCCCCCAGGCTCCCTGCTCGGTGTCTGGCTGAGCTAAGCGTATTTAGTGCTTTTAATTGTTCTTAATAAATCAATCCCGCCAGCCCCTTAAATCATTTTTGTGGCTTCCCTCGCAGCCGTCCCCACGGCCGTGCCGGTGTGGAGCCTGCTGTCTGCAGCACTGCCGGGGGAGGTGGCCGGTATGGGGGCGTCGGGATGCGCCCTGCCCACCCCAGCACCCACCCTGCTGCTCCTCAGCCTCCTGGGGGCCGGGTGAGGGGGGCTCTGCCTGCTGGGCTGGGGACCCCATGCCTCAGTTTCCCTCCTTGCGTGGCGTGTTTTGGGGATGCACCAGCTGCTCACCCTCTCCCTGCTGTGTGGGCTCAGTCATCCCAGTTTTGGGGGCACCAAAGTCCCTTCTCTCACTTGCACCTCCCCTCAGGGCCGGGTGCTTCGGGAACAGAGATGGTGACAGTGGCTGTCCCCCGTGTGGCACTGCTGTGCCAGCCTGGTGCGTGGTGGTGCCCGGCCTCGCCAGGACAGACGTGTCTTGTCCTCCAAGCCCCTGGTGCTACCGTGGACCCCAGGGACAGGTGCCATCCCCTGCCCATGCCCAGCCAAGGCCTGAGCCCCTGAGGGCACAGGATGAGCCAAATCCAGCTTGTGACACCCCAGTGGGATCAGTGCAGCCCCCAGTCTCCTCTGGGTGACTTCCCGAGGCTGGGATGGTGCTGACACTCAGCTGGATGACAAGACTCCTATTTCTGGGGGCACTGTGCCCCCACACCATCCCCAACACCCTGCAGCATCCCCCAGCATGCTGAGCTCCACCATCCCATCCAGCCCTCCACCCCACCCCGCATCCCATCCATCATTTTCCGTGGCAGGGATGAACACCCAACACTCGGGACAGTTGCCGGGGGAATGTCACCAAACAGCCCATGCTGGCTTTGGGTGAAAAGCAAACCTGGCAGGGTGACACCCCGAGCGGGATCAGCACAGCCCCCAACCCTCTCCAGGTGACTCCTCAGGGCTCGGAGTTGCAGAGGGGTGACAGTGACACCCAACCAGATGGCAACACTTCTATTTTTGGGGCTGCACGATGCACCCCACCCCATCACCAACACCCTGCAGCATCTCCCAGCACACCCTACCCCGCATCCTGCTCCATCCCACCACCCAAACCCACATCCTGAACCATCCCCTCACCTAAACCCTCATCCCATCCATCACCCAACCCTACAATCACCATCCCACCAACCGCTCCAGCCCCGCTGGCATTTTCCATGGCAGGGATGAACACCCAGCACCCAGGATGGTTGCCGGGGGACATGTCACCGAACAGACTGTGCTGGCTTTGGGCAAAAAACAAACCCGGCAGGGCTTGGAGGGAGAGAGCTAACCTTGACACAGTTGCAGCAGTCACTAATAGCAGGCAATATGCCTGTTCTTGGGGGACTGTTGCAGTTGCTAAGATACTGGCAGCCGTGTGAATGGAAATGGGTCAGTAAACCTGTGGAGAGATAGTGTGACACTGTAACCGGCACAGCTGTTGCAGCCTACATCGAAATCCCACCCTTTCAATATTTATCACTCTCCGCCTTCGGTTCCTTCCTCCCAGCAATTTTTTCCACGTTGGTTTTGCCCGGGGTTGGTGAAATCACCCCGAAGACTTTAATGAGATGAGAGGTGGTGGAGTGATGGGATGGGGTGGAAAAGGCGCAGTGCAGGGGGATGAGGAGGGAAATTAAAGCCCCCACTTTGGGTGGGTGTCTGTCCCCCCCTCCCCGCCCCTCTCCATGAGCAGGATGGAGCCAGTTCTTGGAGAGATTTAACAGGAAACAGGCTATAATCCCCCTGGTAGGAAAACGGGTGAAAAGGTCAATTTACTTCTGTCCCTCGTTTAGGCACTGTGGTGAAATTACACACTTGCAGGAGCCGCTGCACAGGGCTGGGAGAGGAGGGAGCCGAGCTCGTGTCCATCCTTGGCTGTCTGTGTGTCCGCCCCGCCTGCTGCACACCCCGAGCCTTCCCAAGGCACCCCGACCATGAGCAGCATCCACACGGGCCAGGAGCAGCACCCGTGAACCCCATGGCAGCGCCCATGAGGCCCCACAAACGCCATCCGTACACCCCGGCACCCCACCCGTGTCTCGGCAGGCACCGCCAGGGCCCTGCCTGCACACTGGTGCCCAGTCCTGACCTCAATGCTCCAGCATCTCCCCGCGTCCTCCAACACCTCCCCAGATGCTCCAGCACCCCCTAAAATGCTCCAGCACCGCCCCCATGCTCCAAATGCTAAAGCACCACCCCAAATGTTCCAGCAGTCTCTTTAATGCTCCAGCGTTTCTCCAAGTCCTCCAGCACCCATCCAATACTGCAGCATCCCCACCCCAAGTACTCCAACATCCCTCCAATCTTCCAGCATCCCCCCAAATACTCCAGCATCCCACCAAACATTCCAGCACCCCCCAAAGGCTCCAGCGTCCCCACAACACCAAGCCCTGGTGCCACCACCCCCTGCCCCGCACTGGGCTCAGCTCCCCGCTGCCTTTGGCGCTGCCACAACTCAGCTGGGGCAGGAAGGATTGGCACTGAGGACCCCTGGGAGCCGGGACACAGCCACAGGAGGACGCTATGAAGTGTCCCTTGTCCCCTGTCCCCAGCCGCTGTCCAGGTGTGGGGCAGGAGTGGGCGTGCCGGCAGCCAGTTGCCGTCCCGGCTCTGGCCCGGACCCCGCTGCAGGGAGGAGGGTGAGAACATCTGGTCGCAGGGAAGAGGGACAAGTCCAGGGAAAAATGCTGAGCTCTTGAAAGAGGCCCTCACCGCAGCGGCTGGGGTGGAACGAGCCCCAGCATCCCTCCTGTGCCGCAGCTGCACCGAGGAGGGGAAACTGAGGCACGGTGGAGCCAGACAGTGCAACGTGGGGTCACGAAGCTGCGAGCGCCGGGATCACCCCCAGCTCCCAGGCTGGAGGAGCTTCACCCACGATTTACAGCCCAGGCTCTGGCATCCCGGGGGCAGCAGGGAAGGAAAGGGAGCCTGCAGGGAATGAGGGGAGAGGCGAGATCTCCTCCTCCCAAAGACGCTCCCTGCCACCCCCCCGCAGGTGGCTGGAGCAGAACGGTTGATATGGAGACAGGGAAGCACAGACTGTCTGGGTAAGGTGACATTCGACAGATGCCAGGTTCAGACTCGCTCCAGCCAGTATTCCCACCCCCCCACAGCCTGCCTCCAGCCCCCGCGCACAGGCATGTGCAGGGAGGGGGGTGGGCTGGGCAGGGGGGACGTGGGAGGAGTGGGGCACCCCGTGATCTGCTGGGAGGTGAAATGCCACCTTGTCCCCACCCTGAAGTACCAGCACCCGGAGTGTGCCCCTCCAGGGCAGACTTGGTGCCCCTGGACCCCCAACCCTGGACCTGTGGTGCAAGCGAAAGTGCCATGACCCCTGTGAGCACCCACCCAAAATGATGAGGGACCCCGCCCCGTGCCAGGCAGGCACAGCTGGAAGATTTGGGGGACACACCTGGAGAAAGGATCCCCCCCTCCCCCCAGCTGCAGAGAGGGCAATTAGCTGATGCCTAAAAAGAAATGGCCCGACTTTAAGGGGAGCACAGGCTTCGCATCTCCCAGCCAGGCAGGTTGACACTGGGCATGACAGCCCCTTGTCCCCAGGTTCATTGCCCAGGGAGGGGTCCCAGGGTGCCAGAGCCCCCCCGGGCTGCAGTCCTGTCTCTCTGCACCTCGACAGGGTCCCTCGTGCCCTCTCACCCCTCCAGGCTGGAGATCAAAGGGATGCTGGAGGGATTCCTGGCACGCAATCGGCCGGGAGACCCTGCTCCACGTGGGCAGGGAGGGACGGCAGTGGCCGGGGACAGGCACCCCCTGCACCCAGAACAAGGCTCAGGGTCTGCAGTGAAGGCAGTGGGGGGATCGGGACGGGAAGGAACAAACACGGTGGGTGCAGCACTGTGCGGGGGGAGCCCCCAGCACTCTCCGCTCAGATCCCCTTGGGGCAACACCGCGCCCCCAGGACCTGGAACGGCACCCGGGGTCCATTGAGCAGGACGGTGGGAGCCGCCAGCCCACACAAAGCCCCTCCAGCCTCTCCCCGTGCCCCCGGCTGCTGCTCCCTGACCCCCTGTGCGGGGAGGCTGGAGCCTGCTAATGAGCTCGGCCCTTTCCCAGCATCCCGGTCCCGGGTGGCCCCGGCAGGTGTGGGTCACCGCTCACCCGCGATGGCACGGACTCCGTGGTCTGGATCGGTGGAAACGGGAGGCGCCCGGTGAGGGGCTGCAAAGCCTTCGGCTTCAGCTGGATTGGGCTCCAGCACTCGCTCAGGCTCTTCTGCCTCCTCTTCATCACCCTCTGTCTCCCAAATATCCCCAGTCTGCTCCACAGTGATGCTTGGCACAGCCTCAGCTGGGACATGGCACTAATCTGGGGACACCCCGCACCCCAAATGGGGGCATGCAGCCCCTCTCCCTCCTGCTCCCTTAGCTGCATCTTCCACCCTCCTCCTCCTCCTCTCTGCCCTGGAGCCAGACGGATTTCACCGCTCTGCTGAGCTCCAAACTCCACTTCCAGATTTTCAGTGCGACCTTCTGGCTACCTGGATCCGGCACTGCAAGATGCCCCCTCTGATCCCCCCTCCCCTCCGGCCCCCCAGCATCCCCGGGGGAGCCGGGGCTGGATGCAGCCAGGAGCGGGATGCAGGGGGGAGCTGGGGGTGGCCGAGGAGGAGGAGGAGGGAGAGGTCGGGCTGCACCTGGATGCAAGACCAGCCTCAGGAGGCTCGGGTTGTTGTGTTTAACCCAGCCTGGCCCAGGGAGGAGCAGGAGCATGGTCACAGAGTCCCTGGCAAACTCGCTGCGCGTGTGGGAGGTGCCGCCGTGGTTCCTGGGGCAGCCTTCGGCCTGGCTGCCTACACGGAGGGTCCCCCCAAAGGGCCCCCGCCCTCCTGGGACACCGTGCTGCATGGATGTGCCCGTTGTCCAGGCTGCTCTTGGTTCCCCGAGCCCTGATCCTGCCCCAGGGGGCTGTGGGACCCCGGTGTCCGGCTATCACTGATCACAGATAACCAGGGGAGAAAGGGGGGAAAGAAGGGAGGAAAGACATAAAACTCCCCAAATACCCCAAAGCCCCGCTCATACACGAGGCATCATGTGGTGCAGACAAGCAGCAAAAAAAAAATCCAGGGAAAGAGCTGGAAAAAACCCCAAAGCCCCAGGTCAGCCCCACACGCTGCCCCCTGCCCTCACTGCTCTCCCCGCCGGTTATTTCCAGCCCTCTGCATCCCCCCTCCTCCTCCTCCCCATTCCCTCCCGGCACCCTGCTCTCCTCCGCTCGCTCTTGCATTCTGGTATTTGGTGTGTTCCTCAGCTGCAGGAAATTCCTGATGCTCTCCATCATGCAGGCTGCGCTCGCATCCCCCGCCCTGCCCGGCTCCCCTCCAAAGGACAGCCATGTGCCGGACAGCCAGCGCCGCCGCCATCGCTCCCCTCCCAAAAACGGGATTTACTTCTCCCTCTTCGCCTTCTCTTTCTCCTTTGTTTTTCTTTTTTCTTTCAATTATTTTCAACTCTAACCCTGCAAAACACCCCCTCTCCATCTGCGCCAAGGGCTGAAGCCGCCCAGCTCCGGCCATTCCCCTGCCTGGCTTTTCCCTCTTCGTCTTCCTCTCTTCGCGAGACCGCTCCTGATCTTATTTTAATTCGTCTCAGACGGTGTTGGAGTGTTATTTTAAGAGAGAGGATATGCACAGACATTGTGTTTTCTGCTTTTTCCTGGCCCCAAGCCAGGCTCTCTGGGCTGTCAGCTACCCACTGTGTTGCAGTCACGTGTGGGAAGAGGCAGCCAGAGCCAGCCTCACAACTCCTGGTAGCAACATGGAAATCAAGTGTGCACTTTCTTCCCTCTGTATGTGTCTGTATTATTAATAGCGTCTCTCTCCGTGAGTTATCCATAATGTATCTTAATACCTGTCCGTCGGTAAATGATGTATTACGGAGCGCCCGCGCCCCTGGCTCCGCGCTGCCGAGGGGGAACAGGCATCACGGCAGTGCCACCATCACCCCCGAGGTGTGGCATGGGGGACAGGACAGAGGGATGGGGACAGGAGCTGCTCGGTGTGTCCCAGCCTGCTGGCACCTTGGTGAAATGGGCATGTGGGGAGCGGCGGGGTGCTGCGGGGAGGACGGGGCCAGCTGGCACTGGGATGGCACTGGGATGGCACTGAGTGATTCTTGTCACTGGCCAGGAGGTGCCGGGGGACACCGATGTCTCACGCTGTGGGCACTGACGCTGGCTGCTGCAAGCTCACAAAGGAATGGGACGTGTCACTGCACACCTGAGGGCTGCAGGAGGCCAGCGGGCAGCAGGGAAGGTGCCGGATGGATCAGCACTGCATGGCACGGGTTGGACGGACATGGCACGGGTTGGACGGACATGGCACGGGTTGGACGAACATGGCACGGGTTGGACAGACATGGAACAGGTTGGATGGACATGGAACGGGTTGGATGGACATGGAACGGGTTGGATGGACACGGCATGGCGTAGGATAGAGGGATACAGCACAGCACAGTGCTCGGAGCTTGACTTTGCAGGACACAGATGTGTCCCATGAGGCTCCACTTTGGCAGGAGCTGTCTTGAAGAGTCCAGGGGGCTCCCAGCCCCAGTAGGCTGAGCAGGGCTCCCCCACAGTCATGCACAGACACCCGGAACTGGGGCAGCACCCAGGCCCCCGCATGCAGTGACAGCTGGTGCTGCCCCTCTCCAGGCTGTGGGGTCCCCTGTCCCCTCTGCATCCTGTGGATGGAGGCACCAGGGCAGGTAAACAGCCTGGGACTGGGGTCTTCCCAGTGCTAGCCAGTAATACAGAGACCACACATTGATCCATGCTGTGCCTACACCCCCACCACACCTATAAAGTGCATGTGCATGCAGGGGCACGTGGGCACGCACATCACGCCCACCCCTGTGCACCCCCTCGACACACAGATGTGTGCAGGTGTTGTTTGAACTCGTCTGTGCATGGGGCTGCCAGCAATGTTCCCTGCCTGCAGTGTCCCTGCCTGCAGTGTCCCTGCCTGCAGTGTCCCCTTCCCACAGCACCTCCTGCACGTCCCTGCTGGAGCACCGTGCCCATCCCCACAAGCCATGCCCAGAGATGCTGCAGCGTGCAAGGACAGAGGAGCACCCCAACCCCAGGGGGTGCCCAGACGGGGCAGCCCTGCACCCCGACGCACAGTGGGAGCAGCGTGGGTGCCAGCACCCAGCTGGGGTCACAGGGAGCAGGAATCCAGGAAGGCGAACTGGAGCTCAAAGCTTCGCATTTCTGGATTCTGGTTCCCGTTTCTGCTCCCGGCTGTTTCCATGGAAACTGGCGTCGGACCTGGGAAAATAAGGTTAGAGTTTGCAGTGGAGGCCCACTGCCAGCCCGCCTGCCTCTGCGCCCCTCCGGCCCCACCGTCTCACCAGGGGCACACGCCTGGGTACCCCCCATGCCTGTGCCCACGGGATGCTCAGGTTTGGGGGCTGAGCAGCACTGGCACCCCCTGGCATCTTCCAGCACCCCCTGTCCTTCCACCTGGTGACCCCTGGGAGCCCGGCACACACTGGGTAATTTGGGAACTGGGGCCGCCATGCTGCTCCCTGGCATGCTGGTGAGCGTGGCGAGCTGGCGGTGGCACCCACTGGACCCACAGCCCTTCCCTGCTACCCCACTCTCTTGCCTGGTGCTCCAAACCTGGCACAGCTCAGCCTCCATGGAAACTTCCCAACAATGCTCATGGGGCCATGACACCCCACCAGCCCCGCTGGGACAGGGGACACTGAGACTGTCCCCACTACTGACGCCCCATGTGCAGGCTTTACAAGGACCCAGCCTCGACAGCAACATCACCCTCCCCTTCCCCAGCTCAGGATCCCCAGCCGCTCCAGGGAAGGTGGGGAGTTGGAGGGGGGAAGAGAACCAGGACACGACACCTCGGGGGAGCCGTGAAGACTAATGAATGGAGGCTTTTAAAAAGCACTTTGACTGAGAAGTGCTATAGTAGGAACTAATTATCCCTCCCGCCTGCGCGCACCCTCGCACGCCGGCGCAGCCGCGTCCTGCTCCCTCCCGGAGCCACAGCTGCAAAATCGCAGCCAGCCCCGGCACCGAGCACCACGGCGGCCACGCCACCCAGCATCGCCCCGGCCGGGGAAGATTCCCTCTGAGCCTCCTTCCCCCCCATGTGCCTGTGCCCCCCACTTTGCTGCCATGGCCCCCCCAGCAAAGCTGGCAGCAGCAGGCACAGGGTGGTGCTCACCCCCCTCCTCGCACTGGGGTTTTGGGGAATGTTTCCTTTTTTATTAAAATCCGCCATTTTACAGTGATGGCAGGTAGGCCGGGTGGCCAGTGCCTGTGGATGCTCAGGGATTGACAGCACCTGGCACGGTGGGGTGGGTGGTGGAGCTGGCACAGACCCCCGGCCCCTCTCAGGTGTGACCCCACAGCCCGACTGGTGGGACCAGCCCTTCTCCCCGCTGCCCAGCTCCCGGCAGCAGCCCTGGGCAGCAGAGAGTCACAGGGAGTCACCCCAGCTGCTCACCCCGCTCAACCGAGCAGGTCCCCACGCTGCCAACCTACAGCACCCACAGCTCTGGGGTGGTGCCGGCGGTGCTCCCTGTCCCTCCGCAGCCCTGGAGTGGGATCTGGCGCAATCCCATTCTGCCATCCCAGCACTGCCCGCTGCCCCATTTCGCATTCCACTGTGGGCCGGCCCTGCTGCCCTCTCACTCCCACCCCCACCCCGGGCTGCGTTTCAGCTGTTGTTGAATTCTGTCCAGGCTGGATTCATCACAAGAGCCCTCAAGCGGCTGCAAACAAACAGAAAAAACAGGGAGCAGGAGCGCGCGGAGCGATCGATCGGCACTGGGGGGGCCTGAGGCCCTTTGGCAACGCCAGACCAGCCTCAAATTCCTCACTTCCAAGAGAAAAGGAGCTGGGATGAGCGGCAGAAAGAGGGGGATGGAAAGCACAACAGCCACCAGCCGCTGGACCATGGTGGTGAAGCCCCCGGGCGCGGTGCTGCGGTGATAGGCACAGAGTGGTGTCCCTTCCTGGTGGAGACAGGCTTGTACCGCTCTGAAACTTCCCTCTTGTGGTTACTGCAGTTAAAAAAGCAAACAGGAGACTCGGGTGCATTAAAAAAGAAATAGGAAATGGCACAAAGGGCCGGTGCACCCGCAGGGATGGGGCTTGCCCAGCAGCGGTGGCACTGGGGTGGGTGCGGGGTCAGGGTGCTCGTCCCTGGGGCAGGGGGAAGGAGAGACCCCTCACCCTGGCACTGCAGAGGGGACTGGGCATTGGGAACACGTGGCACGTGATGGGCAGCTGTGGCCCCAGATCCCAGGGATGGATGGCAATGGCAGGGGAAGTGAACACCGACACCGCTCCGGTGGGAATTGCCACCACTGGAGCTGCGGGGTCAGGTTGCTGCGCCTGGGTTTTTAAGAGGGGCTGGATAATTTTTACCACCACTAACGATCCCATCTGTGCCTGACACGCTCCAGCTCCGAGCCCAGCGTTCCGGCAGGGCTCCCACACCTCCCTGCCAAGCCTCTCCAACTCGCCTCCCCCTGCCTCGACTGCTGAGGGCTCAGGGCATGGATACAGCCTGTGCACGGTGCTGCTGGCACAGGGGGCAGCCACGCTCCTGGCGTCTCCTGGTGCCACCACTGAAACCATCCACGGTGTTCTGGAGGACTGCGGGTGACATCCATGGTGTGGCCAATGGGGAGGGGTGGCAGTGACAGGGATGCTGCCCTGCCTGGGGACACAGAGGAGCCTCTCCGGCTTCAAGGAGAATTTAGCCGGGTTTTTTTTTTGGTGGTGATCCCTTGCAGGGTGGCACTTGCTGTTCTCCCTGTGCAGGGACGAGGACCCTGGGATGTGCTGGCACCATCCACCCTCTTCCCGGCTCCAAACAAAGACCTGCTGGAGGATGCTGCTTTTTGGGAAGGGGGTTTGCAGCATCCTCTCTGCAGAACTCCCTGCCAAATCCCATCCAGGCAGGAGCTGAGGGGCACAGCACCAGCGCCTGCAGCACAAGGCTCCTCTCCCTGCAATGTCAACCTGCTGCTCCACATCCAAGGCTGCCCTTGGAAAAGCTGTCGGCTGCGCCGGCTGGTTTGCCAAGCCCAGGACAAGCTCTTTAGCTCGACTCTGCCAGAACAGATGCCTGGGCGACTGTAATTCTTCCTAGCATGGATGGAGGGGGGGGATGTGCGGAAAAAAACCCAACCTCATTTAAGCATTGCAGTGGCCGCTCCTCCCTTCCCCGGCATCCACAGCATCGTGGCCCCACAGAGGGTCCCCCAAAACCTGAGGGGCGAAGCGGGGGGAGGCTGGGTGATGCCAGGAGGGAAAGCAATGCCCGGAGGGAGGATGGCGTGGCACAGCACATGCTGGAGCCGAACATGGCTCTGCTGCCAGCTGGGGAGGAGAGAGCGACCCGCTGCAAGGACAAGTGGGAAGCGCGAGCTCGGCGTGCCACTGGTGTCCTTGCAAACACTCGCCTGCTCTGTCTCGATGCTCCCCACAAAACAACGAGCCCGTTCTCATGGCAATGTCCTCTGCAAAGAGCACAGGGAAGGGAGCACGGTGACATGCTCTGGAGGGGCCATGCTCCTTCTCCTCCCTCTGCATCCAAAATCCCCCAACACGGCAGGGCTGCGGGGCAGGAGCTCCAGCCCGGCCATTGCACTGCTGGAGGAGGCCAGCAGCGTTTCCACATGGATATTTTCTTCCACTGGCTGCAGTTTGGGGCTGCCAAAAGCCAAAACAAGAATGGAAACATCCCATTTTGTTGGCAAAAATTCAAGGCAGGGTTGGGGTTTTTTTTCTTTGGTTTCGGCTTTTTCCTTTTTTTTTTTGTTCTTGTCTTTGGTTACGAACGGAAATTCCCTGCCATGAAATCATGACGAAACCCCAAACCAAAACACAGCTTGGACTGAAATCTTCACCCGATTCCCCGTGGATCCCGTGTGGGGCTGGTCCCAGGGCTGGGGATCACCCCCACAGAGCCCTGGGACACGGGACTGAGCCCAGACCCCCTCGCCAGCCCCAGCAATGTGTGAGGTGAGGGGATGTCATGCTTTGGGGATCCCTCCAGGGACCCGATGTAACTCCAGCTTCGGAATGTACCACTCCCCAGCCCTGCTTTACACCACTCTGCCTTGGTGAAGGCACCTGGGAGCCGGCACCAGCTCTGGCAAAGCACAAATTTGTCCCCAGGGAAGCTGGTGCCTATAGATGGGGCCAAGCTGGGACAAGGATTGGGGTGCCAGTGGCTCCAAGCATGTCATTACAGCAGTGTTTGCTCCCAGGAAGGTGCTCTGCAAGAGCAGTTGCTGGGAATGGCCTCATCCAGCCCATCCCAGGGAGTCCGGATGTGGCCAAGCCCTGGGGCTCACCCCTGCAGCCTGCCCAGCATTCTCTCCTCCCATCCCCTCTTTTCACCAGATGTTGGGGCTGGAGGATGAAACGGCTCTTCCCACCCCAGGCCCCGCCGCATCTCTCTCCAGCTCCCGTTCCGGAGCCTGGATCCGGCCACGCAGGCTGAATAAGGCTGAGCCTTTGTCCGGCTCCCCCCGCCGCGTTTCCCTTATCTGGCCCAGCCGCCTTGCCAAGAGCAGGCAGAGGATGGCGGCAGCCCCGGGCTGGTGGGGCCCTTCTCTTCTCCTCCTCCCGCCCCAAAGTCCCCGCGGCCACTGTCACCCCTCGCAAAGCGCTGCCAGCACCTCTCCTCCATCCCTGCCTGCTCCCCAAAACCGGGAGACCCCCTCCCCATTGCTCAGTGCTGCACCCCAAACCACCCAGTGGGCACAGCATCACCCCCTCTGCACCCCCT
The DNA here is from genome assembly GCA_013398015.1 of Oreocharis arfaki. Lineage (NCBI taxonomy): Eukaryota > Metazoa > Chordata > Aves > Passeriformes > Paramythiidae > Oreocharis > Oreocharis arfaki. Next base: position 20,277 of record VZRR01000555.1, read on the forward strand.
GGGTCTGCTCCTCCCTGGGGGGTGCGAGCATCCCTGGGGGAATCCGAGCATCGCTTGGGGACTGCAGCCAAGGCAGGGCTGGGTGAGGCAGGGGTCCGGGGGCAGCGTGGAGCCGGGTTATCTGTCTGCAGAGCTCCGTGCGCAGCAATTAACCTCGAGAGAGCAGCCGCGGCTCCTGCCAAGAACCACATTAGGTGTGTGGCAGCGTCTAGACATGCGAGAGACCAGAGGCCTTGATCTGGAGGAAGGCGGCTCCATCCCTTCCCCCTCTCCTTGCCTGCCTGCCCCACAGGGACCCCCTCGCTGGGGTCTGGCCAGCATCGAGGATGGAGCACCGGGAGGGATGCGGGGACGGGAGCGAGAGGTTGCGCTCAGCCGCCGTCCCTCTGTGTGGCTGTGGTTCCGAACAGCTCCGTGCGGGGCTATGAAACCAGGACTGTCCTGCTTGGCACACGGCACGGCACAGCAAGGCACAGCACGGCACGGTATCCTCATGGACGCACACCCTCAGGTCCCCGGCCATCGGTGGGAGGAGGAGGAAGGTGGTTGCAAGCACCACCTGAGCTGTCTCCCACCAGGAGATGTGACAAACATGCCATGGAGCCAGTAGCAAACCCTGTGATGAGCTCTGGAGCTGGGATGGAGTGGGGAAGAGACCCAGCTCGCTGCCTGCCCATACCAACCCTGTCACTTGGGGCAGGTGGGATGGAGCCAGGTGGGCACCGTGGGGGCTGGGCACCCTCCCTTGTCAGTGCCCCTCACACCCATGACACGCCCTTGCTCTCACCTCCCGGGTGCAGCCACCCCAGACGGCTGCAGGATGCTGGGGAGAAGAGATTTTCCCGACGTTAATTAATTAAAATAAACAGCAAATTAAATACAGCAAAATTAAAATAGCTCCGGAAATTAATTTTCAACAAAACCCACCTGGAAAGGCTGGATATTTAAAGAATTAATGGAGCCCTCTGAGACCATAAAGAACCGCTGAGCTCTCAGCATCCACCAGCCCCCTCCGAGCCTGCCCGGGGACCCAGTGCTGTGGGGAAGCTGGGATGGGACCCTGGAATGGGACCTTGGGAAGGGACCCAGGATGGGACCCGCACCTCCTGGCAGCTCTTGCCTCCCCGCTGCCTGCACATGCCTGCTGCTGCCACCCTGGGAGAGAAGGATGCTGGAGAAGGATGCAGGGATGCTCCACACCATCCCAGGGGGAAGCACCGGCCCCAGCTCTGGCCTGGCTTGGCACGGGGCTCTGTAGGGACACCGAGCTCCTGCCTGCTTTGCCCCGTGGCCGGGGGCAAAAGTTGTGGTCCCTGTGTGACCCGCTCGAGCACAAGGATGTCCCCGTCACTCTCCTGGCCAGAGTGAGGGAAACCTTGACCTCCAAACCCCGTCTGCCTGGGTGCTCCGGGCCCCCCACAGCTCTCACCACGCATAATCCCCCCGGCCAAGGCGGGATTACTGTGCAAACTGGCTGCGCAGCCGGACAAAGCTCCTTACCAGGCGCGGCGGGCGGGTCGATGGGCTCCCGAGGGGTCCGGCGGGGCGCGGGCCCGGCTCCGGGCGGGCAGCGGACGGGGCGAGGTGCCGGGGAGCATCCCCGCGCCCGGCCGGGCTCCGGCCTGAGACCAGGCACAACTCGTCACACGGTTGGGGTGTGCCAAACCGCCCGGGGCTGGGAGGCCCATCCGGGGCCAGCCCTCCCACGGCACCGGCGGCGTTTCCTCTCCCTGCGCCCAGCGTGCGCACAGGCGCAGCGGCACAGACACCGGCGGGCGAGAAAAGGCTCCGGAAGGAAATGGAGAAAGCAAGACGAAGCCGGCAGGTGGAGAGCAGGAGGGGCCGCGGTCACCTCCGCCCCGGTGCAGGGTGCCAAGGGGCACCCGGGGGTCCCCACTTCGCCTGGGTGCCCGGCTGCGCTGCCAGCACTGGGCTGCTCCACTTCATCATCGGGGGAAACTGAGGCACGGCGGCCGCAGCTTCGTGCGGAGCCCCTCGCTCTCCCGGGGAGGGAAACGCTCCCCCCCGCCGCGGCCGGGATGACACCAGCTCCCCATCCTCCTCTCGCTCCACCCTGTTCCTGCAGGAACCCAGGAGTCCGGGCTCCGGGCAGGCAGCCAGGGCCTCCCTCCCGCCCGCACCTCCCGCCCTGCCTGCTCCGCGGGCGCCCGCGGCCGGCTCCGGCCCTCGCTCCCGCATCCCTGCCCGGTTCACGCCGGCACACACCTTCCCACCGCGTGTCAGGGCGACCTTGGAGCGCTGCCGCGGCCGCTCCTTGCCAAACTTCCCGGCGATGCCCACGGCACAGCCGGGGGTGACGGATCGGCAGGAAGGGGGATTTTTTTCCCCATTTATTTATTCGTTGGGTGGGTTTTTTCCCTTGCCGGAGACAAAGGCAGGCTGTGTGCCCAGGCGCGGGGTCCGGGGGGTGCCGGCGGTGCCGGGACCCTGCGGCGATGCCGGGCCAGCCGCGCCGGGGGCTCTGGGTGGCCGGTTTCCTCCGCACACAGATGGCTGTTTCGACTCAGTCGAGCGCTTGACCTAAATCTCCTCCTGATCCACGGGAGCTGCAGTCCCTCAGCAGCACAGCTCAAGGCAAGGAGGAGGAGGAGGAGGATGAAGGGGGGGACCGCGGCCAGCTGCGGACTGGCGGGAGGGTCGTGCCGGAGGGCCCCCACCCCGGGTTTGGCAGCAGGGCCGGCGGAGGCGGCAGTGGAGGGAAGCAGGGAGGGAAAGGGGGGGTGGAAAAAAAAAATCTCCCACGCTTCGAGCTCCAGCGCCGGCCGCCCGCGCCTGCGTGCTGCACCCACCGGGACGGGGCAACCGCCCCGCCGGGCTCGACGCCCCGGCAGACCACTTCCTCGGAGAGGGGCCCGGCGGAGGAAGCTCCAACGGCTCGAAAGTTTCGCCTGTGACTCAACCGCTGGCTGGGGTGACCGAGCCGACCCCCGCAAAGGGGGGGCCCTGGGATCCCAGAGGTTCGGGGCATCGGGGTGGGGGATTTTTTTGGGTTCCCCAGACGAGGGTTGTCTGCGAGGCATGGCGCTCCACCCCCAGTGTCGGAGCAGCCCAAACCGGCTTCCCAGCGACAGCAGAAAGCTTTTAAAATCCCCTACGCGCGGCATGACTCACTCCAGAGCCAGTGCCCAAAACAAGCT
>VZRR01000561.1:0-33935 GCA_013398015.1 Oreocharis arfaki
CCACCTCCTCTCTCCACAGTCACATCTGTGGACAGCAGCTGGAAGATGACGCCTCGCAGACAGACAGCTTGAGGAGCTCCCTCAGCAGTAATAAGGGCCTGGGCAGCCCTCTCAAGAGCTCTGTGAGGAGAACCACAGAACAGCCCTCTACAAAGAAACCTCCTGTGTTCACGTAGATCCCACTGCCACCTCTTCTTCCCATGGGTATCCCCAAGCCACCTTCACTCTCTTTTTTGATTCCACTCTGCCCCTTCTTCTTCCCATGGGTATCCCCAAGCCACCTCCACTCCCTTTTTTGATCCCCCTCTGCCCCCTCCCAGCCCATTCCCAGGTTCTTTCAGAGACTCCAGGACCAGCCCAGCACCCTCCAGCCCCAGCTGAGACCAACACAGCCCCTCCTCTGCCCCCGAGCCCCCTGGCCCTGCCCTCCAAACAATGGTGAAGGTGAGGCCCCCCCCTCTGCCAGGGTAGGGTATGGCCCCTTCTTATGTTTAAATAAAGAGATGGAGTTGTCACAACTATGTCCGGGTGGTACCACCAGCAAAGCCCACACGGTGCCAGCACTGGCTGAGCTCCATGTCCGGGAGCAGCCGTGGGTGCCCACGGTGTGGGCAGGCAGGAGCCAGGCACGGCGCTGCTGTGACCAGCGGCGGGGCCCCGAGGGGCTGGGGGAGCCCATGCCGAGGGTCCCTGGGCTGAGGGCACATTTCTTTCAGCGCGATCATCTGGGCCTGGAGCCCCTCCAATGCGATGCCCAGGAAAAGAGGGAAGCCATCAAGAGCATCTCCAGGGACACAGCCTGACAAGCAATGTCAGCAGGCAAAACAAAGTTCCTCCCTAATTAACACAGACCTGATGGGACCTAATTGATGGGCCATCAGCAATGCAGGGTGCTGCACGGGCTCTGCCCCTCTGGGCAAGGGCCCTGGCGGGGAAGGGCTTTGGCCACAGGCCCATGGGCTTGATGAGCAGCGACAGGAGGCACAACACCCCGGCTGCAACCACGCTCGATTTCCAGGTCAAAACATTCGGCAGAGCTGGGCTGGGGTTCCCTGTAAGGCAAGTGGGGACTTTGGAGTCCCCTGTAAAATGCACGGGGTGCTGGGGTCCCTCGTGAGATACACAGGGATATTTTAGTTCTCTTTGAGGTATGGAGGGCACTGGAGTCCCCCGTTAAGTAATGCAAGGGATTTGGAATCCTGTGTGAGGCATGCAGGGGGTTTGGGATCTCCATTAAGTGTGCAGGGGACTGGGGACCCCTGGAAGGCATTCAGTGGGCAGAGATCCCTCTGGGACGTGTGAGGGGCTTGGACGTGCCACTAAGGCATGCAGGGGGCTTGGGGTTCTTCCTCAGGCATGCAGGAGGCTGGGGTCTCTCCTGAGGTGCATGAGGAGGTTTTGGGGTCTCGTCTCAGGTGTGCAGGGCCTGGCGACCCCCCCTAAGTCATGCGGGCAGTTTGGAGTCACTCGTGAGGCATGCAGGGGGTTTGGCATCTCTCCCAAAGTGTGCGGGGCGCTGGGGTCTCTCGTGAGGTACATGCGGGGCTTTTGGGGTCTCCTCTCAGCTGTGGAGAGGGCCATAGACTCCCACAAGCATGCCGGTGCTTTGGGTCCCTCCTGCGGTGGAGCTGGAGCCTCTTGTGAGGCGCGCCGGGGCCTGGGTCCCTGCCGGGGCCTGCGCGGGGCACTCAGGGGCACTCAGGGGCACCCGCGGCAGCCGGGGCAGCCGCTGCGCAGGAATCCCTGCCGGCGAGGGGCCGAGGCGGCGGTGCCCGGCCGGGCAGGCAGCACCCCGAGCCCCTGGCACACGGCGCCCGCCCTGCCTCCCTCAGAGCCGGCAGCACAGCCCCGCAGCCAGCGCGGCAGGATCGGGCACCGCCCAGCGCCCGGGGGGGGGACAGAACCGCTGCCGGAGGAGCCGTGGGGAGCCCCGGGCACGGTCCTGGCGCTGCCCGCCGGGCTCTGCCAGGCCTGTGGCCATCCCGGCCGGGAGGGCTTCGGTCTGCACCGCGCCCTCCCCATGGAGCGGGCTTCGAGTGAACACCCCGCTCCTGCCACTGCCCTGGGAACACTGAGGAGGATCCGGGGGCGTGACTGAACTTGCCAGAGAGAGGAACAAGTCATAGGAGAGTTGTTTAGGACTTTTAAAAGATTATCTGAGAAACAGCTTAAAATCTCAGGCTAAATCGTGTGTTTTTATGCGTGGTGATTCCTCCAAGACGCTTTGTTTGTAGGTCGCAGTCAGGCCCGTGGTGCCGGGCCGGGCCGGGCCGTGTCCCAGGGAGCACAAACCCCCAGGAGCTTTGATGTGTGCAGCACGTCTGGGGACCGGGAAACGACTCAACATCTCTACAGATTCCCAGTCTGCTTTCAGGGGTGTCACACGACAGGAGTGTTCCAGGAAGAACGAGCATTTTTACATCCTCAGGACAATGTGCTCTCGTGCGCCTGGTGGAAGATGAGAGAGAGAAAAGCCACATTTGACAGCCTAAATTTGACTGTAGGAGAGGGATGGCTCGGCAAAGGGCCTGGGGACCTGTGGTGCCAGCCGGTGACCGGGCACTCAGACACAGCAGGAAGGCCCCAGACCATCACACTTCAGCTGTGAGGGGATAAAAGCCCAGGGGTTCTTTGTTCAGGGTCCCTCAGAGGCACCAGCTCAAGCTGTTACTGTTCCACCATGATAAAATTGTTTTAAGGATCCAGAGGTCTGACACTCTGCTAGTAACCTTCAGAAAGGTCCTTGTAGCTGGAGCTATTGATGTGTGAAAGCCCATGTTCATTACCCTGATTTCAGCAATACTGCCCTGGTTCTGCAGCCCAAGTGTCTCGGGCTAAAATGCACAGCTGAAGTAAACAGCCCCAGGAGTTGGTGCTGGCTCTTTTGGAACTGTAATAAACTCAAATAATTCCTTGGAAAACGGAGACACTTGCAAGTGCATTTGAGTGTTCCCAAGCCTGACTGCTAATGCCTGTCATGTTGCCTTGCCTCTTTGCAACGCTGCATTTGTGTTTGTGATTCACATGTGATATTTTCCTTTCAAGTGTGCCTATTTTAGGATGATTCTGCCAAAGTAGCTGTTTTAATTTGAATTTGATCTAGAATCATCCAACAGTTGAGGCATGTATAAATTATCTGTATTTCAAACTGGTCTATTTTTAACTCTAAATGTTAGTCATTTACAGAAAGGAATAAAAATATTTCAGAAAAGGATAGATTCTTGTTTAACTACTTAAATCTATCAAACTGGAGGAACTGTTCGTTCTGCAGACTGGCATTCTAGTCCAGATCCTAAGGCTGTAATCCAAAACTGTGTTACAATGATGTCCCAGTTGTTTCTGTTTTATTAGATAAAATGCCTCTACAAGGTGTATCGCAGGTAGTAAGGTTTTGATTAATGTTTGTTTAGTATTATTATATCACACTTCTTTATGCAAGTATTTGCTGAATGTAAGTATGGACAGAATCATATCCTTATGAAGATTTCATAATTAAGTGTTTTTTCACTTAAGATCAATAAAAGTTTAGCTAATAAGGTAAAATTTTACTCTTATTCAAAGCACTTTAAATGCCTCAATCAATTTTCTGTTAAAAACAGTTTTTCTTAGCCAAAAAAAGTCTAAATGAGGGCTTGATGACTACTGCTCAACACAGGGCATTTCTCTACTGCAACACCTTCTAGAAATACGTTGGTTACAATTATTTAAGAGATCTAAAGGAAAACATTGTCTGCTGTCAATAACAGATCTCAACATCAGTCAATCTGTCCATTATTACTCTTGGTGTTATTTCAAAATTTCTGAAAGGAAAAGCAGCATCATAGGTTCAGTCAATATTTATTTTCTGCAAAGTGAAATCAAATATCATTAATGTAAACATATGTAATACATAAATATTAACTCAATCCATTAAACCTTTGTGGATCATGGCACTGAACTTATGGCAATTGTGTAACATGAACATGTTTCTTGCCAATAACAGAGGTTTCTAAATCAATAAACACATCTGAGAACAGGAGAACCCTTCACAATATAAAAGCACAGTACAGAGAATGGTCACATGGAGCTGTTCGTTAAAACTATGTAGACTGAACAATTGCCACTAAAAGTCCCTCTAAAAAAATAAAATGATTTGTTAATAACTTCTATTACCTAAAGTTAGGTAGATCATGCCAGGTAGCACAAAATACAGTAGCTGGAAAATGCAAAATAATTTGGTAGGCCCATCTAATGCTTTGCCAGAGCTGTGTAGAAATCAAGAAGGATTCTCTGTTCCTTCCTTAATCCTTTTCCTTTTTTCTTCCAGTGCTTGTTTAAATACAGTTTTCAAGGTATTGTAAACATATGGTCCATTCTCAGAATCGAAGCTTGTCTAATAAAAGAGAGAAGTTTCAGTTCAGTTCTTGAAGAGATGCCATACAGCAAAATTCAAAGTAGACGCACAACATTAAACAAAAAAGCTTTGAGATTTGTCAAAGAAAATATGTGTTTTTGATGGAGTGCTTAACACTAAGTGTTTTCAGTTTTATGCTGCCTAGACATTAAAATAAACCAGAAGAAATTCAGTGATTGTTTTAACAGGCAGCTTTACAGGAGATGAGGAAGCAGCACGGTGAACATTCTGTTCAAGTTCAGATTTCATTGGCTGAATCTGAGAAGAAATCTGAGCTGAGCAATAGCTTCACCTGTCACTGTTACTGAATGAGCCCAAAGCAGGAATTAGTTATTCACATCCTGTGTTACAGGCCTGGAACATAACTGACTTGCAGTGTTATTTCAGAAAATTATTTCATCTGATGGAAAGATTTCACGTGGTACAGAATCTATCAAAGCCTTCGGTAAGCTACTCCCAGTGATTAGTCAGTGTCACCCCTTGAAAATTATCTTTTCCCTAATTTGAAGATGTCCATGAACTGGCAGTGGTCCAGAAATAGAAGAATGAGACTCCAGGATTAAGGCTGTAGTAACAGAATTTAATTTTATTGAGCATATTTCCAACCCTCTACGTATGTGATTATTGTAAAATGTAAACTCTGAAATAAATAAGCATCACTCTGAAGTGTGAAAGAATTACTGTGGCCTTTCTCACAGAGGCCTCCCTCTGTTGATTGATTCACCTTTCATGATTTAAACCAAGTAAATACAATATCACAGACAGTTATTTAGGATTACTTGCCTTGGTGAAAGCTTTAATAGCACGAGCAAGTAAGGCCTCCTCCACATCAGCTGGCAGCACTTGCAGGTTCACCACACAGTGTAAAATACAAAGGATAGTCTGACACTGTTCCTGGTGGGTAAAAGAAAACAGCAGCTCGTTAGAAGAAACATTTCCATGAAAAGCATTTCAGCACTCAAGTTTTGTTAATTGCTGTTTGAACATCAGGTTGTGCCTTCCCGTACTGAAACCTTCAGGTGCAGGAGTTGGTGGGGAATTCCCACCAGCCTGAGGAGCCTCTGCATAATTATTTCAGTCACAGTGGGAGAACTCCTCTCCTGAGTTCCACAAACTGCTCTGGAAATTCCTCGGAATTTCTGGGAATTTCAAGATCCCCTCCACGAACAGTACCCTTCCTGTGAATTGGCATAGGAAAGGAGAGATTTGATCTTTTCAGCCCAAAATGCTGTGCATGTTCAGGGCTCTTTTCCCCGTCTTGCACTTCTCTCAGTCCTTCCAAGTCTCCGTCACCACTGGAAGCTGGCAGAGAGACACCTGAGCAGTGCTTGCAAGGAGGAATAAAGGGAGGAACAGATCCTTGTGGCTGCTCCTTCCCATCCCTTTTCCAGCTTAATTAAGGGGCTGGAGCATCTGTCACACAAGCAGCCTGCTCTAGGTAACTGTTTTGAGCAAGACACTTGGACTAGAAGATATCCAGAGGTCAGGCCAACACAGCTATTGTGGGATTCTGAAATAATATAGGATAAGGAAAGATAAAATTAATATTTTTAAAAAAATGTTCCTTTCCTATTCATTTATAACAGGTGTCAAGCAGTTTTTATCTAATATGAATAGAAAGTTAAAACTCTGATTAAGTGGAAGAATGCTTCAGGAAGAAACACAATGTTTTCAGATGAACTTGGGAATTCTGAACATCCTGTCATGAAGATGGAGATGGCACATGAAGTTCTGACCACCTATTAATCAGAAGCTGTATTTTGGGGGATCTGGAAGAGATAAAAGGGCCTCTATTTTCTTCATAAACACCTGGGAAACAAAGAGTTCCCAGAGAGTTAGGAAATTTATATAATTAAAAGACCAAGAATGGAGAATTTTATTTATTTTTTTCATCTACTGTGTATCTAACCTTTGGGGAAAGCACAGTTAAACAGTTTGGATAAAAGTAACTGGTTTGCATAGGGATTTCAGAATACAGGTGGCCACAGTTCTGACTTCTGTGGAAGAATTAGGCCTGGCTTCTGATTCTCTGAATCAGCAGATTGTTCCTATTCCTTGCCCCAGCTCTCCCACAGCTGCCAGGTTAAGATGTTTGCACTGCAAATGGGACAACCACGAAGTGCAGCTGCCAGGTGGGACATAACAAAAGCCACCACAGAGTCACAGAGCAGGAGTTTCTCATCTTTGCCTCCGGATGTCCAGGACGTGCAGAGAAACGTGCTGCAGCTGAGCTGCTGCTGAGTGGTGTTCCAGGATTGTGTCTGGTATTTTTCTTGTCATATTCATTGCCATAGTATTGATTGTGACAACTCAGCATTGAATGACAGCTCACACAATTCGATACAGAATGAATTCTCATTCTGATTTGGAAAGAGATTGAAGTGGCTTTTTTAAAGTGCAACTCCCTTGCCTAAAGTTAAAGAATGAATTGTCAGATCCAATATGTACCTTTCTCAGCAAGTAGAGTGCATCCTGGGATTCTGTGCAATTTTTTGCCAGTATGTCAATATCATCTTTGGATATAATAGGTTCTTTCAGCTGCTCTATCCATGACCACATCAAGCTGCAGAGGATAAAAGGATCTCTCTCAGTGCAGATTTTATCCCAAGCTCCATCTCGAGAATTCAGTTCTTTCTTAAAACAAAAAAAAAAAAAACCAAAACAAAACTGAAAATGCATCATCTATTTACATTTGCCAGCATTCTCTTTGATTGTAGCAGTACTTGGCTGCTTATGTTTCAGCAAAAAAGACTTAAGAGTTATCAAAAAATTTGTATTTTTTTCCAGAGTATCAACATTAATCAGCAGTAATACAAGTGATTCTTTAAAACAGAAGGATGACATAAGCAGTGCAGCTGAGAACCTCCCAATACTCCACTGGAGTACATAAACCAGCTTTGCATTCCAGCATCAAAGCAAATGTTGCTAAGAGGATTTGGGTTTGAGGATAAGCAATTAAGTTTCTACTAAATTCTTTTTCTTTTACTCACAAATCCTCTGGTTAGTTCTGAGAAAGCACTGATGATAACCAACTCAAACCCTTAAAACCTGTACTACTTCTATGCCACCAGCAGCCACACTAGATAGTGAGATAATGGCAGAGATAACAGCATCAATTTCCCCCAGTCAGGAAAATGAACATAACCAGAACCTCCACCCTCCTGCTAGGGACCAGAATTTGTAGGTGCATTTTGCCAGCCTGTGAAAGAACTGACCCATAACTGACAAGTACAATGATTTACTGGACCTCACATAAACTGCCATCCCAGTGTGCCATTTCAAAGCTCCACGTGGCATTTTTGCCATTCCAGGAACTCACTGAGGTGAAATATGCAGAGCCCATAGCATGGAACTGAGTTAAAAATTACCTGCCACATTTCTACCTTCTGCTTCACTTCATCCTCTCCCACAAATTCATTTATATCTGCAAGTGCTTTGGCTGCCAAAACTCTTCGGGCTTCCAGACTTAATTCCGACTGCACAACAATGTGTGGAATTGTCTCTGACACATGTCTGCTACCTTGGCTTTCATATCCAATGGAAAAGTTCACTTTGGAAGAGGAAGAAGAGTCGGAGTCCTCGGAGAGATAGACTCTTCTGCCATATATATTGGTCTTGTGCTCCTTCCTATGACCAGTCTCGTTGGCAAAGCTGTGCCTCGGCACCCTGCTTTCCTTGGGATTGTGGATGGATGCGAGGCCTGAAGAATAGGTCCTGCTGCGTTGTACTTCTTTGGTAGAGTTCCTTCTGTGATAAAGTGAGGAGCCATCCTTCCCTCCATCCAAACTGAATTTCCCTTGACTCCAGAGCACGCACGTGTTATGCACTAAAGCTTCTTTGTTTAACTCCAGCTGTGGCTTTGCTTCACCTGTGGCAGAACATTCCTCCCCACTGTTCTGCTTCGGTGTGTTGTTCACTAAGATCTGAGCAGGCACTGTCCAGGCAGTGTCATCCTGTTCCAAAAGAAACTCAGCTCTCCTGAGATCTGACTCACTGTAGCTCAGACGCCTTCTCAGATGAGTAAGAGGCTGAAGGCATTCGACATTCCTTCTTTTACAGAAAGAATCGCACTGATGTCGCAGGGAGAAGGGAGAGTCCTGGGAGAGAGCGGAGGAGTGGGTGTGGGACGAGTCGGACGTGTCGCTGTCCTGCCTGGCCAGCTCCCGGTCGAGCTCCGCGGACGCCAGCTGGGACACGGTCTTCTCAATCTCAGCTGACAGGTCTGGGACGTCCAGCAGCTCTGCCTCTATCACCTGCCTGTTTTCAGCCAGGTCCAGCAGCAGCTTGCACACCAGGTGGATGAGCTTTGGCACGTGTTTGAGGTGCCTGCTCTCGTAGCCGTGGAGCAGGTGCCTCTGGCGGGTCAGGTACTGGGACAGGGTGACGGCGTGCGCCTTGGGCTCGCAGCACGCGAACACGTTGCGCAGGGGCACCAGGAACTGGGAGAACTCCCTGACGCACAGCAGCTGCCCCCGCGTCTGGATGGAATTGGGCCTTTTTGCTCTGACAAACAGAATTGCTTGGTCAGCACTCATTCTTGTGGCAAAAACTAAGTAGCAAGCTATTAGAACACCTGGAAAATACAAAGACAGGATTAGTTAAGGAACTGTGAGACTGAAACAAATACTCAGTGGAAAGATGGGATAGAAATTAATATAGGTGAAGACACAGTGTCCTCTATTACATGATGCTGTTAGTTAAATGTAACTGCATGTGCAGAACCCCAAGACAGTGAAGCCCTTCTCACTGCACTGCAGTGGGAGCTCACCACAGCTCACCAGGAGCTCCACCATTGGCAAACGTGGGAGCAATGGGGCTTCTATGGGAAGGGCACAACCAAAAAGGACTTGAAAGGAGCAAATTAAATCCTAGATGCTCCACCAAATCTACCTGATGCAACAGTGAGTGGCAGGTTTGTGAATGTGTTTTAAGTACTGGACAATGAGTGTGTACCAGGGGAATCTTTCCCCTGCAAAAGCAGCTGTCTCATTTGAATGTAATGGAACCATTATACAGATTAAAAACTTCTCTGACCTTACAGGTCTCTGGTTTTAATATACTAAAACTGATCTCCTCCAGCCATTGAGGACATTTGGACAAAGCAGTTTAGCACTTTTAACCATTTTATAGAGGTATATCTTGCAATGATGTAGAATCTAGCCCAGTTATTAATGATTTACAACCAGAGAGGGCTGGAATTCCTGGAAGAACCCTTGTGCTGCTCCTGCATGGGGCACATACCTGTCCTCCCGAGTCCTGCGTGGCAGTGAACAGCCACCCTCCCCTCCTGCAGGGCAAAAGCCATCACTTTCACCATGTCAAGGATAGTTGTGAGAGATGCCACTCCATAATCCTTCCATCCAAAATTATAAAAATAAACTAAAATAAAAAAAGAGACAGTGATTTTCTGCCACACCGAATGTGAAATGTGTAGCACTATATGCAGAGTAGAGATTGCTAATAAGAAATTATAGTACTAAAATTACATAATGGAGCTTAAAATCTGACTAGATCATGTTTGCAAGAGATTATTTTCCCATTTCAGTTTATGCTTGCTATTGAAATTTGATAGATGCACGAAGCTAGCAAAGATTTGTCAAACTCAAGTTCAGCTAGAACGTAAAAGGTGTAACAAAACAGTGATTCATGCACAATTACCGAGCTATATATAGGAAGAGGGTAATTTTTTCTTTTCAGAAATAAAAGCACTTCTTCAGTCAACAGCTGCTTCTTACAGAGAGGCACTTTCTCTTCTCACCATAATATGAAAATACAAAAACACTGTCAGTAGCAGTGTCCTCACATGAAACAACCTTTTATAGGGTAGATAAGAAAACTTGAGTGTACCAGAATTTGACACACCCTTAATGGCTCAGATATTTGTGAATGCAGAAGAAAAAGAAAAATGTAACTGTTGTCCTTCCTTTTTTCTAAACACCCAAACACAAACTCTTCATCTCCCTCTGCATAATACACAATCTTCAATAATATGTTACTTGCTCTTTATTATATTTGCCAGGTTTCATGTTCGCATCCCGTTTTGTGCAGTATTTCCTACACAGCTGTGTTTAACTCACAGGAATTCAAGTGAAAATATCCTTAAATGCCAAACTCAATAATTAATGAGGAACAGCAGCAGGAGGGAACTTACTGCCAGCCTCCATGAAAGCCTCAGGAAGGTAGGTGAAGCCGCTCTCCTGCTCCAGGGGGTTCCCACAGCTCGCGTGCTCCCCAGGACGCTGAAGGTTAATTACGGTTTTTATGGCACATCTTAAGGAAGGAATAGATGAGTCAAAGTATTACATGCAGCCAAAATCTCATTATCCTTTATTGTCTGAAACACTCATTTATTCTTAGTGGAGGATAAATCTTTACCTGTAGAGCGTTAAAATGAAAGGATCTTTATCAACAATCCAAATCTACGTTGAAAGAGAAAATGGATCAGGAATTACACCAGTAATACTTAAAATAAATAGTGACTAAATTTGTTACCTTTCAAACTGCTCAATAATGTTGTACTTTTCAATTAATTCTGTTGAGGGTCGAGCCATAGCCAGGATGTTATCTGTTATCCTGAGAAATTAGAAAAGTAGATAATAACGTTACCATGAATCATTTCCTGGGTATGAGTCTTCCAAAATAAGAATACCATTATATTCAAGAAAGAGAGAAATACCTTGCTGATTAATTAGAAATTACTTTTGAAAAATTCTACTATGCCATAGTGTTAGTGATAAATCTGATTAAACTGATACAGATAGAACATTATCAAAAGACAATTACTGGAACTGCTTAAATGCCAGGACATCAGTAAAAATTATTTTGAACAGAAATCTGGACCCAGATCCCTGTTTGTCCCTTTAAGGTTTGTAAATGCTGTTCAAGCATTTGCTGTTAGAAAAAACAGTAAGAATGTAAGGATACATTTCATCTGACTCTTGCTGCACATGAACATCCTTCTGAACACATGCCCACATTATTTCATCTGCAGGAAATGCTTGTACTTTTCAATTCTATTATTAACACGTTTTAATTAATTTGCATCCTAATCCTTAGTAGCCCAGAACAGCTTTTCTATAATTCATGACAGACAGGTATTTATTCTTTTGGATGTGAACCAAACTCACTGTAAGTCAACAGAAATCTTTCATGGTCTTTCCTGGGCTGTGTACAGCAGGCACTACGTCGAGTTCTAACTCCAAACCAAACTCCCATTACGTTTTACACTTAACAGCCGATTTTTTTAAAAGCCCAACTATTTTTTAGCTTTGCTGAGCTGCTCACCAGGAGGAGTAGAGCCCCTTGACAGCCTGCTCGTGCTCGGCCCAGCGCGCGGGGTTCTCGTACTTGCAGGCGCGGCCCCCGCAGGCCATGGAGCACTGCATGTGCCCGGGGATGACGAGGCGCAGCCGCTCCCCCACCTTCGTGTACTTGGCCGTCGGGCGCCTCGAGCTCCCTGCGACACAGGCAGAGCCACGTTAGCCAGGGAGCTCACTGCGTGCAGCACCTCCACCTGCAAAGTACCGGTCCGGCCTCACGGTGAGCTTAGGAACACCGTAAATACACGGAATATGTATTCCAGGCTCATTGTTCAGCTAAGGATCCTGAGGGGAAAAAATTGCATTACTGCCAGTTATTTTTTCTGATGAAGTCAGAGGTGAGTGACATCCTTTGCAGCTGAAAAAAAGTCACAGTCCTCCTCAACCTGAAATCCAAAACAGTTAACCATATCCTTGGTGTAGGCATGAATGTGTGCTTCTGTTCTACCTGTCGTTTATAACTGAGCTGCTAGAGTAAAAAGCATGTAATAACACTTGAATAAGGGATCAATGAACAAAATATGGAACACAAAATACAGGAATAAAATTAAACCCCACTATTTTATCCACACATAAAAAATACATTTAACAGAACAAAAGTATAGTAATACCGAGAAAATACCCAGAACTGCCAACAGTCTCAATGAGAAGTACTTTACTTTTTTTTTCAGGAAAAGTTGCATCCAGCTCCTCGGGGCTCAGCGACGACAGAGCCACCATGACCCGGTGCGTGGACGAGGAGAGCAGCTCCACCACGGAGCTGCGGCGCCGCTGGCTGAGGCGGAGAAGGGGATCGGAGGAGGAATGCCTCCGCCCCTGGAAGAAATGGCTAAAGATGCTGACGGCCGAGCGCCGGCGGGGGGAAGGCTGCATGGCTGCCCGGCCCCAGCTCCGCCCGGCGCCGCTGCCCGGGGCGCTCTGAGCGGAGGGGAAGTTGCTCAGCGCTGAAGTTACGAGCAGCGGAGCATCCCCGAGCGCTCCGGCAGCTGGTCCCCCGGGCTGAGCTGTCGCCATGGTAACGGAGGATGCAGGCGCTGCTCCCAGCCAGCCCCGGGCTGCTCCCTTCCACAGGGATTGCGTCTGCTTGGGACAAACTGTTCTGCCGCTTGATGAAAATAGTTGCATTTCAAGTGGGTAATTTTCAAAACGCGCTGGGAACAACCAAAATGTTTTTCATAAACAATGGGAGTATTTAGTTCCTGCTCAATAACAGGCATTCAGAACTCACTAAGACACAAAATACTCGATTCAGCAGAACAATCAAAATGTAGCTGGAGGCTCTGCCTGCTGAGAGATCTGTAAGGAAGTACATTATACTCCCCCACCTCTTGGTTCTTCATTCCACAACCACCTCTCCTCCTCCACTTCGCTGCTCCAAAATGCATCATTAGCTGTGTAATGATTGGGATTAGTGTGTTCCTGCTGAAATGCTTCAGTACATGATGAATTGTAGACTGTTTGCCTGGACCATTCACATCTTCTAACAAAACACAATTTGTTATTCCAAACAAAAGGCTGATTTTTTTTTCAGGGCACAGCTTTTTTATGAAGCAAAGCTGTTAACCCTGCAGCCCGAGAGATGGCAGATCATGTGGAGGAGAAGGTGCGTCAGCTGAGTGCTTCAGGCTTCTGAAGGTAGGTATGAGGTGGCAAATTGCCTCCCACTTTGCTTCCAGTGTGCTGAGCAGGAGAATGAGGTGGCTGGGAAGATTGCAGCACCCGGAAAAGCAGCTGTGTGGAGAATGGATTATAGTGATGTCAAAAGCCTCTGTCATCCCAATGTCTGTGCAATACACTGCACTGAAAGAGGAAGGGTGGGGAAATCAAGAAAATCCACTTTAACTTTGTCAATAAACAAATGAATCCCATTGCATTTTCCTAAAACCCATAGTATTGTCAGACTGTGTTTCTTCTTGTGCTATGGAACTTGTACAGAGGAATTTGCATAAGAGGAAGTTCCCTTCTGGGACGAATTCACCAGGCAAAAATCTGCTGCTTCTAGGCACTGACCAGGGATTGAGGGCCTGAACTTTGCTGCTCCCCAGCTCTTACAGAGACGTGGCAACGTTTGCTGTGGGTACCAGGCCTGAAACATCAGCAGTGATGTCGTGTGAGGAAAGGAAAATGTTCAAAACCTTGACTCTTCATTCATCAGTGAATCACTGATGAAACAAATTATATCAACAGGTGAGGAAACATGTAAATATGCTTTTGTTTTGGGCGTTGGGTGGAAGAGAAAGGAGATGAAAAAGGCTATTTCAAGTGCTACCTGTATCCAAGAAATGTGAAAAATATTTCCTAATTAACTATATTCCTTTCTTATATTTATTTATTTTTATCTTTCTCTTCCCATAAACTTCTTTTCAGTACATAGGAAATGATAATGGAGCCAGAAATGAGGAAATAAAATGCTGCACATCATTATTTTCCAACTAAATCCAGCAGGTTTGCAAACAAACACTCACCCAAAATGGTAAGAAAGAAAACGTGTAAATAATTAGAAAGGGGAGTTTTGTTGAAGGCAGGTTTGTATTTTCAGAGAGCTAGGCAGTTTCTCAACACAAAAATGGCATAGTTTCTTCCATTAAGAGATCTGACAAAATGAAAATTACAGAAAAGATCAATGTATTATCACCACCATATGTTGATGAAATAATGCAGTTTGGTTTTGTAGGAGACATTTTAAGATTATAAACACAGATAATATTTCAGGGGTTTTTTAACATTTTCTGTGGATTTTTTTCCAGAATTGTTCTAAGCATTTATTATGAATGGCACATCAGAGACAAATTCTTACCTGAACTCATATTTGCCAGATACACACTGCTCTCTATCAGCGAGGAGTATGGCAGCTCATTTTGCAGCAGAACTCCTGCAGCCATTGCAGGACCTGTTGAAACAATAAAATATTCACAGAAAATCTACAACAGAAGCTCAAAAAATGCAAAATAAAGCCAAGTATCTGGCACCTGGTTATGGAGTCGTTCAAGATTTGGGCAGTCAGGCATGGGCTGGTACCTGATAGATTGTCTACAATGCATGTGCCCTCTCTGCTCTCTTCTCTCCCCTCCTAGGGTTTGAAATCACATCTGTGATGATACTCCTCTAACAAGAAAACTGAACCCAGGAGTCTCTCTAAGCAGAAGACAGACTTTTTCTCTAATGTTATTTCTAGTACAATGTAGGTCCTGCTCTGAAGACCTTCTATCTGTCAGAAGGATAAAGGAAAGCTGTAAATATGAACACAATAATCAGTCACTGTGATGTTTAAATAAACCCTTTACATGGCTCTTGAGTGGAAATTCTTACTCAGTACAAGATCACCATTCTGTTTCTCTTATCTCTATAGGAAAATAGCTGCAAGCATAACAAAACAAAGCTTTTTTTGTACCAAGCTAAGTACATCTCTGCTGTATCATTACCTACAGAAACTCTGCTAAACAGACAAACCTTGGGGTCCCAAATCCACAAAATCGGTATTAGGATTCAGCAGCATAAATAGGGTTTTTAAAAGACAGAATGGCTAAAAAAATATAAATATAGAAGAGTCTTGTGGGGATTAGGTGATACTGCAGGACTGTGTGGTGCTGTTTGCTGTTCATTGTCCAGCTTTTATCTCTAATTCTGCAAAGTTATTTCTGTAGTAAATATTTAAATAAAATTTATTCATTCATATATTACATTATCTACCACATATTTGAATAAATTATTCTTCCAGCAATGCTAATGGACTTTATTCCACAAAGTCACCCAGTACAGCTCTGTTACTTTTCAAGATGCCTAATGGTGGGAACAGATCACAGATCCACATTAAGAGCCCTTTCATAGTGCTGCACCAGTCCTCTCAAAGGGATGAGAATTGCATTTGTCAGTGAAAGACAAAAAGCCTTCTGAAACTTCAGAGATGCTCAGAAAGGTACTTCTAATGTAAGTACATTAAGAAGAATATGAATTAAGAATACTCTAAATAATGATTAAAAGAGTATGTGGAGCATTTTCTACTCAGCTACTTGACCATCTGACTCTGTATTCTGAAAAGTCAATCCTTTAATAAAGTAACTTCATATAATTGCATTCTATTTGGAGAAGCTCCAAAACCTCTATTTTTTCTTCAATGGACTTTGAAATCAGTAAGTGATGGCTTCCATTATCAGAGAAAACTTTGTACCTGAAGAAATAACTTCATTTTATCCCCAGATTTTCCTTTTTTAGAGTTAATAGTGCTGAATTAACAAAAATCGTTGGTTTCTATTTCTCAGAAAGTTCTCTTAAAAATTTTTAATAACTTGTCCAGATAACATTTGAAAAAGATATCTCATCATATGGGCAGCAGAATCAACACCACTATGACCATT
This sequence comes from Oreocharis arfaki, assembly GCA_013398015.1. Lineage (NCBI taxonomy): Eukaryota > Metazoa > Chordata > Aves > Passeriformes > Paramythiidae > Oreocharis > Oreocharis arfaki. Next base: position 16,068 of record VZRR01000561.1, read on the forward strand.
TAGTTTTCCTATTTCCTTGTATTCAAGTGATTTTAAAAAACCAGACAAAATATCAGGGATATTTCTATAATCTAAAATTATTTTCCTTTTTTTTTTGCTCAGGAATCAGGCTGATAAGAACTCTTAACAGGAAAGGGATGAGATGGAGGTTAATGCAGAAGAGAATATACCCAGAGTATTACAAAATACTAGCAAGATTCTTCTGAGTGGCAGAGGTGAGCTATGTGTTTCTTCCTTGTCTAACCGATTTTATTTCATTTATACACCAAATCCATAATTCCCGTGCTGCCCAACTGACTTGAATATTTCGTCTGTGCCTTTCAGTTTGCTAAACCTGACTGACAGAGTTTAAATTGCTCAGTGTGATCAATGGGAGCAATTCCCTTGTATTTACTTCTGAAAAAAAGGTTAGTAAGACTGTGACAAATGACTTTGCTGAGTTATATCGCACTCCCTCAAACAGATGTAACGCGGTAATTTGGGACAGCTCAGTGCTGATGTTCCTAGAGAGGGGCATTACGTTCCTGCACCGATAAAAAGGGTGCCAGAAGTAAAAATAGTGCTTAAAAGCAACAGCTCTGTCCTGCATCATCTCTGTATCACATATTCTTCATTCTAAAGACATTCTTCAGCATTGCGCCCGTGCCGTGAACGCTCGGTGGCTGCGGAAGGCACAGCCTGGAGCGCTATTCCAGGTCACGGTGCCCGTGAGCTGCCGGAGGGGCCGAGGCACGTCGCTTGCGGCAATCACGGTACCGCCGTCATCAGCTCTGCCGCTTTATCTCTGCCGTGCACTCCCACTGCCACGACAGCAGAGAGGCCGCCCGGTAACCCCGGCTCCCTGAGCGAGCCGAGAGGAGCGCTGTCTCCCTGCAGTTCCATCTCTGTCCGAGCACAGGCAGCGCTGCCATCCAGCGAGGAACACCCGGGCTCCTGACACACAAACACCGGGAAATGCGCCCGTGCTGCCGGCTGGCAGGAGGGAACAGCAGGACCACACTGCCCGGGGAATCTCTTGGAATCCTGATGCCAGGCGCTCGGGGGGTATTTCAGGAGGTCCCCTCCAGGCGTGGGTTTGATGCGTGGTTTGATGTCTGTATGCAGTCTTGAGTTGCCTTTTCTTTCCACCCTCTTTTGAGCGGAACAATTCCTGCCAGAAGGGATTTTCGTTTCCTGTAGCACTCGATTCACGTGCTGCATTTGGTAACACGACAGCTGCCGAGTCCCGCTGGCTGCTTCACGCATGCCGGGGAGGCTGTCCTGCAGGGGAAGCCGTGTGGGCACCTCCTGCCGTCGGGGCTGAGGTCGCTCCGGGCATCCACCTTCTCCTAAGCAGTGAAGCCTCTTGCCCGCGGCATTTCCTCTGGAAAAAAGGCACTTCTCGTGGTAAGGTCGCAGGTGGAGCAGTAGAGTGCCACGCAGGCAACTGGCACATCAGGGATCCCAAGGAGCAGGTTCCATGCTCCTTCCAAAGGCTGCCTTCCACAGGCAGCATTCCTCACTGGCTCTCAGGAGCCGGCAAACCAGCAGTGGGCTTTGCAAATTAACAACTCTGCCTTGTCACAAAAGAGATTCCTTTCTGGTATTTTGGGATCTGGAAAGTGGCTTCCAGTGGCTGGGCTGAATTTTTGGTCCAGACTGAAATGAGAGGAGCAATGCCCAATATTGCAGCAGCCAGAAAATAACTATACAGCCAAAAAGTGAGGAGACAAGAAGATGCTGGTCCTGCTCTATCTCAGCAATTAGGATGGTTATTTAATGAATGCAATTACTACCTTTTACTTCAGAACACGTTTTCAAACAGAGATAAGAGCTTGCATTCCCAGCTGGAAGGATTCCAGTTAGGGCAGTATAGCTGCCAGCACGGACAAATCCCATTGTACGGCTCCCCACTGTGCCCCTGTGCACCTATCCATAGTGAGGGCCCAAATCTTTAATTCATGCCTTTGCTAAACAAGAATGCCACAGCAGACCACACACTTAAACAGATTCTGTGCATGTACGAACATGAAAAAATTTCGGTAAGTTTTCCATTTTAAAATATCAGTATATGGGAAAAATTATTTTAAACCTCTAATACATTCACACAATAGAGGCAAATGCTGATGCTTAAGCCTGTCACATGAAATTTCAAGGTTATTTTTCCTGTTTGCTTGTCTTCTAAAGTGAATGTGTTCTCTCCCTGTTGCAGTCACGTGTAAGTAACTACCTAGCAGCCAAATTATTAAAGGAACACAGTGAACTCACTGCAGGTAGGGGCCGGGGTAGCTTGGTACCCAAGCACTTGGGTAACACCTCTAAAATTTCCTGTGGCCTAATTCCACAAGTACTTGAGAAGCTTTGCTTTTGTGAGCAGTCCCACAGAAATCAACACAATGTCTAAATATAAGATCACACGTGATAAAGCTTCACTGCCAAAATACAAAATCCTGTAAACTGCACTAATGGAGATGTTTTAGGCAGATAACTAAAGATAACTTAGATGATTAAGACTAAGTAAAAATAGGACAGTGTAGAGAAGACTGATCATATTTAATGAAGTGGTTAAGAGCTACTAAATTATAACTTTGTCTCTCAACTCAGGCTTTGAATCTGATGCTTTAAGACTGGCAGATCATGAGAGTTTCTAGCAAAAAATCTTCTAAATTGGCTGAGACATAGTTAGTCACTGGTACAGGAAGGACTGGTAAATGAAACTGTCTTTTGAATTACCATAGACTACCTAATTTTAACATTGCCAGGAATGACAAAGCATTTCTAAGGGTTTGTGAAAAATTATGATAACTGGGGGTTTTTGCTAAACTTCATCACTATGATTAATGAAACAAGACGCAAAGGTTGTTGTTCTAATGCCTGTACCAGTGAGAAAGCTCACTGGTAACAGATATTTCATGAATGCTTAAGCCACAATTTAACCATAGTCTGGAAGGCAGTTTTAGCATCGAGCACACATATTTCAGTAGGCACACACCTCAATCCCCAAGCTGCGTTAAAAAGCTCAATTGTTTGAAATAGGAAATGTTTACTACGTGTAAGCAAACGCCAAAATATTGGAAAAGCAAATGAACACACAGATAAAGGACAGAGAGAAAACTAGGTAAAAAATTTAACAAACTTCCATATAGTTTAGTTATACACTGTTTACACAGCAGAATGATACTACAGCTGCTGTGAAACTCCAGAGGTTTCACTGGAACCACAACCAGAACGATTTGTTATTTCTACATGAGTTTTACCCTCTTAAGGAAAAAAATATTCCCCACCTGTCTTAGCAAAAGGTGAATGTCATTTAATCATCAAGTTTGATATTTACAGAGGACTCTAACTGCTTTCATGTACAAAAGAGACAAGAGAATATAATTCATTAAAAGGTTCTGTAGGTGTTGGTTTGCTGATTCAGTGTTTGCTATTCTTAGATTTTTTGACACAAATAGCAAGAAACTGCAAGCTAAACTGATGGACAGGTCTCTCAACTGACTTGAGTCACGTTATTTAAATCACCTCTTTCTGTGATAGTGCTAACCCAAGAGTTAACAGAAGTTATTTAAACTACCTTGAACAGGCTGGCAGGCAGTAATTACTAGAGAGACTCATCAAGGAGATGGCGTAAAGTGAATATATTAACTGTTCTACAAACAAAACTGGTGACTCTGAGACCCTTGATCACGAATATCATGTTTACCAAGAGACTCTCAGACTCCTAATACTGACTACACGCAGAAGAATGAAATATTGTCAGTATTCTGACAGCACTCAGAAGTGCAAGTTTAAAAATTATCTCTGCAAGTTAGAGGAATTCTTTTTAAATCTAATACAGTCAAAACCATAGAAAATTTGCACGAGTTTTAATAGTTTTAATAATTTCAGTGTAACACCTTACCTGTTACCCTGCAAAAAGAATGAGTGAGTGCTGATCCCTTCATTGTTGCAGTATCAGCCACACGAAACACGTTGTAGGGGAGTCACGTTTTACAGAGGAGAAGCTGAACGAATTCCCATGGTGTTTCCTGTGGCTAATCGGATCGGGGATGGTAATCTGGGAGGAGCCAGCAACCATCTTTTCTTAACCTAAGGCTGTGCGGGGAGTGCCTCGGGGACTATGCAGATAATCATCCCTAAACTGCTTTCTGCGTCTGCCCGGCCCCTAAAGGGATTGAGGCAAACAGGCCGCACCAGCCTGATGTTTTAATGACCGAATCTCCCAGCTCTGCTCTTCCTGTTCACCTCACTTCCTGTTATTAACGAGCCAATATATATTTATTTGTGTGTGCTACATGCATCACACAGGTAACACAGAGCTGCAGAGGTAATTTTGTGAACTGAGGTTAATTACAGTTAAACTGATGCATTGATTCTGAAATGCCATGAAAAGAGAATTAGATAGACATGTTCCACTGTTATCTGGGCTTATCATTGTTATCTGCACAAAACATTTTTTCTCACCCAGCAAAAGCACAGAATGTCACTGAAGTATTTTCAGCAAGTATAAATTAACTGCATTAAAAGTAGGATCTCAAAACCTAACAAAAATAAGTTCATATAATCAACTGTAGTCAACTAAAAATGTAACCAACTAAAACCCAAAGATTTTGTTGATTTAAGTAAATACTAGATAAATAAAAAATGTAAATAAAATAGAACAGAATATCTTATTCTATCTTAAAAATAGATCTTATCTCCAAATCAATTTCAAGCACTGACAAAAAAAAGGCTTTCATTTATTCCCATCACTTCCCTGCATGTTTTGTTAAAAAGTCCCTGCTAATAATGAAGTCAGGGATTGATTACAAATACCTCCCAGTTATTTAGAAACAAAGTATCCTTAAAATTACACATACAGTTTTTTAGTATTTAAAAAAAACAAAAAACATCACATGCATGAACTGAAGTGTATCCAGCCATTTCAGTAAACAAACATCGCTTTTATATACAGGTTTGGAGTTTGCCCAGAGCAGCTGTGGCTGCCCCTTGATTCCTGGAAGAATCCAAGGACAGGCTGGACATTGGGGCTTGGAGCAACCTGGAACAGTGGAAGGTGTCCCTGCCATGGCAGGGGTGGAATGGGTTGAACTTTAAGGTCGCTTCCAACCCAAACCGTTCTGTGATTCTAAGTTTGCAGCGGGGGGAAAAGAAATAAAAATGGGACTTCAAAAGATTTGTACACAATTTGGGAAAAGCCACTAAAGATACCTTGGCTACTTAAAAACCTGAACAGATTGTGGAGCCTCAAATCCTCCTTTGCACACCTTTCTTCGGTGTGTTGGTAGAAGTTTCAACTCCAAAGGGGCTAAGCACCCACAGCTTCCCCAGTCTGCAGCTGCACCTGGGGGGCTTAAAACCTCCAAAAATGGATCCATGTGGGTTCTTGGGTGCCAAGAGCTGGTGCCCAGTGCCACTGCTCCAGCAGCCCTGCTCAGGGCCAGGCACACTGGCACACTCACTCGGGTGCTGGTGAGAGCACACCCCGACAGAGGCCCAGCAGAACAGTGCTGACTTCCTGGGAATTACAGACCTTCAGAGGGAATCTGTATTGGAAATGCAAGGTAGAAAGAATCAGAGGTCAGCTATAATGACATATGTATTACACAATGAAATAAATCTACTCTTTGCATTTTGGCTGCGGTCAGATGGTTGCCCTTGGTACCTGTCGGGGTCAATTCACACAACAGGGAGCAGCCCCACAGCAGCACTCCTTGGTTTCATTTTGTTCAGTCATTACAGAAGTGGCTCTAGAAACCTGAATCTGTGAATTATGAGTAAAGGGACACATGTATTTCCAAGTGTCAGCACACAAAAATGTGTTAACAAATGGAGCATCTGGCAAAACATTTTGTAGGAGGAACTGGAGGAAGCTGGCATGATTTTAGTTGACTGAAGAACAAAGAGCAGCTTCAGATAATTAATAAATATTAATTAAATTCTTAATATAAGCATACTCTTTGGGGGAAGTTGTGAATGTTCACATTTGAGAAGCTGTCACTGACATACCCAAGTTTTATTTCCATATGGATAACACAACACTGTTTACCTATTTGATTCCAGAGGGGGCTTAATTCCTGGAGGGTTTGGATTCTTGGTGCAACCAGCCTCTGTTCTGCTGTATCCACTTGTAGGTGTCACAGCTCTGCTGGCTGCCCCTTGTATCTGTTCCTACATTTGTACTCCTCAGCATTAATGACACTTTATTCAGCTGAGGAACTGGTTTTTTCTAGTGCTTCGCAGAGTGTAGCCAGTTCCAGGCATCAGTGCCAGATGTGTTTGTTCAAACAGGCCATGTCACTGTATTTTAGTCCAGACAAGGCTTTGTGCTAACTGAGGGTGACTTTTGGGGAGAACTAACCAACAGGCTGAAATAATTTGCCATTTCCAAGGAAAGAACACAGAGTAGGTGGGATGCTAATGACTAAGCGAGCAATCTTCATGTCTCTAGGCTTGGCATTTTCCTCTTTCAACAAAATGAAGAATCACAAGTCCTCTGGAAAATTCTGCTGAACTATGATTGCCATTTAAAGATACTAACAAGCTTTCTAGGTAAGTAGAACAGGATCACTAGGCTTCTGGCAGCTTATTTCTCTCGCACTGCATGAGCTGCCTCATGGCTGCTTCACAGCAGACGTAGCAAATCCACCTGTCCCGTGACCTTAGGTACAGGTTTATCAGATCAGCCAGGCAGAAAAGTCTCTAAATTGCCTCATCAGAATGTCTGACCACTGCTTGCAGTGCACTGTTTTCAGCGGTACATTGACAGAATCAAAACATCACATTATCCTAAAACTTAAAGCTGACTAAAACCTAAGATTCAATGTCCATTTAATACAAACTATGTGTTTGGATTCCTAGCTGCCTTTGGGCATTTCCAGCTTCTCCTTTGGCTTTTTGCTCTTCTCATATTTGATCATAAAAAGTTTGGATCGTAAAAATCAATTAATGTCACTTTATTTTTGGTTTGTATTGAAACACTGCAGGGAAGGCTTTAGCTTTGTGTAACTTTAAAACTGTATAAATGTTATTAAAGACTTTCTGTAAGTTCTGCTTTTAGATATTTATATATATGTATATATATATATATACACACACACATATACATATTGGGCCTTTTCGGTCCATTAAGCATAATGCTGTACCACCACAAATCAATCACAAAAGCAGAGTCAAAGCCTTTGGCAGACCTTGACTACACCAGCAGTGTTACACTTGTGAGAGAAATGTACACATTTAGCTGCCTAATGAGATCCCACAGCAGCAGCCCACCTGTGATCCCTGTCCTCTTTCATCATCTCTACTTCTGACAGAAGTAGACTTTGAAGTATGACTTCTCTTTTCCTGTTGGTTCCACTGTTACCTATAATTGTCAGTAAAGGACAAAATGGAGTGAAATGTTAGGTAAAGGCAGCAGAGTAATAAGAAAATTCCAATTCAAGACAGTTCTAAAGCTGAAGAATTGTATCAGGTGTTATTCACAGGTCATTCAATGGACTTAAAATGCAAAAGGTGATTACAAATCTAGGAAAACAGTGTAGAACCACTTAAATTAAATCTAGCTATAAAAAGGAAAGCTCTGATTTATGAGACAACTACCTTCCTCCAGGCCAGATTTCCCAGTTCCTAGATAACTCCTCTCACTTATAATTTTACTGCTACTACACAAAATAAAATAGTCATAATGGTATCATTGGATTTACAATGAAGTGAAATATTTACTCAAACATGTAGAAGAAAAGCTTTTCAGGTCGGTTTATGCATTCACCCAAGCAAGTACATCACGAGAGAGGATTACATTGCTAATTTTATCTCTGAGGTGATACTCTCACAGCAGCTGACCCTGCAGGCTGTCTCCCTCTTACTTCATCTGCCTTATATATGCAGGCACTCTCTCTGTTTCACATGAACTACTGATGGAAACAAGAGATGGAAAAATCACAGAATCCCTGAATGGTTTGGGCTGGGAGGGACCTTAAAGCTCACCCAGTTCCACCCTTGCCATGGGCAGGAACACCTTCCACTGTCCCAGGCTGCTCCAAGCCCCATCCAGCCTGGCCTTGGGCACTGCCAGGGATCCAGGGGCAGCCACCACCTGAATCACAACCTGAAAATGCTTTCAAGCAATACAAAAGTGCAAAGACATTTATTTTGTACACATTATTTTGGGATTAAGTCCTCCACAGATGTGGAGCTCAGTGTTGCTAAGTGAGGTGAAGGACTCCCGAAAACACGTCTCTGAGAAAAGCAAAAGCAAGAGATCTGTGCAAAGAGAAAACACTGATGTCTAGATTATTAATATATCATGTAACCTTTAATCTTTTTGCTATCCTACTGAAGAGTACAGTGACAGTCTATTGCCAAAAGCAGTAATAGCTACATCTAAAAGTTACTATTGTGTGTGGATTGACCTACGCATTGAGGTCTCTCAGATGGGACTGACTGAGCTGCGTTTTTCAGGGTGATTACGTGATGATTAGAGGTGGCGTACAACCACTACAAAACACGAAGACACTGTTGAGACAGGGAAAATCAGCTTCGGTTGCGCTCCCCTGCTGCCATTCGTGGTCCTCCCTCTCCTTGACAGCTGCGGGCCTTTGCGAGGCTAAAACTACGCAGATCGTTTATTATATCGAAAGCGTTTTGAGGCTGTGATTCAGGGGGTGGCAGCCCCTGGATCCCTGGAAGTGTTCAAGGCTCAGCGGGGCTTGGAGCAACGCGGTCCAGCGCAAAGTGTCCCTGCCCATGGCAGGGGCTGGAACGGGATGCGCTCTGCGGTCCCTTTAGCCCCAGAGCAGCCGGGGCTGCTGTGATTTGCTCTATTTGTGACTATTTCGCAGCGGGGCGCAGAAGGGCTGTGTCACCGCGCAGCCCCGGGCGGCAGCAGGAGGAGCCCGGAGAGCCCTGCGGGCCGCAGCGGAGTCTCTGCGGGGGGAAATCCTCAACGGGGGGGCCGCGCCGAGGCAGCGAGCGCGGGGCTGCCCGGCAGACCGGAGCGGCCGGCGGAGGGCGCGGGTGCCGCGGGTTCGGCCGGGGCTGGGCGCTGCGAGGGGCGCTGTGAGGGGCTCTGTGAGGGGCTCCGGGCTCTGTGAGGGGCNGGATCGGGGAAAAGCGGGATCGGGGAAAAGCGGGATCGGGATCTGGAAAACGCGGGATCGGAAAAAGCGGCATCGGGATCGCGAACGGCGGGATGCGGCGGAGCGCGCATGCGGGATCGGGGCTGGGGAAGCAGGCGTGGGATGCAGGGGAGGGATGGGATCGGATCGGGGGAAGGAGGGATGCGGGGAAGGAGGGATCGGAGCGGGATTCGGGGGACAGAGGGCGGCAGCTGAGGGTCTGGGGCCGGGGGGTGTGTGGGTGTCTCTGTGTGTGTGTGTGTTTGCATGTCTCTGTGTTTGGGTGTGTCTGTGAGAATATTTTTACGCCGTTTTACTAACACGGTTTAGTATTCAATCGTGGGCTATAGAGTTTTAATGGTTAAAGGTCGGGAATTTAATTGAAAATGTCCAAATGACCGTGTTTTCCAGGTGAATGGTGCCTACAGGTGGAGGTGTGGTCACATTGAAGGTTTCAGCTTCATCCCTCTGCACCATCCATGTGTTACATCTCAGCAGGGGTTTTATCGAGGGGTTGCCACACAGTCAGGGCTTTGAGAGGCTTAGCTGAAGTTTTTTGATAGGCACGAAAGGTATTTAGGTCTTGGACATGGAGCAGAATAGGTTCGTAATGGTTTATTTTAATACTGGAGTTGAATATACAGTCGCTGATTAAAGGAGGAGCAGAGCCATAGACCACATCAGAGTGCTGGGCTGAAACATCTGTCCGAGAGTCGGCAGGGTGTTCCTGGAGTAGTGAGTGCCTGCTAACACGCTTGGGAAGTTAAGTTGTGGTTTTCAAGGTACTCACAGATTTTTGGCAGTGTTCTTTGTCTGCCTCATTAGCCACATTAGTACATTAGCAGCTAGAATTAGCGTCTCTAATATATCTAGTATATAATAGTGTCTGTAGTATATCTTATCGATTACTTCAACTCTGGCAGGGTTTGCATACTTTTAATTTACATTTTTTTAAAGGTAAAGACAGGTTTGGGAACTTGGTGGAAATGCTGGAAAGAATTCTGTCACCCCTTCCTGCTAAACAGAAGGAGGTGTCAGCATAGGAGACAGGGCTTTCTTCTTAAAATGTGTCTGTCCCAGTAGTACTGAAGTGTCTTAAATATGTTTGGATTTTTGGCAACATAACCTATTCCTACAATAATACTGATTTATAAACTAAAAAAAAAAGGCTGTGTGACTCTTCCTTTTATCTCCCTCTAAAAGATTCGAATAGGGTTTCCCTGTGTCTGCCTAAGACAAAATGTTATTGAAATTCACAAGTTTCATTTTTTAAATGGACTGCAGGGCACCCATTAGGTGTTTGGTCCCACGGAGTGAGATTTGTGCCTTTGCCATCATTTATCATCCTCCTGTGTTTAGGATTTGGCTGGCTTGGGGCTGGAATGCTGAGCACGGCTGTGATCACGCCATGTGATCTGTTCCCAAAATTTGTGTTTATCGTTACATAATTGCATGAATAAACAATCTTTTGCATGCTTCACGAAGAATTTGTAAAATTCATAGAAGAAAGCACAAAGCTTGCTTTGTTTTGTTGTAAAGATGCAACCACAAAGGCATGAAAATAAATGCTGGCTTTGCTCTTTTTTTGTCTGTAACGAGGAAAAAGTTGAGGTTTTCACCACGCCGTGTCCTTGGTTGGGCTCGTGGTGCAGCTGCACAAACACTTGTGCTCTGCAGTGGTGCAAAGGGGGCGAGGCTGCTTCTGTCACAAGCTGGGCATGGACAGCCCCTCAGGACCATGGCACAGGGAAATCCGTGTTCCTGCAATGCTCAGGAATGTTGTACTTTGAATTATATGGGATTTTTACCTCAGAGAAGGAACCAGAACCAGGCAGAAAACTCAGTGTGGTTGACCATGAGTAGAGCCAGGAAAAGGAGCTTTCCTTGGTGAGAGCAGCTCCAGGGGTGAAAAGGGGAAAAGGAGCCTTCCTGCTTCCCCAGGAAGAAGTGTGAGTCCGGGTTGGGGGATGATCCTAGGAGCATGAGGAGACTCTCTAATGCTGTAAGGCCAGGTTGGAGCCTGACACTGAAGGAGCAGCTCCAGGGAAGCTGAGCCTGGTGCCCCCAGCTCTGTAGGGCTCTGCTGGCTGGAGCTCCTTTCACACCAGCACGAGCCACGGCGTGGCAAAGGAACACGCGGCAGCCGCTGCTCTGCCAGCTCCAAAGCGCTTCCTTCTTGTGAGGCTCTGCCCTCCTGCACGCCTGGGATTGCTGGGGCAGAGGGGCAGGGTGGGTTTCATCACCAGTGTCCCTGTGCTTCGGCTCGGCCGCTCCAGGGCAGCTTGGGACTCACCCGGGTTCAGTGTGGTGCCGGTCACTGCCATGTCACTGCAGCACGGGGTGTGCTTTGGAGCCAGGTCTTCTGAGCATTTCCCAGTTCCAAGCATGTGACTGAAGAATAACTGTGTGGGGATAATCCCATTCATAAAGTGGGGTGTGAAACCTTTGACCTTTTGTCTTCGTTTTTTTCACCCAACTTGCTCGGGGTCCTTTCCTCCCTTGCACAAGCACCAGATTTTGCAGCCTTCCAGTGCTTTAAGGGGGAGAGGGACTTTTTGTGTGGGCAGATAGTGACAGGACAGGGGATAATGACTTTAAACTGTCAGAGGGCAGGTTTAGGCCAGATATAAAGAAGGAATTGTTCCCTGTGAGGGTGGGGAGGCCCTGGCACAGGGTACCCAGAGCAGCTGTGGCTGCCCCTGGATCCCTGGAAGTGTCCAAAGTCAGGCTGGGCAGGGCTTGGAGCAGCCTGGGACAGTGGGAGGTGTCCCTGCCCATGGCAGGGGTGGAACTGCATGAGGTTTAAATGTCCCTTCCAAGCCAAAGCATTCTGTGATTCCATGATTCCGTGATTCTGTGATTTGAACAATTTATTCCACTTTTTGTTTCCTGCCACCCCACTTGCTCCCTGGGGAGAGCAGCGTTCTTTTCCCACATAAACACAGCCTTTACAGAGATGATTCAGGTTTTCCCTGGGAGCCTTTCATTTGCGCTGTTTATGCAGGCACATCGTGCATTGTACAATATCTCTCTTGTTTGCCGTGAACATCAGCCTGATGGGAAGGCAACAAAAGACTCTGAGGGATAATCAGCAGATGTAATGAAACAATGCCAGCAGCAGGAGAAAATAGCTGGAGAGGCTGCTCCTGGGGCTGGACACGTCCTCAGTGGAATGTGGCAATGCTGTGCTGCTGTGAGTGTGGAGGGGATCCCAAGTGAAAGCAGGTTTGTGTGCAGAGTCACTGGAGCTGGTGGATTGTCCAGATACTGAGTAATCTGCTGGAACTTTCACCTTTTCCTGGGAAAGATGAACTATCCCTACTGCCCCAGGTTTTCCAAGGGATTTAGCCTGGGCAGGATGCTGGTGACACCTCCTGTGCTTGGAGGTGTGAGGATGGAGGCCCTCACTGCCCACTGGCTGTGGTGGCAGAGCAGGACAAGTTCAGCAGGTGTAATTCTGCTTTCTGTAAAGACCATTTCATATCCTTTCATTTGGCTTTGTGTGGATTTGGTTCCTATTTCTCCTAAAAATATGCAAGTGCTCTCTGCCAAGTTACCAGTCTGCTCCTGATTCTGTAGAATTTTCTTGTTCTCACTACCTTTTTTTTCCTTTTTTTTCCTGCCTTTTTTATCGGCCTTTGTCTTCGGTTTCCTTTTACTCACCTTCTTGGTCCTTATACAGTTCACATTTGTTGACTGCAAGACCTTAAAGCTGTGCTTTGGCCTTTACAGCTCTGATAGTTTGCTAAGTCAAGCGAGACGTTGTTCAAAGCGAGTTTGTTGTCACGAAAGGATAGATGTTTCTGTAGTGTACATTCACCAGTGTGTAACTGTTGGGCTTTCTAAAACAAACACTTAAATGTTACCTAGCCTACAATTGTTGAAGTTACTTGCAGCTCTGTAGCTGCAAATTGATATGAGCCACAGTGGAGGAAAACAGATTTTCCTGGGGTAATACAGCAACTCCAAGTTTGCAGAGAGCTAATTTAAACCATATGCACTTACCACTCAGCCTTGAGCATTAGTAAAAATATCTTAAGTGAGATGTAGTTCATTCTGGTTGTGATTCTAGTGGCAATTTTTCTCATGGTTGAAGCTTATCAGTCCACAGCGCTTTTCTTCATCAGTTGAATGGGGTTTTGAGTGAATTCTGCATTAGATTGGACTAGTTTTGCCGACCTAGAGGTAATAAATGCCAGGTGCCCTATGATGCTCAGTGGAAGGTCAAAATCATATCGTACAAAATTTGTTTTGTTTCCTAAACTCAAGAGCTGCTAAGGGCCCTGGTGTGCATTTAAGGGGCTGATTTGCTGCCAGAATGAGTATTATCTCCATCTCAGATTAGAAGCAACTATCAGCTAAATAACAGTTTTCTGTCCATCAGTTCAGCAGAATGGAGTGGCTGCTTCCTCTGGGAGACATTGAAAGAGGAGGGACTGAAGCAGTGAGCTTTATTTTGAGGTGGGGTTTTTTTGTTTGTTTGTTTTCCAGGAAAGAAAGAACATGGGCAAAGAAAGATGAATAAATTTTAACAAAACTCAGGAGCAGAATGAAGCAGTGTGAATCTTTTGGTTGCCAAAACAAACCACCTGCCACAAGATTGCTGTAGGAAGAAGATCAGGAAGACTGAGCTGCAGAACTGAGGACTTGGGGGGTTCTGAGCATTAAGGCACTGAACAAAACGCACAGAAACCTCAGGGTGAGTTAGACTGGGACAAAGAGAAGTGCAAGTGTTGGTAGGAATCTGCTGGCACACCTGCACTGGGTGTCCAGAGGGGAGGGACAGCTCTTGTGTGTGTGGAATTACTGCTAGAGATGCCTCAGAGATTCTCTGAGCAGCAGGGTTGTTCCAGCTACAGCTGCCTGGTAATTTGCATGATATGTTTAGCTGGGATTTTAATTTAGTCACCTGGAAGTCCCTGCATAAACCCATCCTAGAAGAGAAAACTGTTTGTGGAGCAGGTGATGAGGCAGGGTGCACCCCTCTGGCACTGCAGCAGCAGGGGCAGAGCTCGGCTGTGCTGGCTCAGCGCAGCAGCGCTGGGGTCGTACCCCAGCCCCTGCCCCGGGCTCAGCCACCAGGCTGCCCGAGGAGACTTGTTCTCCAAGCCACAGGCAAATGCACAAACCATAACTCTGCCTCTCGTGACACAACAGTGGGGCAGCAGGAAGAGATTTTAGGAGCTTGGTGCTACAAAAAAAACCATTGAAAACCTTTAGGAAAGGAGTCAGTTTGCCCCAAGCTCACAGCATCTGCAGAGCACTCCAATGTTATGGACCACCAGAGAGCAAAGTCTTGGAGTGTTAGGAGAGCATCAGGTTGTGTGTGAATGCAGGATGCTCAGGAAGGTGTCATGGGGACACACCTCCACCGTGGGAAGTTCCTTCAGTGCACCTGGGCTCGTGGAAGGAGTCCCTGCCCATGGCAGGGGATTGGAACGAGATGAGCTGTAAGGTCCCTTCCAGCCCAAACCTTTCTGGGATGTGGTGATTTGTCAGACATCAGTCTGTATTGCAAAAGTGGAGTGTTCAGATCTTAAACCGGATTTGTTTTGGCTGTGGGCTTGTCTACCATGCACAGAGATCTGTGCCAGTAAAAACAGATGTGGAAGCTGTCTGTCCAGAGGGGAACGGAGAGCATGTGCACTCATCCTGGAACAACGTGGACACTTGGTTCCCTGGGGACGTGCTCAGCACAGTGTGAAGGACCCCTTAGTCACAACTAACTGTTCTGGAAGTGACTTTTCTGATTCCACAGAGTGATTTTGTTTTTAATAAAAAAATACAGTGCTTTACAATTGTAACTGAACTTGAGGAAACTGCATTTGATTCAGGGATATTATGGAAGCAATAAAGAGATTTAAAAGAAATCAGCAGTTTTCTGGCAATTATTTGCTCGGCTCTACTATTAATATTGGTTTGTTTGCCAGAATATGATCAAAAACATTTGGCAGGCAAGACTTGGTCAGGAAAGTGAGCCAGTAAAATTGAGCTGTCATCTAAGTACATGCAGAAAAACTGTTCACTTGGCATGAAAAACAGACTGTTTACAGAAATAATAAACATGCCCTCGAAAATTATGTTCCTTCTCTCTAAAATCACGGAAGGTCACAAGACTTTGGCCTTACAGAAGGAGCGTAACACTTTATGAGACTGCTGTCAAAGCACATGATAAAAAATAAATACACTGCAATAAAGAAGTGTCAGGCTGATGGCCCAAATGTGCCTTCCTGCCGTACCCTGCCTCCTTCCCCTAGGATGTGGTGAGGCTGCTGCCAGGCCAAGACAGCCCAGCTGGAGGGGAGGGCAAATCCATCCATTTCCCTGACATATCACTCGGTGTAATTAACTCGTGTTTCATCTCCCAAGTAAACCTTGCGAGCAGCGAAACGTGTCAGAGTGAAAAAGAAGTTATTGAAAAGCGTGATTTGCAAAAGCCCTTCTGGTGATTCAGCTGCTGGATAGAGCCCCAGATGCTGAGTGTCCTTGAGGAATACGCTGGCTTGGCCAAGGCTTGGCGGTTTCTCTGAGCCCTGACGATGGAGGAGTGAGGAGGGGAAGGATGGCAGCAGCTGTAGGAGGTGCTCACCCCCTGGCCATCTCCCCCTCACCTGTTTGCTCTTCAGGACTTCCAGGTTTACTCTCTGTGTGGATTCCTTCTTCTGCCCCTGTAAAGCTGCTGGGTTGATGCTCCTGTGTGAACTCCAGGCCTGGGAGTGAGGCCCACCACTGCTGTGCTACCTGCAGATTTTATGGACTGACGTGATGCCAGACAGCCGTGCTCCCTTCCTCCCGCATCCCTGTCGTTCAAGGGGAGCACAAGCGTTTCCCCACTGCCTTCCTCACTTGCCAGGGTCCTCCTCTCACACACAGCACGAAACTAGCCCGATGACCTGTATTTTGGAAGTCCCCCAGTAGAGCTTATACATGTGCAAAACATAAAAGATGCTTAAATTTATAAAGCTGGAGCTCTCTGCGTGCTGAGGGTGAGTGTGCAAGTGTTTGGCTCTGGGTGCGTCTGCCCCCAGCCCCACAAAACAGAAAAAACAATCCAGAAAAAACAATCTAAAAAAAACTTCACTTGCTGGCAGTTCAGATTCTGTTTGGTTATAACTCACAACCTCAAAACATAAGAATTAAGTTTAATAGTTCATAAATTATACAACACACAGCACATACTGTTGTAATCTGTGCTGCACATATCTATATGAAGTATTAACACCAATGTTTAAACAAAATACAAAATCACCACAGGCAGTCTTAAACCTCAGCTGTACAGTTTTGCTGAACTATTTTGGCTATAGACATGATTTTTCACCCCTCTACCCTCATATGGTATTAATTCAATTGTTTTATATGTTATACATGCGTAAGAACTAGAAGGGATTTCCTCAAACAACAAACACTGAGGATAAAAAGGTCGATGTTTATAAAAACGTCAAACTCCAAGGCTCTTCCATGAGTTGTTAGAGGATTGCTCTCCACGAAGACTCAGAGCCAGTCATTCAAGAGTCCTCCAGTGAGGGAAGCTAATCCTGAGTTTCCACTCCTGAGTTACTGGTCATGTCCCTCAACAGAGCCGCGGCAGCAGGAGTGCTGGAGGGAGAACAGGGAAATCTGGACGTGGTTGAAAAGATCCCAAAAGTTCTTGATCTCTCTGGTGTTGGGCTTGTGCTTGGGAGCTCCCTGGGAAGCAGCTCCCACACGGTGCCCTCGGCCTTCGGGCAGTGCTCTGTGGCTGCACCGTGCTGAAAGGGCACCACAGGCAGGGAGGCAAACAAGAAATCTTTAAAAGGCATTATCTTAACCTCTTTTAAAGAGGTTTTTGTATGTCTCTGCTCTTCCTTTGCAGCTCTAAGTGTGTTCTGGAAGGCAATGCTCAGTCACGGGATGAGGTGGGAGAGCTTTTGGGGTGACTGGGCTGTGCCCGTTCCCTGGGGAGCCTGTTCAATGCCCGACCACCTTTTCCCGACGTCCAAGCCAACCCTCCCTGACAGAGCTCCAGCCGTTCCCTCGGGTCCTGCCGCTGGTCACAGAGAGAGGAGCTGTTGGCTGTGCAGCTCTTGGTGCAGCCGGTTCCGTTCCAAACCTCGGGTCCCCTCCCCGCCTCCCCTGAACCCGCTCCAGGAGCTCCAGAGCTCTCCAGTCCGAGGAGCCCAGCACCGGACCCAGCACTGCAGCCACAGCATCCCCAGGGCTGGGAAGGGAGGCAGGGCCTGCTGGCAGGGTTCCTTCTCCACGTTCCCTCTCTCTCTCGTCCCCTGCACTCACATTCTCCCTCTTCTGCCGTTCCCTTTGGTGGGTGTCTGCACGGCAAGCGCAGGAGCTGCTCTCAGCTCGTATTTAACATGAGAACACCGAACGGGCGCCACCCTTCTCCCTCTCCCTGCGGTGCCACCAACCCCTGGCTGCTGGGGCAGGGCTGCTCTGGGGGCTGGGACCCCTCAACAGACCCTGAGCCCGTGGCATTGGGCACAGGGACCCCCCAAAGCACCCTGACCCCGTGGCACTGGCAGCAGGGACCCCCTAGCACACCCTGAGCCCGTGGCACCGGGAGCGGGACCCCCTCAGACCCCGGTCCTGCGGCACTCGGGGCCGGGGCTCTCCCCCCCGGGCACAACCGGGGCCGCCTGCGCTCTGTCCCGCCGCCGCCAGGGGGAGCTGGCGCCGCGGGACACGGGGCCGGGAACGGGACAGGGAACGGGATAGGGAACGGGACAGGGAACGGGACAGGGAACGGGGAGAGGGAACTGGGGGGACGGGGGATGGGGAG
>VZRR01000566.1:0-13891 GCA_013398015.1 Oreocharis arfaki
TACTGCAACCCAGGACAGCATCCTCAACAACTCTCCCTCAACAACATATGGTCATTTTTCATGAAGAAAAACAAACATGAAAGTATTTATTTGCAGACTCAATATACATTTATTTCACTCTAGGATGCCAAGAGGAGAAATGTGGGGAAAAAAAAAACCAACGTAATAGTTGCCAACCTGTTCTTCTAACTCCCCAAAACCCACTAGAGAGTTCCCTCCTGTTCCCAACCAGTGGATGTTCCACAGTGGACAACCCTCAAGGGAGAAGTAGCAATGGTAGGTATCAACCAGAAGATGTTCAGGTCAGCATGTGACACACCAGCTTCCAACACCACAGCCAGTACATCAAACCAGAGCTGCTCCTGATGAGCAAGTGCAGGGAGAAAGCTGCCTTGTGGGTCATACAGCACTTGCCCTCCCAAGGATTAATGCAATCACGTCCATGCAATAGCTATCCTGAACCTGGCCCACAGATGAGGTATTGTTATTATCAAGAAACGTGTGTTCAGCTGAGGTATAACACGTCTGTTTTTCCTTTTCAAGTCTTTTCTAGTGGTAAATGAAAAATTCTACAAACACAAATGTGGAACATGCATATACATATGGAAATTCTGCAGTTTAGCAGGACTTTGGATTAGGCAGATCAAGCTTTAAAGCTAAAAAATATTAAATGATTCTACAAATGCACATACCTAAGCCAGGAATTTTCAGCAGTGACCTTTATGTTATGAAGCCCTTGCTACACTCTGCCATTAGCCAACAGTTTTATACTGGCCACTTCAAAGCAAAAAGCACCTGGACTGTGAGTAGGTAGCATCTT
Source organism: Oreocharis arfaki (assembly GCA_013398015.1). Taxonomy (NCBI): domain Eukaryota; kingdom Metazoa; phylum Chordata; class Aves; order Passeriformes; family Paramythiidae; genus Oreocharis; species Oreocharis arfaki. The sequence goes on from VZRR01000566.1 coordinate 821, forward strand.
GTTAATGCAGTTTCCTCCTGGAAAGGAGTCAGTGACTTTTGCCAGGAGGTTCCTGACACAGCTCAATTCAGGGCAATCACTACAGGATAACAGCTCCGTTCTTCCCCCCTCAGCTGAGCCCATATGAGTTTTGCACCAAAACTTGCACTGGGGATGATGGGACAAGCAAAGATGATTAGAAGGTGCTTTCCAATTAAACAAAGTTATCAGTGTTTGCGATGTACTCCTGAGAGGCAAAACTTTAATGCATCACAAAGTCAACCTGGTACGTCAGCTTATCACAGGACAAACTGTGGGATCAGCACAACTCACCAGGACTCAGGTCATACACGGCTGTGCAGCCACCAGGCTTCTCTAACACTGTGGGAGCACACAGCCCACCCTACCAGGGCCTGAGATGCCCCAGCCCTCCTCATCCTTTAAGAGATGGGGATCAAGGGCTTTGCACAGAGATGCTCCAAGTCTTCTTCCCCCAAACTCCACTCTCCTGATGAGAAATTTCTCTCCAGCTGCTGGAAGCTGTTTGGAAGCCATGGTCAACTTGATCCTTGTCCCTCAGAAGACTCAGACCTTTTTGGACATACTCCTCACCTCTTTTCTCTAGCAGACTGACCTCTGACAATCCTCACTCAGCCAGAATCCCTCACCTGCACCACTGAATTATCCTGTGGAGATTTGTCATGAGAAAGCCAGTGGATGGAAGGATCCACTCCTTTCTCACTTCTCTCTTATTACAGGGCACACAGATCAGCCAGTAAAGGTAGGGAAAAATTAAGAGTAAAACCAGTGGAGGTTCTGGAAAAGCTCCATCATTGATGTTATTGCTGGCTTTTAACTGCACCCAAAACCCCTGCAATACTCTCAGCATGAACAACTTTCTGAATGCTGCATTTCAAATTACTGTTTGTTTGGTCTTGCTGCCCTTAAGGCACTGCAGCTCCTACTGCTAATTTTCTTGCATATGTAAGCTCCACACAAATGTTTCTTTTTAAAATTCTAATGTACACATCAGTTGCTTACTAACTGCCCATTTTGTACTGAACGGGTTATTTTCGTTGTTTTTTATTTCTGGCTTATTTGAAGTTTGGTGTTTTCACTTACACTTTGCTTGAGGTTTTGTTTTTTTGTGAATTGCTTTTCTTGTATTTTTCATTCCTGCTTGGATCACTTCTGTATGTGAATTACTATCAAATTATTTCTGTTGTTCAGGTAATTTCTCTCCTTGTTCAACTGTCAGTCCCCTGCTAACACCTTGGCACTGTCCTTCTGATTAACAGATTTGCTGGCTGTTCCCGAAATAACACCTGACTTTTACAGAATAGACTTCCCAAACAGCATGAGAGCAAGTGATGGCCTACATTCATCCCCAGTCTGTTGACAGAGGTATCTCATCACGACTTGCAAAGCTCCACTACCCCAGCTTGCAGCTGACAAGGCACCTGCAGTAGAACTGGTCAGCCAGCTTCAAACTGCAGCACCAATAACTCTGCTGGATGCTGGGCTCCTCTCCATGCTCTAATGGCCGACAGCAGAGGAAGCCCTTCAGGTCCTGAAACGTCTGTTTTCACCTGCAGAAAACCTGGGCCTACCACCACTGGTTCTCCTGTGACTACAAAATGATGTGATCCTGCTGCTATGCTTGTCAGATCACTTTTCACATCTACAATTCAGATTAGGTCAGCATAGCCATCTTTTATCAGATTAACAAAAGCTATCAGAGATGCTTGCATGTCTGTATCAAATACCTGCAGCAATGCACAACCATGAAATTTGGAGTAGGAGGTATTTCAAAGGGTCTCCCAAAGCCTCTGTTTATATGCACAGGAACAGCCCAAAAGACAAATACTTCAAGAAGTATTGTCAAGGGAGCCACAATTATTGTGGCTTGTCAAGGGAGCCACAATTATTTCACCCAATGGTAATCTAAACCGAGCAGCACAGTAAGCAGCAATGTGAATGTTAGTGACAAAGAACCCAGCAAGAGGGAAGTTATACTGACTTCTGATCCTAGAGTTGAGCAGAAAAACACAGTAAAATGCAGACCAAAATCTATACAGGTCAAATTTCCAATTATGCCAGAGAGCCTGATGCAAATGGTATCTTGCAGCTGAGTTGGGAATGTGCCAGCCACAGTTTGGGTGACATAAGCGTGGCCTGCAAGAAGTGCTCTAGATTGGGAAGAGAAGGTCACAGCACTGTCGAGGACTCAAGCTGGTACCAGCATATTCCTGGTTTCTGAAACAAATGCAGCAGAAGTCCCAGATCTCTGCTGCACTGATAGATTCAACAACACGTTAGGTCTTACTACCTTGCTCTTGGACGCAGCTATCAGTTTGTTTCCACTGTGTGTATTACATGAAATGTTCAAGGCTGTGTTTACATGAGCATACTTTTCTCCACATTTTATTTAAGCTTTTATTTTAGTTATGAGCTTTCTGATGAAGTCCATCATGTGTTCTGTGCCACTTTTCTGTGACAGGCTCTATGACTATGATTTTCACCCTAATTTCTCAACCATTCAACTGGATATTTCAACAATTCATGGCAGCTCTACAGCCTAATTAAAGGCATGCCCTGATTTCTTTGCTTTGTTGGTTTGTGGGTTTGGTTTTTTTAACACATGTTGATTGCTCTTATTAATTCACTTCCAGTTAATTATCTTCTCAACCCCAAGTCAGAAAAGAACCAATATATCCCTTTTTGCTAAATTTGCAAAAGTCTCAGCAGAATGCCCAGATAAAGTCAGTCACACAACTTTTAGTCCTAGTTTGATCCACGAAATGTGTAGAGGCAATTTTTTGGTTCACTACATGAATTGAAATCAAGCTACTGATTATTCCTGACCACTACTGGATGACAATTAATCCTGCCTTGCAAGGTTTCTGCAGAATTCATGCCTCTGTTTGTTTGTTTTGGTTCTATCTCAAAGATCCAAATAAAAAATTTCATTCTTGTGTTTTCTTCCAAGAAGCAGGCACTGGCAAGGCAGGAAAAGCACTATTCCACCACAGTTTCCACAAAACAACAACCCAGATTTAATGTACTACTAATCATAGCAGTTTTCTTTCAGATGTCAAAAAGGCAATACGGAATATATGGTACGGCTTATTCACTAAAAAAAAAGAGACCAAAGAGATCAAACACCATGTCAATTTCAAGATCAATTAAAGAGAACCTGAATAAAACATACAACATATGTGTGTGCGTGTATATTTATATATATAAAAATCAGAAACTTTTTAAAAAAATCATGTAGCAGACAACAGATAATACACACATCACAGCATAAAAAGAAATGGGAAATATTAATACACAGAAGATACATGATCCTTTTGTTTATATTTCATGCTAGTTCACAAAAAACGTCTGCACACTTGGTACGAGTGGGCAGAAACAATGAACAGGACTTGTTTGAAAGTAATTAAGAACTTCGATAACTAATCCTGGTCAGTACTACTTCAGTTACTTTAACTGAACTAGAAGAAAGAAGAGTTTACATTTTAATTTTTACAAAAATGTTTCATTTCTTCATCTCAGCAAAAAATGCTAATAACCTACATGAAACAGTGAAGGAACTGCTTTAAAGCAAAGACCACAAAATCCAAAAGCAAATTCTTCCCTTTTTTCTGTTGTGCATACGATTCTCACACATTTGTCTTACACTGACATTGCTTGGGTAGCTTTCAGTTGCCTAGAGACTTCTAGGACACTTGCTCTAAAAGGACATTAAGTCTACTGTGGGTCCTAGCATATTTCTGATGAGTTTCCCATCAGTATCTCCCACATGCAGGTCACCTAAGGGTGTTAAGGCAACTTGATCCAGTTCTCAGTGACAAGGCAACAATCATTAAGAAAAAGATGCATGCACTACAGATGGTATTTTCAAAGCATTTCCATTTAAAAGCAACAAGGTGCTGTGGTATCTCTCAAGCTTCAAACTGTCACGCTGAAATAGCGAGCACAGCTCCCACAAAGAGCAGCATTACCCAGCACTTATGCAATCAGAGGAAATATCTTACATCTTACGCTTCTCCCTGCTGAGCAACTTGCAAGCCCATGTAATACTCTACAGAACTGTTACGGTAACTTGCTAGTGATCAGTGTCCCCTGTGTATATGGAAAAAATGAAGCCAGCACAGAGGTGCTTGTTTGTACTCATACCTACTCACACTACCAGAGTAACCCTGCTGAAAATTAATGCAGCTGAATTAGTTACATTGCTCCAAGCGTGTCTTCACTATGCTTCTTAAATCTGCTGTCACAAGCAAATTCAAGATAGCTGGACAACTCCAGGAACTCTAATCAGTGATCCAAGCCAGAGAGCTCAGACTCGGTCCCCCTGTCTAACAGCTCACTAAAGCTTACAACAAAAGCATTGGAAATGGCATGGAAGTGTAGTTAAAGCAGGAGTGCTTTCCCTATGTCTACATTCAGTTACTGAACCAAAAACTAGGGGGAAGAATAGCTGAGGATAATGACCACCTTTTGAATCATGCACGTGCAAACCAATTTTGTTTGTCCAATGTCAAATTCATGCTGAGTGTCAGAATTTATTGAATGTTGAAAATTTTTCTACCTTGCTGTCTACAGACTTCTTCCGTTACAGGAAAAAAAGACAAAAATTGGGCATGAAACACTGTTTAAAACCACCTCTTTTCACACACTACTTCTTTAACCAATTCAAACATCTGAAAACCATTCCACTGTGGTACAGCAGAAGCATATGGTGGTGACAAGCTCTATTCTCTATAGAATACCCTCCCCAGAGAGGCATGTTTCATTTAATTGGAAAAATGTGGGGCCTGACTGAAGGAGTATCATATGCTGTCTGTCATGTTTCCAACTAGAAAGCCCATTCTCACCGTGGTTTAAACATGAACTTTCTCTCAGTTATTATCACTGCATGTGTTACATTTTTCCATTAAATTTTAGCCCATTGTTTGTGTTTAATTCCATTCTCCTTGGCAAGGCACACAGGTTTTTTAATTCTTAACCACAAATTCTTTAAGTGGTTTGTTTATGTCACTAACTAACAACATGACAAACATCCCAAAACTTCCAACATGAACTGGAAACTTGCTTTGTTGATCACTGCACATCTAAACAAAACTTCAGTCTCTCTCTAAAGGTTCCTTAACTGCTGTATTAAAGGACGGCAGCGTCACCCAAGCTAAGGTGAAGATACTGTTTTACCATGATTTTAAGTGGTATGTAAAACACAAACAAACATGGGTTGTTCTGTAAGGTATTAAAATTGATTATTTTGCAAAGATCTCAGTAGGTTTTAAGACTCCATATTCAAAAACCAATATTCTTGAAGCAATGTTGCATCAAGATTATCCTCAACGTGCAACTTCTTGAATACCCTTAACTCTGGTCCTGATCTCAACAAACTGGATTAAGTTTATATTGCATCTAACAAATCCCTTCAAGGAAGCAATACCCAAAGCCTACCACAGAAAAAAGTTGGCTCTACAACACCATTCCAGTCAAGACAAAGTAAGCAACATACCTTGTGGTGAAACAAACAAACAGAGAGCTCTTGCAGGGAGCCTGATGTCAAAGCAGACTGCAGCCCAGAATGGCATGTCACAGGTGAGTGACCACTGGCACTAATACAGCACTCCATGCAGCTGCTCTCTGGGAGAGGTTACATGTCTTACTTTGACCTAAGCTGCCTTTCACAGAGGACTTCTTTTCAGATATTTTGTCTCACACACGTGTGTAGACACACACATTCTGCATTCATTTTAATAGTTGATATGAGGTGGCCAAAAACGTAAAGGCTTATCCAGGTTTTACTTTAGATGTATCACAAAAGGCAATAACACCAATTAAGCAGAGACGATGGCAAATGAAAAGCTCTAGTAAATAACACCAAGAGGATAACCATGTGAGAGTTGCTGCTGTCTACCTGCCTGAATGCAGAGCTTCTCTCTCAACAAAGAAAAGGTACTTTTTTCCTCACTGTTAGCACAGCTGAATGGATTATTGAACTTCAGGAAGATCCCAAGATAGTATCAACAGTAAAATACGTTTCACAGACGCACACAAAAAAATCCTCCACAATTTTCTGTTATGCACAACAGTTCATCCAATATACACAAAAGAGGAGACAGGGGCCTCTTGATTTCCCTTCAAGCTTCCTCAAAAATATTTGGGCTAGGCTTATCTGAAAATACAGGGGTTTAAGGAGTGCAATTTAGGAGTGGCTATATCCATATTTCTTTAGTAGAAACCAGAGCACATATCAGTATTTTTCTTGCTCCTACAGCCAGCAAGTGTGCAGGGATAATATGACTTAAGAGTTACTTGCCTCAAAGGACATTTTTATTGACCTTTGTTTCTTTTCACAAATCCTTTCATGATGTCACCTCATCTTAATACTATCAAGCTGCACTAAGCAGAGTTTATACTGCAATTCAGACTATGTGTTCCAGTGCTTCTCAGACACCTTTACTTCCAAACCAAAATCATTTTAACACTAGTCTAAGAGCAGCCTGTACAGCAGGATTAGCCTGAAATTAAACTTTAGGAGTGAGCATGTATTTTCAACATAAAAATATTTAATAGAAACACTGTCCTGCAAGTTGTACTACAGAATTTTCATCATTTCTTCCATTTACCATGAGATCTACTTAATAACTATTTTGAGTATTATTTTTACATAAAGTAGCCTTGATAGTTTAAAGAAAGGAGTAACATCTTTCTTGCAGAAAGTGACAGTGTCTCATTCAGTGCTTAAAACCAGCAAAACTCTCCTCTTCCTTCTAGTCAAAGTTCAGTACAATTAACCCCTCTGATCTAACCTCGAATTTCTGTGGCTCCTTCAGATGCTACAGCTGAAAGCATAAGTACATAATACACAGAATGAAAAGCAGTGACATATTTAAGCCATACCTTAATACTCCTTCCATTTGGTCTTTGTTGTAGCCTTTTCCACTTTCACCTGTAGCAGATGCATTGCTCTCCTTGGTGCTATTAGGCTTACTTTGATCACTGCTACTGGCTGGTTTTCGGCAGTAAGCGCCTCCCCCAGCAGTACTTCCATTCTTCATAATAGCTTCCAACAAAACTATAAAAACAACAGTATATCATAGTATCATTAGGGGTATTAGTGATTAAGTCAGGGCTCCCAAGTATCTTAAATGAGAGCACCACATTACAAGAGACTAGCTGCTACATCCTCCTTCCTTATCGATCATCACTTCGCAAGTGTTTCCGAAGCCAGTCTAGCAATTCCTTTTCATGGCAAAACTATGGAAAAGTGTTTCAAAATTAGTGACTGGACTCCTCCCCTCCATCTCTGCCAAGGTAATGTAACACTGGAGAGAATTTGTCCAGGTGCTTAATTTCTAGATGTTTTTGGAGGCACTGAACCTGTGCCTTGGGGTGAAAACATCTGAACACCTGAATAAGCAACTGTAAATTGAAGAAGAGGAACTAACCTTACACTCTATAGAAACTGCAAATTATTCCACAGAGAGATCAAGCCCATCTCCAGCACATCTCAGTTCCTACAGTACATACCTATCTGCAGCCTGAGTCATTAGTGGCCACAAACCGACACTCTATTCCCTCCAGGCAACATCAGCCAAAACTCAACCCACTGTTAAAATGCCACAAAAAGTCAGGACCAGCCAAGTACACCCAACTCAAGACCCGAGTCTCGAAAACCAGTCGACTTCTGCTAGTTCTTGAAATCCTCTTTCATTCCATGTTTCAGCAGATCCCAAATTTGGCAGTTTTAATAAACATTATACACAAAGACTGTTTTTTCTTCCTGTATATAAGCCAGTATTTTGGGGGTATCTGTCTTACCAATGAACAAGAAACAATACCATTCTAACATAAGGGACTGCACACAAAGTATAATACAAATCAAAGACTATTAAATAGTCCAGCTTTCCTGAAAATAGATTCCTTCAGAGCCAGGTGGCAAACTACATAGGCCAAATTTGTTTCACAAAGAAAATTAATTACTATCTGCATTAAAAATGCACTAAAAAAACCTGCTAAGGAAAAATGTCCCATGCACTGTGAAAGTATAGCACTTTCTTCTAGAAATCTAGGGGGAAGAATCCTAAAGAATTTTCTCCTAAATTAAAAAAAAAAAAANTATGTATATATATCTCCTTTGCCTAGCATGGTTTTTCTCAGAGCAGCAGAAAACTGGGATCCTACACATCATAGCTTGTATCTCACAAGAAAAGAAAGTGGCACTCTGTAGAAAAGGAGAGCCACCACTTCTTAAAAACTCCCCAGTATTTACTTTTACATTCACTTATTAGTGAATAGCTACACTCAGCCTGAACAAGAAAGTCAGCTGACTTCAGAGCTGGTCCTGTGCTCTGCCTGCCTCATCAAGAGTCATGGATTGATCAGATCAGGCTCTTTACTGCAGATACAAGGAAACAACTAATCTTTAGATGTCTAGTTGTAACTGAGGGGATGTTTTCACTACAGACGAAATGTGGAGCTTGAAAACAGGAGAGCTGCAGTTGCATTATGGATTATAACCGAAGTACATATTTAATATTTGCAGTACTTTATTCTAATGTCCTCCATTGTGGCATATAAAGTTGTGAGGTAAATAAAGTAATAACAACTCCAACAAGGTGACCAGGTCTGCAGGTCAAGAACTAATCAAGAACTCCGAACAGACAGTGCCCTCAGAATGAAGCATTTCCGAATGTGCTCCAAACAATCCAAACAAGTGCTAACAGAAAACAAAACAAAAAAATTATTTTTCTATCCAGTGAGTATGGCATTTAATAATAGTACCATGTAGAATCCTACTGAACATGTGGCCCTCTTGAAATAATGCTTACTCAAAGTTTTGCACTTCTTCCTTTTATATTGGTATTACTCTAGAAATTTATCATCTCTGCACCAACATTTGTGCAGAACCTGTGAGAGCAGAAACAGCAGAAATACAGGCGCGGGCAACAGCTTGCATTTTTAACATCCAGTGTCTCTTCACAGCAAGTGTAGCTCTAAGTCTCTTAATGAATAGGTTTGGTAGCAGTATACTTTCAACATTACTATCTTCTAATCACCTTCTCAGACCTCATAACAGAGCTGCATTGCTGAGAATACAACGAAGGATGCTTAAAAAAATAAAATTCAAACATATCAGCGTGAACTTCTTAAAATAGCAGGACACAGCATACACAAAACATGCTATTGTTCTACACTGAAAAAGAAAACCACACAAAGGGTATGGGGTCATTGTTTTCTTCAAATCGAAGATACAGTTGAGATATTCAGAAAAAACTCTGACTCTTCCATGAACTGCTGGCGGTAAAACCAGCTGTTAGAACTGTAGTACTAACTATATTAAAGAAAACTTTTGTTGTGCATGTAGTATTTCAAAATAGGGCATACAGGGAACCAAAGACTTATTTTGTTAGCAGGTAAGACAACGAATCTTATCTCTGAATGTGTCTGAAGCCTCTCTTGTGTGTACTATTACCTGCTGTTGAATGAAAGATCCTTGGACTACATTTGATTCCATTATGCATTGAACATGACCCCCAGACACACACTTTCACTAATGGAAGAACTGTTTAATTCAGAATTTGTCCTAATGCAACAGCCTAAAAACGAAGCTGACACGCTCTCAAAAAAATTGTTTTTAAAGGCAGCATCAGAAATGGAGCAAGAAAATCTTAAGAAGCACTGAAAAATAAAGTTGTCCTTAACATTGTTTTCAGCCTTCAAACAGAATGGCACCTAAGTCTGAAAAGGACATCTTGTCCTTTGTTATCTTTAAATCCACTCTTAAAAATCTTTTCCAGACAAGCGATTAGGTTCCATTCAGTTGCAAGATGAATCATTAGCAAAACTCAAAAGCAAACAATTTTTTTGAACGGCTGAAGCGTAAAACGATTTTCTAGCAAAGAATGACGTCAACATGAGCACTGCTACTATGAAGTCATTAGCTCAGTACCATTAAATAAGCACTGACCTTACATTTCACACTAGTAAAGCCTTAAAATAGCACTGCTGCAGTCAGCGTATTTCAGGCAGAAGCTTTGTTTAGCAAAACTAAACTTCACTGATGACTGAACTAGTGCTGAATGCCCTTTAAATGTAAATGTTGCCAAAAGCAGATCACACACAGTATTGTTTTAGAGACAATAGTTAAAACCTATTCTCTGTCCTTTTGTAATCCATATAACATCAGGAGGAGGAAGCTCCCATCAGTAAAAGATTCAGCATTACCATTCTCACTGCTTTTATGACTGACAAAACTACATTTGTGAAATGGTGGGCAATTGTTCTAAAAACGATGCTAAAAGTACAACATGTGAAGAATCTGCAGCTTCGGTGAGAAATTACTTCAACTACCTTCTAACCCACACTCCAAAGAGAAAAATAAGCGAGCAGAGTGACAACTGGGTCTGTACCACATTGTCCTAGCACCATATAACCAACACAGGATGACTGTAAAATAAGAACTCGTGTTAGAACCAAATGCGCTCCCTAAACCTTAACTGCTTCCCTCTCTCTGGTATGTGCTATGACACATTTTTAACTACCTGAATTGTGAATTATGGGTTGGATTTTTTTCTTCAAGTGGACTCCTCACTAGAAAATATCAATGAGAGCAATTTAATTTGTTCTTACTCAATGTAAAATGCCAGTTGTATTTATCGCACACCTTCCAGAACCCATCCTGAAAAAAAGACATCCTGTGTCCTTGCACCTTACTGCACTTTTAAGAGGGCCTTTTAAGTGCCTCAAGCTTTAAAACCAAAATAAATTCAATGAGTTGGTGTTGTTTTGGGAGGAAATGAGATGAGTTTAAAGATTTAACAACCTCCACAACTAGAAAACTGAAGCACAGAGATATGAGAAGTTTACAGAGTCCCCTAATTTCTAAGTACCTAGTTCAAATCAGGCCTAGGGCCTGATTTTTTTTCAGTGGTATTAATTAGGGCATCTGCAATTCTCTTTAGCTTCAGATGGAGCTTTAACTGCCCACCATTTCCACAAATCAGGCCCTTGTTTCAAGCTAATACCTGAAAAATGAAGCACAAACAATTAGCTGGTCACTAATGGAAACAGAGTGAACTGACTTATTCAACATCACAGAGAAATTCTGTGAAACTTCTAGTTTAAAGACACAATTCCCCAGATTACAGACCACTACCACAAGGCCATCTTCTTTTCCCCAGGTCTGTGCCTCATTTGTGATTGACTTTGCTAATTTCCACAGTGAATAAAACAAGTGTCCTACAGACAATAGCCTAATTAACCATCTATTTCTTGCACTGAATACTTTACAATGGTGGTCATGAAGTGGCAGTCCTACTTAAAAAAAACCCCAAATGCTCAAAACAAATCAGATGAAGATTTTTTTTTTCCTTAAAGCCACTCTAACTCTCATCTTTGAGATATAAAATGATAAAAAGCTGTGCGAAGCACATTAAGCTATTTGCTCTCCTTGGTGGAAGAAGCTGAATTGAAATTCTCTGCCTTCCTGCCTCCTAACCAACACAGATTCCAAAAAGCTCAGAGTATTTCCATGCATGTCATGTTCTCAAGCCACATAAATTTAGGGGAACATGGCAACATCCATGCTGTCTTGCAGGAGAAAAAACCAACACTTGAAAAATTAAACACTAATTAAAAAAAAAGCACTGGTGAGACCTTCATTTATTGTTTGCATATAAAAAGTAGTCATGAGACAAGAGACCCAAAAATGTTCACTGCATGTTCTCACAGCAACTTCCAGTCAGGATTTTGCCTCAAACTTACATTTCAGAAATGGCAAATGCTGAGGCCTTTAAGTGGTACAGGGCACTGAAGTTGTTCCTACTCCTTCTACAGCACAGACCACGTAAGTGAGAACCAGAGGAACGCAACAAGTCCCTGCTGCATCCAAACGTGTTTTGAGCTGACTTCTGGCACGGTGTGACAGAAAGACTCCAAGACAGGTAACAGTTCTACATACACTGAAACCTTACTACTGTTCCTTAAAAACCTATTTCTAAACACCTTGGCTAAAAAGATGCTAAATATTTTTCAAGTTTTTAATACAGAATAGTCAGAAGAGCTAATTAAGTTTCAGGGGGAGATACAAATTCCATTTTCTCTAGAAAAGGTAAACCTGTGTGCAATTCCTATATGGGTACTGTACAACCAAAAAGGAACCAAACCTAAGAAAACCCAAACCCCAAGTATATCAGAGAATGAAGACACGGTCCACTCTGGAGCTGCAGCTCTCATTGCAAGCTGTTAGAGAGGGGTAATTCACAGTGACAGAGGAGAAGCCAACCCAGTCTGTCTCGGCCTGGGGCCTGTGATGTCCTGATGTTAATCGGGGCTAAGCCTCGTCTGTAGGGCTGCGTTTATACTGATGGGTGAAGGGAGGAGGGGGAATGCAGGCGAGGAGCTGGGTCGGCCCTGAGAGATCCCCGCTGGCGCCGGGGGACGTGAGCCCACTGCTCCCCAGCGCCTGACGCCAGAGCCATGGACTGGCGGAGGGAAGCCACCTGCCCTGAGCGCTGCTCCCGGGCACACGTTTCGGCCTCCTTTCCCAGCCGAGCCGCGCACCCCGCCAGAGCCCCCGGGCTGGCTTTGGGGGCCGGGTCCCGCTCGCCTCAGCCTGCAGGGCCCCCCCGGGGAGGACCCCCTGCGCCCGCCCTCCTTCGGGCCCCGCGATCGGTCCGGGCTCTTCCCGACGGAGCCGGGCCGCGGGCAATGGGAGCAGGGAGGGGGCCGGGCTTCACCTCGGGCCGTCTCGGTCGGGTAGAGCTTCTGCGCCTTGCCCAGAAAACGGAGGGCGCGGTCGCGGTTCCCGGCCTCCAGCGCCTCCCGTGCGATCCCGATGCACTTCTCGGCCTCATCCCGGTTCCCCTCCATGAGCTTCTNCAGGGCCTCCCCCCCCCGCCGCCCCCCCCCGCCGCAGCGCAGAGAGAAGGGGCCCGAAGCCAGAGCGGAGGCGGGCGGGGTGGAGGGGCCGAGAGCGGCGCGGGGCGTCAGGCGGGGCTCCGCTCACTCCGCAGGGCTCATCCCGCCGCTGCCCCGGCGCTGCCGCAGCCCCAGCGCGGCGCTCGCACC